>VXBT01001172.1:0-98418 GCA_013400235.1 Oriolus oriolus | reverse complement strand
AATAACCTGTAACTCAGGACACACCAATTCTCAGTTGGACAGTTTGCATTGCAGTAGCTGTTCCTGCCTAAACCTCTGAAAGGTCCTGTACCTCCAGGTCACTGTTATTCCTTGGGAGATAACTCTGCAGATGGCATTGGGATCAGCCATTTGTGAACTTCCTGGGAAAGTGATTGAACATTAGGTAGATTCTAGAAAAATCAGAACCCTTCTGAGGAAGGATTCAGACAGATTTAATAGTCTGAACTGAGATGGGTAAGGTGCAATCAGGGTATAAAGAATGGCAGAAATGCAGGTTAATGTGTAATTTAGGATTGTTCTTTCTAGCTGTCTTACTGCATTGCTCATGCACATTTTCATTGTTAGAACATGGTCCTTGTAATGGTGGGTTTGTGCTTCAGAGAAAACCAATAATCAAATTTTTCACATTTTATACAGATGGGTCTTGCAGTTAACGAGAACACGTGCAAGGAGCTGAAGACTTGTAGTTACTGTAACATACAGCAAAACCCACAGTACCTCATGCCTTACCCTCTCAAAAATAAAAGCTATGGGTAGCCATGGTTAATAACATTAATGGCATCAACACTTGATTGATTTAACCAAGTACTTTGTAATTACTCAATAATGGTGTTATGTGAGAATAAAACAGGGATAACAGCTCTAATATTACCCTGCTTAATTTTATGAAATGCAGGGTATTTATGCCTACACCCCAAAATTCATTAAACTGATTTCATGAGAAAGGCAGTCAGCAAAACTGGCTGATAATTGGAGCCTTTACTTTAAAGGAAGCAGGTCTGAATGATTAATCTAAAGTAAATGAGGAAAGTTTTCTCACTATAAAATAATTTATATAGTGTCAGTCCAAACAGTCCCTGTTTAAGCTGCTCATCTGCATAATTTCACCAGCTGGTTGAAATTGCAAATTTGGTCAGTAGTGCATGTGTATCTCCAGTGCAGGTATCATGGAGCCTTTCAACTTTATCATAACTTTGTTTTTCAAATAAATTGAGGGTACTCTTAACTGCAACTGTGTTCTTTTTTGTGGTTAATTTGATGTTTTTATTATGTTCCAAAAATTAGCTTATTTTAACTGATTGGGTGAGATGCACAAAGAGCAAAATAGCACAACATTTTGAGCTGCTTCGTTTAATGCCATCATTAGTTTGCAGTTACATACAATTCTCTAAAAATAATAGTAATCACTGCATGTCACTGAAAAATAACTGTGTTCATAACTGTAACTCAGAGGGAAAACCAGTCCTCCTTTGATTTTAAAACTTGCAGCTGCTTAAACTATAGTTAACAGACTTCTTTTTCATAAGAAAGTCATAGAATCATTGAATGGTTTGGGTTCACAGGGACCTTCAAGATCATCTAGTTCCCACCCCCCTGCCATGGGGTTCCATTGCATTTCTCCATTGGAAGGAGTGTATTTTAAATTATATTCTGCAGAAGAAAGATAAATTTTCCTGGTTTTTTAGTGAGCAAAGCACTAAAAAGAGCTTTTCACAATTTACGGCTTTTCAAATGCGTGAGGTTTTGTTTTTTCTTTAGTGTTGTCTTTGCCTACAAAAAAACTCTTAACATTATTTTTTTTTCTCCTCAGGCATTCAGTTCCTGTTTCAGTTACTCCACTATTTCTCCTCTCTTTTCTTTAGCTGAGATTTCTCTTTGACGTAATCTCATTACAGCTGTTTAACTTGGAAAGATTTTTTAATCATTGTTCTGAACAATACTGAAAATGGTTGTTAAGGGGCAGCTTTGGAAATAATGCAGTTTTATTTATATGTTCTACCTGTAAAACTGAGAGAAACAGAATTGTCAGATTGTCATCTGTTTGTGCCAAGGCAAAGAAATCTGAGGCAGTGTTGGCCAAACTATTGTTTAGCCTTTCATAGCCTTGTTTTTCCACAGTGGCAACCTAATGCATACCCATATTTTGGTTTAGTCTGAAGGAAAAAACCACACGAGTGCTGGAGATGCAATTTATGAAGTTGTCAGTCTGCAAAGAGAATCTGCCAGAGAGGAAGAATTAGTCACCCCAACAAGTGGAGGAGGGCCTATGTCATCCCAGGAGGATGAGGCAGAAGAAGGTAAGGATAAACGAGCACTTACAGTTTCCATGGGTAGCACTGTTATATTTCTGCTGTTAATTTACTCATTTAATTCTTACTGTTTTGGACAAAAAGATCACCAGTCATTTTCTGTTAGCAGTAACAGTATTTTTACCAAGCCATTGTTTGGATGTCTTCCAATAGCAGCAGCAGACAGCGAGCGCCCATCTTTCTGTGTGCGGCAAAATGCATCACTGAGGCACCCGTGCTCTGCCAGCAAGCTAGAAAATTGCCTTCAAGGGGATTTTCTTCTGATCAGAAGTCACTTGCCTTGAATGTGCTGTGCTGCTAAAGAGGATGGCATGAAATTAGGCTTTGAAATGGCAGGTTTTAAATGCCTTTTTGTAAAGAAAACCAAAAAAATATCCCAGACAGACTCACATGGGGAATTTCCTCATCCCCTAACTGCTTAGCAGCTGATTTGTTTTCCCTCACTTGTATCTAGTGCTTATTAAAATTTCTCTTGGTTTGGTTGGGAGTTGCTGCAGTTCATGGATCCAGTGTATTTGCCTGCCCCTTCCAAAGCTTACAGTACCTCAGTGTATTTCCCACTGGTGGTACAGGTTTTTTTTTCTCAGGGAGTGGTATTTTATGTTTCGTTTTGTCTTTTTGAAGGCCCTTGGCCTACTGTTGTCTCTTTGTACTCTGAGGGTTAGCATTCAGAATAGGCTCCCTGTGTGCTATTTTTGATCTGGATGTCTGACCTACCAGAAATTGTGATCCTTTTACCAAGTTATTCTTCAGATTTCTGGCACTGTTCTGTCAAGACTGTAAAAAGTCTCACTCATTACTGTGGAAAAATTCTTCCTTGATTCTTAGTTATAGGTAAGTATTGGATGTTAGCTTATGCAATAGGAGGCAGAAGCCTGGGATTAACAGGCTGGAGCAGGCAGGTGTGGTTACTGTCCCACTTACAAGCCAAACAAACCCCCCACATATCCCAGGTGGCACCAAGCTTGCAAAGAAAAACCCCAGTCCAGTTGAACTTGGATGTGATTGCTGCAAGGGAGGGGAATAGGCAGAGACTAGCAATATCAGCCCCCCTCTTTGTATCAAGTACCACTTCTGAATAGTAAAAATAACTATTTTCTCCAAAGGAATTCTTCTGTTTCATCGCTGTTTGGGATTGCTTTGCTGTTCATAGCAAGAATTAGTTCAGGTTTGGCCTTTGGGACTTGTGGATTGGTGCAGTGTAATTCAGCTGTTGGTGTTCTTTTCCTTGCTGGATGTGCGAGTTGTAGAGCCAAATTGATTTCTGGGACTTGTTTGATGGAGTAGGGTTTAAATAATTGAACACTTTTTTTTTCAATATTGCTGTTATTGGGAAGAATAAAACTGTTGCAGAATGTGGTGAATGCAGCACCATTAGGAATAACATGGATGCTGTCCTCTTGGTACTGTTACTGAATTGATTTATCTTATTACAGAGGAAAGTATTCTGCTGGAGTATGAACCTAAGTTTAACTTTGGTTTAGCTCCCTAATGCTAGTTTCCATATTTTAAATGTAGATGACTTCCTAAGAGAAGACATTAAAAATATGATGCGCCTCTGTTCTCATGGAAACCGCATTTAGAGTTCTGTGCCGAGAAGTTCTTTATCCTGCAGGATATGCAGGTTCAATGAGTCATTTGCAGTTTTTCTAAATAAATCTCTTCATTCTTTTTTTTTCTTTTTCTTTTCAGGGTACTAATTATGATGATGGAAAAAACCCCATTGAGTTTACAATGTCTTGTCTTAGCCTTGGAAGAAGGCTTTTTCTTTTTTTAATGTAAAGTGTGATAGCTACCTGGCTATATAGGTTCTTTTTACTTTTTACTTTTCTCTTTTTTTTTTCTTTTTTGGCTTTTTCCTTATATGCCCACAGAATATTTCTTAATTGATTTCAAAAGCACTATACATTGCATTTTTCTTGTTTAAGAATGCACTTTATCTGATTCCTGTGTACTCTGCATGCACACAGCTCACTGGGATGTCTTGTGCCATGAGTATATGAATAAAGATGATCATAAAAAAGAAGCTATTTTTTCAATATTCTTTTCTTTTTGTTTTAATGGAAGGCCAAACTTTGATACCCGCTGATAGTGATTTTGAATAAGCACTAGACTAAAGTTAGGCCTAGTATCTTTCAACAACTGCATGTAGAAAATGGAGACCATATACTCTCTAAATAACATTCCTAGCTTTTAATATTTTTTCTCATTTTAGCTTGGTTTTTCATGTGAACAGCTATATAAAAAAAAATTAAGACCTTTGCTAAAATTGTGCAGTTGTACTTAGAGATCTTTCAGGTCAACCTCGCTTTTGGTTTTTAATTACTGATTGTAATAGGTATTTCTGGCAACCCAATCACTTATGGTCCCTTGCTTTGGAGATAATTTAAAAATATATTTATATTAATAATCTCTTGTCAAAACCTAGAATGTAAAGTACACTCCTTAATAAGAAGCTTTCTATTAAATTCTAAATATAATTTTAAAAATATTAAAATATATAATGAGGAAATTCTTACACTTTCTGGAAAGGTTTCGAATAAAGTGGATTTAAGTATCAACTTTTATTAATATGCAGAAAAGTTGCCTGTTAGTATTTAATTATGAGTAGAACCTTGTAACAAGGTGCAGAGCACGGTTGGTTGAACTCCTTTTTCTCCTTTTTCGAGCATTAAGAAAGGTGAGAGCGTGCCCAGAGCCAATGGTGTGGATATTGCAGTATTGAGAAAAGCAAAGCTCAGAGAGCATTTTATTGTGGTATTGTTCTGTGGTGGGATGAAGTGGCTGGCTGCACTTGGGAGCTTGAGGGCTGGGGAAAACAGCTTTGCAGCAGAAGCATTTAAAGGAGGATGTAGTCCTAGGAATAAATAACAAAGGGAGAAAGGGATGAATACGTTGGCTGCTTTCAGCAGCAGTGCTTGCTCAGACCATATGTGAAACGATGACCTTCCTTTGCCTCTAATATTTGAATTATTTTATTTTTTTTTAACAATCTGTAACCTTTCAGGAGAACACTGCATAACTCCATTTGAGTTTCTTGTGGAGTCAGGATGAAGCTGGAAGGTTGAGGATCAATGTAAGCAGGAGCAGTGCTGTTCAAAACCAGAAAATATTCTTTAAGCTGATTGTTACTGGGTTGAAGATACTTTGCTGCAGCTTTCTGTGCTCCCAGGTGTCTGGTTACAAGCCCTTGTTCCCATCTATGAGTTGGCTGCAGAGTAAGCACAGAATGTTTAGCAAGTACCCTGAAACAGCTAAAAGGTAATTCAGGTAAAAGATGACTTGCCTACCAAAAAGAAGCTTCTGAACATGAGCTTTAGGGTGCCTCTGGAACACTCTCAAATGACTTCCAGGAACGCAGAACTGGTTCCATTTGTGTTTTGTTTGCCCAGAGAAGAAATAAAAAACTTAAGAAAGTGAAACTTTTATCTTCCTACTCCTGTAGCTGTCTGAACACTAAGAACAAAAAGAAAGAGAGAGACAATAGAAAAATTACCTTCAGAGGTATGGAAGTTCAGTGTAGAGATGGTAGCATTTGACATTGAAAATAGACATAAAAGAATGAGGGACTGTGAAAGTTTCAGAAGAACTCAGGGTGTGTTGTGTTGGTCCCACAAAAAGAAGGTGTGTGCAGTGGGTGAGAGGTGGGCGATACGAAACGATCAGAGATGATCAGCCAGGCTAAATCCAAATGCTGGGTCAAGTGTTGTGGGTGGGTAGAGGCTGTTTTCAGTATTCAGGAAAGCAAAGGAGTAGAGGAGGTGATGTTTTAGGAGTGAATAGAGCTACTGAGAGAGTATTTAGTGATAAAATAGGGGTTATGATGCGAACAAATGAGGGTGATTGTGTGAGAAAAATGACATGAGTAGTGTTGAAATAGTCAGCTCCGCATTTTAATGCAAATTAAAATAGCTTTATGTACTTCACAGGAACTGTTTGTTATATTAATCCAACAGAGTAAAGTTGCTGGGTCCTAAATAAGATCAATTAAATCAGTCTTGGAGACTTTTTGCTATCTCTGTAAAAATGAACTAAAATGTCACAAATCCTAAGTTCATGAGGCCATTTGGCCAGTAGCTATCTCCAGACAAGAACCCTTTGCTGCAGTTCCACAAGAGATGAGTTTTAAAATACTGACACTACTAAGAATAGCATCCAAATGAAAAGAAAATATTCCTGACAAGCCTGATGTCATTTTATGGACTCTACTGTCCATGAAGTAATCCAAAATGGATTATTTTCACACCTTACAAGTTCACTTGTGTTATTAAAAATCATAAAATAAATGCACTCAGTTGACTTGTGCAGCTATTACTGTGCTGCCTGGAGGAATGTGATCATGTGATACTTTCCTTAATATATATAAAAATACTGAGTGCAGAGGACTTGATAATTTGAATACGGTGGCAGTTGATAGTTACAGTTGTATTTGGGTTTGTTCATGCAAGTATGGCCTCTGTGTTCCAAGGTGAGTATTGGAAATGTTTCGAATTTGAAGCACTTCTGTGGGTTGCAGAAGTATTTAATGAAATTGCAGGGTTATAAATGAAATGGAAAATTGGAGATTTTTGAGGTTGTTTCTGTTCCAGGAAGTGGAACACACCCAGAGAGTGTGACTTGTTCTGAGCTCTTTTATCCCTCTATTCTTCCCGTGTCCACTCGACACTCCTGCACAGTGGGTGTGGGAAGAATCTGTGGGTAGGGATTTTTTCTTTGATAAAATTGGTTCCTCACACTTACTTTGTGAGGTTGAAGGCAAAACATAATTCCCTAATTCTGGCCTGCTGTTCATGAATGCTCCAGGGAAATCTGTTGATGCCTCTGGTTTATTATTGCAGAATGACAGAAAAAGATATTTTCACAAAGGGTAGTTTTCAATTCTGTGTGTACATGGGTGAATTCTGTTTCTTGGATTTCAGGCTTTTTGGGGTTTTTTTATAACATTCATAAAATCTCTTCAGATTGTGGTACAAAATAGACGCAAAATGAGCATAAATTGGTGTTTTCATCTTGTCTGGAAGCAATTGCAGATCATTTTGTATGATTTGGATGCTTCATTCATTAGTGGTTGTCTTTCCTTGCCTATCTGTAATCAGTATGAAAGCAGTTCGAAAAAGGATTTGTAATCCTGCTGGCTTACTGGGAATTCAAACTTCCTGTTGCCAAAGGATCTTCTCAGGTTTTCAGTCATCAATTTTAGGCGGCCTCAAGCTGCCACTGCTTATATAATTGCACATTTCATATCATTAAAAAAAAATAACCACTTTTATATAAAGATTATTAAAAAGGCTGTTCTCAGCCAACAGTTGCCCTAACCTCAGAGTGAGATTCTTCCCTATTTTAGTTTTGGTCATTACCTTTCTGGGATTTTGTGAGTGTAAGTGCTTTCTAATCTAAGTGCCATGCATGCTGCCTTGGCACTTAAAGTAAATGCCAGGCAATCCTTAACTTCTAAGTGTTTCTAACACTGGTATTTGTTTTTTCTCATTGATTACATCAAAGATGGGAGTAGATTGTAATCTACAAATTCATAAATTACTAATGCATTGCCTTAGAGTTGTGACAGCATCTCAAATTTCGTTTCCTTGCCTCTTCTCTGAGATGGCAGCTATCAGACAGCACTGTACATGTGGAACATGTTTGTGTTTACAAGACTACCTCCACTGTGCAGCATTTAGTTGGCTTTGTCATCTGTGTGGGAGCAAAACTACTGAACTGAAGCAATAATTCTTCTCCGCTCTCTTTTATTCAGCTTTAAGCTTTTCTACATCAAATTTAGAGATGTCATAGTGGCTCAGTGTTATGTGCAGTACACAAGGGGAGGATCTTCTCTTGAATGCCCAGTTAAGGTTTATTTCTGGGACATTTTAAAATAATTCTCATTTCATATGACAGTGATGCAGGGCTGACGCCTTTTCCCAGTCTTAAAATTAAGAGAGCTGAACACAGTTAAGAGGGAAAAAGGGTTTTACCTCGGTGTTTATTGAAGGACCCTCAGGGGCACCGAAATGCACATCGAAATGCACCCCGAAATGCCCCCCGGAAATGACCCCCCACGATGTGATGTGTGTGCAATTATAGGCCTTGCTAATTAGCACATCTATCAAAGATTGCCCAGGGAGGGACTCCAGCCAGACCCCTCAGCGAGGAACCTTCCCCTGGCTGGGCCTGGCTTTGTTTACAGAATGTGTTCTGGAGAGGCCCTCGGGGTCTGGGGTTTCCAGGGTGTTTGGGCTCTTGGCTTAACGGGATATTGGGTCTGAGGGAAGTGATCAAACTTAAAGAATTATAACTGTGTGGGCTAAAAGCACTGAGAATACATAAAAGCTACATAAAGGAGTGTATAAAAGGGGTGTAAAAGAAAATGCAAAAAAATCATCATGGCATCAGGGCCTGTGTTAAAAGTATATGGTGTAGAACAAAGATAGTGTTTTAAAGGTAGGGCATATCAGATATATATAAGGATATAAGATAGGGTTTAAAATGCAGAATTTGTTGTATTAAAAAGAAAAAGGTTGTTTTGGCTGGCCAATGCACACAACCAACAGGACTGCTCTCAAGTACAAGTGTGGGTCCTTTGGGAGATTTTTGTGCAGTCTTAAACATGTGAAAACGACGATGGTCTGCACTGAGGGAAAGGCAGGGGTCATCCAGCTGCGTGCTGTTCCACCCTCTCAGTGTTTATCAAATACAGGGTTTGGGATCCACATTTTGCATTACATAAAGAAGCAATTAAATTTGCAGCCTGTTTGCAGAGTAATCAAAATTTTGTGATTTGTTGGCATTAGGTTTTGCTTGAATGATTCTAAGTGAAAAATATATATCTTATAATTCATGAAAAGGAATGAGAATCAAAATAGTGGGGGGTTTTTATTACTGGTTTGCTTTTAGTGAAAAATTCTGTTGTCTCTCTTTTTTGTTTTTGCTCTCTTTATATGTACTTCAGTAGCTGCCAAATTAATTTTTCAAGTTAGTTATGTAACTAACGTAAGCAGAAGGTTCTTGTGAGCAGAATTCAAGGCAGGTTGTCTTTGTTCAGATTCATTAATCTCTACTTTTTTGCTCCTGATTATTCCTCTTCCCTCTAAATAAGAAAATATACTGAGGATTGTCATTTCAGGAATCAGTTGTTTGGAAGGCATTCGGAAATCCTTTTGTGTTCATCAGAGTATCTTGTAATGCGCTAAAAAGTTGGACATCTCTGAAAATCTGCCTTATTTAATACTGGAATGACTTTCGTGACTTAAACTTTGCTTCACTCTCATCCTCCCTGGCAGAACTATAGTTCGTGCTCTATAATTTCCTGTTACCTTTTAAATGAAAACTTGGTCTTTTTTTGTGGCCCTTCTCACGATCCTCTTTTATCTTGTATGTATGGAAACGTTCCGTGTCAGTAACGCTCTGTCTTGTGCCCTGATAATACACTGCCAACTTCAGCTCCTCCTTCATTTTTGTTCTTCTCTTACATAAAAATCAAACTGTTCATATTTGAGGTATTCCAGTTCAATTCCCACCTGTCTTAAAGACCTGAAGATTTCCTTCTCCTTCAGACTGCTCCAACTGTATTATTGTTCAGTTCCACCTACTCTTTTTATTTCATGTGTAACAGCTTCTCAATTAAAACTCATTAAATATCCTTTTTTCTCCTTCACATCAGTGCTCAAATCCCACTTGTTCATTTTTTTAGCTGCTTTATTCATGTTTTCTACTAATTTTGGAGGTATTTCACTTATTTACTTCTCTGCTCAATGTCTCTGAAACAACTCTGTAGTTTTCCACCTTGTTTCCCTTTTTGTTAACTGAAAAAAGAGTTTGACTTCTGAGATATTGTCATATTTCAGGTGAACTAGTAGAATTTCCTGAGGAAGAACTGAATCAATTGGAAAAGCTATAGCTATATAATTGATGTAAAATATGGATGGGGGGAGTATTGTTTAAAGCCAAATTTTGAAGTGCAAGGCAAAAAAAGGTCCCACTGAAAAAACAACCATCCCAAACCAGCCAAACAAAAAACCCTTTCACTGTAAAACTGGGAAGGTGAAAAACATTCAAGCACATTAAATACCTCAGTTTTTGTTGGCATGAGTAGGAGTCCTTCACCGGAATTTATTTCCTCGAGCCAAAAATGGGCGTGCCAATAAACAAAGTTGAGCCTGTTAATCCCTGATGAGAGAGAGGAACCTCTGTGCTGTCTGACTTGGCTCTGAGTTGGTTTCTTGTAGTATTTTGTTACAGTCTTTGCCCAGTGTGTCAGTGCTGCTCTAGGTAGTGGTGTTACCCTCTGAGGATGACCTCTATTTGATACCCTGCTCTGTCAAAATAAGAGATGGGAAAGAAGAGGCCAAAATTTTGTGCTTCTGTGTGTGTGTTCTTTTCCTGTGGGGTATTTGCCTGTGCTAGTTACTGTGTGTGTAATTCTTCTGGTTTGAACACTGGATGCCTCAGTATTTTGTTTGAACATCTCTCAAGAAAAAATACAGACTGGAGGAGAAAATGGGAAATGAGCACAAGTGTGGAGAATTTGTCCTTTGAGGAAATAAGCAGAGTATTCTAGAGAAGAAACGATAAAGGCTAAGTTTGGGGAGGTTTTTTTGAAAATTAGATGTGCTAAAATTGTTTAGGAGAAAAAAAGTAATTGGCATAAATTGCAGGTTAGAAAAAATTAGGCTTGAGCTGAGAAATACTGTCAAAAGAGCAGTGAAATCCGTGGAAGGAACTGACAAAATTATGTATATCCATACACTGCCAATCCTCTTTTCCATTAGACTCACTCTTTTCTAGCTTGTTCTTGAATGTCCCTCCAGGTTTTTCAGAGAGATGACTTTTTACACTCTTGTTTGTCTGTAGGTGCACTTAGAAAACAGACTACATGCAAAATCTGGCATCCAGGGATCCTCTCCCAACCCAAGGGATGCCTGTGCAGGCTTCCATATTCATCTCACATGAGTGGCAAATACCCAAAAGAAGAAAGTGCCAGAAGGAAGTTCTAGGTCAATCAGTCTACCTCAGTCTATGGGACTGGTTATGGAGCAAATACTCCTGAAAGTAGTTTCTAAACATGTGAATGTCCAATGGCATCATTGGAAACCCCCAGCATAGATTTATGAGGGACAAATCCTTGTGACCAGCCTTGTCCCTTTCTGTGACGAGGTGACCGTGCTGTGGGCAGGAGACAGGCAGTGGATGTTGTACACCTCGGTTTTGGCAGGGACTCCAGCACTGTATCCCACAGTGTCCTTGTCGTGAAATCAATGAGAAAGGGACTGGACAACGGGAAAATGATGTAGTTGGAAGGTTGGTTGGACTGCTGGGATGAAAGAATCAATCAATGGTGCAAAGTCTGGCTGGCAGCCAGCAACTCGTGGTATCTTGTGGGGATCAGTGCTGTTAAATGTCTTTATTAATCACCCGTGTGACAAGACCAAGTGTCCCTCCAGCAAGTGTGTGGGCAACAGCAAACTGAGGGGAGTGGTCAGTGCTCTGGAGGGCAGGGCTTCTACTCAGAGGGCCCTGGACAGGCTGCAGAAAGGCACCAGCAAGACCTTGTGAAGTTCAGTGAAGGCAAGTGCTGGGTCCTGTATCGGTGACAGAACAACCTCCTGTGACAGGACGGGCTGAACAGCAACTGGATAGAAAGTGACTTTTGCAGAAAAGTGTTTGGAGATACCAGCAGACAAGTTTGAAAACAAGTCCCCAGTACATCCCCACAGCAAAGGCAGCCGAGCACAGCGTGGGCTGTTTGCAGGAGTGCAGGCAGCAGGTCCAGGCAAGGATCAGTGCCCTCTGCTCAGCACCCGTGAGCCCGTGTTTGCAGCGCAGCCAGCTCTGGGCTCCCTGGCACAGCACTCACACGGACACTCTGGGCCATGTCCAGTGGCCAGGCTGGCCAGATGGCACGAGCACATGGTGTGCAGTGAGGGGTTAAGGGAACTGGGTTTAATTCAGGCTGGAGAGGAAAATGTGCTGCTGCCTACATCTACCACATCAGAGGAGTTAGTGAAGATGGAGCCAGATGCTTCTCAGAGGTGCCTGTTCACAGACTGAGAGGCAACAGGCACAAGCTGGAAGCCGGGAAGTTCTGATTAGCTGAAAGGACGTGTTTGGTGGGTTGGTGTTATGATCCGAATTAACACAGAAGAGCAAGGAAAACCAAGTCTCTGTGAATAAAACAGATCGAACCCAGAAAGGTTCGAAGTACACCCCAAAACTTGATTAAAACCAAACGAGGTTAGATTTTGGCGCCAAAAAACTTGATGTGTTTTATTTAATAGTAAAAGAGGCAAAGAAAAAGAGAAAAAAAAGAAAGAAATAGAAAAAGAGGTGTAGGGGTGGGGGGACAGGGAGAGAGCGACAGGAAGGAACATATCACCCTTCTGAGGATCCCAGTGATGTCTCGTTATTCCCCTTCATTTGCTCTTCTTGGTGGTGAGGGTCCCCCGCTGCCCTGCGCTGAGAAGTACAGAATCCATGGATTCATATAGGTTTGGGCCAGGTGGGAACACCCACGTGCCTCTCCTGGGGAAGGCAAGTTTGACACTGTCCCTTGCAACAATGAGGATCTGTTGCATCTTGTGCAGTGCTCTGGTGCAGGGTCTGGGGACCCCTTTGGCCTTTGATGGGCCATGACACCCCCTCTGCTGTCCCTCATGTGGATGCAGCTTTTCTCGGGCTGAAGGGNCCTTTGGCCTTTGATGGGCCATGACACCCCCTCTGCTGTCCCTCATGTGGATGCAGCTTTTCTCGGGCTGAAGGGCCCCACAGCTGGGCTGGTCTGCACAGCAGAGGATGGATGCTCACTGCCTTGGACCAGAGGCTTTTTCACCACACAGCCAAAACCTCTCCTCCCCCCACCCTTTGGTGTGAGGGTCTGTGCCAGCCTGGCAGCTGATAGCCCTGGGGCTGTGGTCTCCACCCCAAAGGTGCTAAGTTTGATCCCTCTGTGATTGGATTCTTCTTCCCCCAGCCCAGACCTGAGTCACTTTCTTATCTCCATCAACAAACAGTGCAGGGCCCCATTCAGCGTGTGGTGGTCTTCAGCTTCTGTTTTTGTACAGTTTTGCTATAATAGGCAAAAGTCCTTTGTGAAGATGTTTAAGCCATAAATTACAACATTTCAGTCTCTGACAAGTGGTTGGCTCGTTTGTTTTTAGACCATCAGTGTGGTCAGGTAGTGAAACAGGTTTTCCAGGGAGATTTTACAATCTCCTTTCTTGAAGGTGTTCAAGACTAACCTCATATTGTGGTTTCACCCCAGCTGGCAGCTCAGCCCCGCACAGCTGCTCGTGCACTCTTCCCTGGTGAGATGGAGGAGAGAGTCAGAAGGGTAAAAGTGAGAGAACTTGTGGGCTGAGATGGAGACAGTTCAGTAGGGAAAGCAAAAGCCGTGTGCTCGAGCAAAGCAAAGCAGGGAATTCATTCACCACTTCCCGTGGGCAGGCAGGTGCTCAGCCCTCCCCTGGGAAACAGGGCTCCATCGTGTGTGACAGTGGCTTGGGAACGAATGGCATCACTCTGGGTTCTCTTCCTCCTTTTCCTTCCAGCTCTACATGCTGAGCATGATGCCCTATGGTCTGGAACATCCCTTGAGTCAGTTGGGGTCGTCTGTTCTGGCTGTGTCCCCTCCCAGCATCCTGTGCACCCCCAGCCCTTTTGCTGCTCCCAGCCAAACCCAGCGCACCTCTTGCTCAGGTCCTGGAGTGACCTGATCTAACCAGAGCTTGGAGTGGATCAGCCTAGCTTGATCTCCAGAGGTCTCTTCCAGCCCAAAGTATTACTCCATGCTGATACCATACAGAGCAATGCTTGCTGTGGGAGTGTGATCCCTCAGGCTTGCTTTAAAAAGGCTCTAAATTCAGGGAATTGATTCATGAGGCATGACCTCTGTGTGAGTTTCCTGAATCATGTTGCAATTCAGAACAAAACAGAAAGCCTTGGAGACTCTCTGTTTCCTGGGGTAGTCGTAAAGCCTCTGTGTGTGTACACACATTCACAACCCCAGGGTTTGCTCCCTTGAGATGTCTTCCATCATCCACCCGCTCCGATGAGGTTTGTGTTTCATTGCCCAGTTGATGGCTCTGAGAGGTCAGGGCAAATACAGGAGGGAGGGAGGAATACACAGAACGTTTAGAAGAAGGGATCTGTGGCTTTCCCAGCAGAATAAGGGTGGATTAAATCATGCTTTGGCTAATTCTGCTGGCTTACAGATGCTGTGGAGTGTGGAAAAAAGTGTATAAAAATACTCTGAGAAGACCATCTACAGTTAAATATCCCTCCCATGGCATCTTTTTTTTCTTCGTTTATGCCTTAATGCTTTAACAGGTTAGAATATGTAAATACTCTTTAGAATGAAAACAAACTAGAGATTTTAAAGGCTGTTTATTCTCTTCCCTTTGCCCTGTGCTATTTTGAAGTTTGACGTTAGCGTCTTTTGAAAGGGAGCATATGGCATTTCTAATTAAGGCCTGAGATTTTCTGACATATAGCTGAATAATACATTTCAAACAGTGCCAAGCCTTCCAGATGAAAGAATTTTCTGGCTGAAGCACTGGAGTGTGTGTGCTGTGTAACACTGGTCTGCTTTAGAACTTCGAAGAATTTTGCACAGAATACCAGCAGAGTGAGAAATCGGGGGGTTTGTTTCTTTAGGCTGGTGGCAGCATTCCCTGGCCAGCTCAGGTTTGGATCTGATCAGAACGAGTGTAGTGTGCTTTGTTGCTCAGAGGCTTCAGTGGAGCTTCATTTTGAAACGTTTTGGTCTACTGGGGGGATTTTAGTCATCTTCATCAGATTTCGTTCCAGGCTGCAGGGTTTGTTTGTGTGTAATTTCAGCATTAACTCTTGGAGAGATGTGCTGTAGTTCTTCAGTCTCTCCAAAGAAATTCTAATCTCTTCCTTTCAGCATTTCGTGCCAAATTTTCTTCCTTTGCTTTGAATGCATAAAAACTTTCTGAAATTGTAGCTTGTGATGAATTCCTGATGTGAGCGAGGTTTCTTGAGATTGTTAATCTGTACCAGTAGCATTGACAGGTACCTTGTGTCTCTGAATGGCAAACATGCTCATCTCAGAGCTTTCCTCAAATTTTTTTCTTCTTTCCATGGGAAGTAGAAGGGACTGCATTTATTGTTGATCCCTCTGACACAGTTGTGCAAATTGGGACAGAGGAGAATTTAAAAAATGTAATGCATTTAGTTCTTTTTTTCTTTTGTTGGTTATTGCCATGTCTATGTGGTGAGGAAATTGGCCTTTACACTATTTTTGGTAATTTTAAAAGGGAAGCTGAGTCTTCAAATACATTTTTTCACTCAGAACACAACTGATTCCTTTGGTTACTGGGAAACCTGTTACTGTGATATCAAATTTTAGATAAAATTACAAACTTGGGGGTTTTAGATCTTCTTATTTCCATCTTTAGGTCTAGTGAATGCATGCAAAAGATTGGGAAACCTTAAAATAAAGTTTTTTGTAGATTTGTGATGTGGGTGGGTGGTTATTTTGTTTGGATTATTTTAAATTCTAATGGGGAAGTATTTAAATGGAGGTTGGGCTTGTACCTGGGAACTGTAAAGCTGTGCAAACAGGTTCCAAGCTAAAGGCTTTCACCAATGAAGTGTTCATTTTGAAACACAGAGATTTCTGATGTGCTCCTGTCAGGGCAGTGTTTTTGCTGTTAATTGTCCTTGAAATACACTATATGCTGTCTTTTTTCTCACAGCTCACTGTCAAATTCAAGCACTGATGATACTTTATTAATGACTTGTATCTGACAGCTGCTAAGAGCATAAATTAGAAATCTGTAATTGAAGTGAGAATGATAAGGATGAAGAGTTAACAGGGTAATTGGCAAGTAGTGAAGATCCTCTTCTACCTTAACCACTTTGTTGTCTACATAAAGCTGGAATTGAAGCGTTTAATGTACCTGAGGGAATTCAGGCTATTAGGTCAGCAACAAGACGTGACAGAGCTGTGTGGAAGAGAGTATTGGAGGGATTTGGGGGGGCAGATGTAGCTTTGGTTCTTCTTTTTTTGCTACATTTTAACTTCTGGAGAGAGTTCAGGTGCTAGGAAAGAGCAGCCTTGGAGCCCTCCCTCTGGCAGCAAATTGTCCACTGCTTCAGCAGCCTCTGGGGATAACTGGTTGCCCAGGGAAGCTGTGGCTGTGCCATCCCTGGAAATGTCCAAGGCCAGACTGGATGGGGCTTGGAGCAGCCTGGGCTAGTGGAAGGTGTCCCTGCCCATGGCAGGGGGCTTGGAACTGGATGAGCCTTAAGGACCCTTTCAATCCCATTCCAGGATTCTGTGATGATAACAGGACTGTCGGTGGGCCTCTTTTTGGGTTGTATTTCCTGCTAAAAACACTGAGAGCTGGAGCCTGCCAGCATCTGGTGTTGTTGAAGCTGCACTTGTGTAATTCTTGCCAGTGTTTTATTCAGATGAAACTGGGAAAAGTCCAAATAACTTCAAGACTGTGTTTGCTTAAGGACTTGCCGTATGGAGTTAGACTGTCCAGCGTGCTGTGAGAGCTGCACAGGCCCACGAGACACTTGGAAACTGAATGGGCACTTGGATTGGGAGGTTATTTGAGCAGGCTATTGTTGGGCTACACTGTATGCTGGAAGAGAGATTAAGCCTTGTTGGCCGCAGAAAGAGCCTCGTTCTCAGACCCGGAGGTGACCCTGGGATCACAGCCAGGTCACTGGGGATGGGCTGAGAGAGCATTGTGGGTTTCTGGACAGTGTCAGCCCTATGAGATGTGATAATTGCAGTTTCTGACCTTGTAAGGTATTGTTTACCTTTTACCATAATAGGCAATGTCTGGGAAATATTCCAAGTAATTAAAGAACACTAAGGTGAACTGTTTTCCTGTTTATATGAGGTGATTTCCTGTTTTTCTATTAGTATTTAAGGGAATTTTAGATACGCAATAAAGCTTTTTTCTTCTTGCACCTTTACCATGATATTGTGGAGTCTCTGCCCATGCATAAATACTGCAGGCTATTCCAGGCCCACATTATCCCTTCTGGGTTTGGGTGTTAGTCATATAATGGCACATATTCCTCCCTAAGTGTTTCCTTCTTCATAGTTATGAGGTTTCATTTGAAGCAATCCTCTCTGTTCCATGCACTGTGACCTTTAATGTCACAGTCTTGGTTTTTTTCTGCTCATCCATGACCTTACTTCAGTAAAAAAATGCTTTTGTGGCTCAGAGAAAGCTTCTCGATCTCAGGGTACCACAGGATAGCCAAAGGGACGTGGTCTAATGAGGCAGCATTATCTGCTATGCTTCAGCAGAGACTTCTCTTTATGTGAAGTCTGGAGTGGATGTGACTTTTAGGTAACAGTGTGAAATTTCGTTAAATGGAGAGTTGACAGCCTTGAAACTTTTCTCACATAATGCTTTTCTAGGTCCCAGTCCTTTCTCTGATAACACTGCTGTGAATTATTCCCTAGTCCTGTTCTTTTAAACTTTGTGATAACTTTATTAATGCACTTGGTTTGTAAAGTCTGCTAAGCGTTCTTTATGTTTCCATTAAAATTTTGTGTGTTTTTATGCTTTTAAAACTGATACATGAGAAAAAATTTGTCCGAGACCTATATATATGCATCTTTAGTGTCTGTGCTCTTGGGTAAACCTGTGCATGCTTTTATCTTCTTGTTTTTTCTTTATTTTTACAGAGAGTGATAATGAACTCTCCAGTGGCACTGGGGATGTGTCAAAGGATTGTCCTGAGAAGATTTTGTATTCCTGGGGAGAGTTACTGGGGAGATGGTAATGCTTCATTTCTTACATTAGATTTTAGATATTAACCTTTTCTTTGGTGTATGACACTATATGCTCCTGAGCAGGAGGTTTGAAATTCTTCAGCTTACACACTTTAACAACTAAAATGCAGGACACACTGAAGTGTAGTTTTTAAACTTAATTTCTTTAAATTAAGACTGGTATAGATAACTTGGAGGTTTTTCAGACAAATCTTTTCCATAACATGTGCAGAAGTCTGGTTTTGTTCACTGTTTGAGAGTGTGTTTGCATGTGCTCACACAGCAGGTATGAGTCTTCACAGGCAGAACTTTCTGGTCATTTGGGGCTGGGTGTTAAATCCTCGTGCAACTCAGTGCCAGGACATGACAGACACAGCAACTCCCATGTCTCCCATCTAAGCCATTCATGCCAGCTGATCTGCATTTAATTTGTTTAGAAGCACTTTTTTTTCTTATTTTTTTTAAATGTGCTGTATGTAAGCACTTGAAAAGGAATGTAGAAAAACTCTGAATCCTCACTGAAACTGTTTCTGTTGGTGAATAAAACCAAGACTGTTTGTAAGCCCAGACCATGTTCTCAGCAGTGTTATTTCTCTTGTTTAATTACGTGCTTCAGTAGCAGTGCATGCTGTGCCAAGAGAGGAGAAAGCCTGTCTGCTTGCTGCCTCAGAGAGACCTGAGCAAGTGCCAGAACCACTTACTTGGTTTTCCCTGTGTAAGGAATAGTTCCTGCTGCTGGAGACAAAAATAATCGGAAGCCCTGAACCTGGAATTGGCAGTTCCGTTTTCCTAACTCCAAAAAGAGAGATGAACAACATTTTAAGGATTTATTTGGGCAATTCCTCCCTTTACTTGGCTGCTCTGTAGCTTTGGAGAAACAGCCTCTTGCTGCTGACCTCATCTGTATAGCAATCTCACACAGAGGTTTCTGGATGAGGCATCTCAAGGTTTTACTGAGCTTGACTGAACCCTCCCTCTGGAACCCTCTCCTTCTGGGTGTTTTTAACTGTTCTGTCACCCAAGTTTCTGACCTTGATCCAAGATTGAAAGATGCTACTTTTCAATTTAACTTTTTTTTAAAATTCATTTGTTGGTTAATTCTTTTATTTTTAACCTGCATACCTGGATTCTGTGGATGAACATGCTGAAGTAAAAAGACACCCACAGCTCAGTGTCTTAAGTTTCATGTGTCCAAGTATTTCTCCTGGTTACTCAAATGTACTAATCAACAAGACAAAACATTTAAGACTTTTGGAATAAACTATTTTGGAATCCTAGCATAACTTACACATACATAAGAGTATTGTTTAGTAGTTAAACCAGCTTAAAATTAGTTAAAAATGGGATGGGAAGTGGGAGATCCCAGCCTGTTTGAAGACTAGCAAAAACTTCTTCAGGAGTGTCTCAAGCAATATTACCTCTTGAGAGAAATTCAAGTCTGTAAACTATTTGAATTCTTGAATAGTGTTATGTTACATTTTAAGAACAAAGCTTAGAGTAACAGATGAAAAATGATAAGGACTTGAAAACTAAAAATAAATTGAAATATAATCTTCTAGTGTGTTGAAAACTGCGCCATATGTTAGTAGAAGATCTGTGCACTTGTAAGAAGAGTAAATAAACAAAAATTAACATCTCCACTTGGGGAGCTGGTGCTGATTTGTCTCTTAGGTGAAAAATATCTTGCATTTTAATTGCTTTTTGTCATTTCATTAAAATGTCACTGTAACCTGTTGGACTCAGCAGAAACCCTGTTCCAAGACTCTCTTTCAAACATATAAACAGAAATAAGAAAAAGATAATTTACCAAAAAGATAGAACAAAGAATTGAAAAGTAATGGCAAACCTATTTATTTTACTATTTACTGCATCCTCAGCATTAAAGTTGTTCTTGCCAGCTAAGCTGGTTTAGCTGACTGGTACACTATTTCTTAAAAAAAACCCCAGTAGCAATGATCAATCGCAATCTTCGACCAGAAATAGTTGTTTGTCAAGTTGGAGCATAGTCTGTGCATTGCTGCTCTGTGTCCTTGCTCTCTGATATTTTAAATTTGGTTTTATGACTTTTGTGCAGGAGAATTGCAGCATTTTGTAACAAATTAAAGATGTCAGCATCTATCAATGGTGACCCCCCACATGATAAAGGATAAGGTTAGAATAAGACAAGATTCTATTTTATGCTCATTTCTGTTGTTCTGAGCAAGGATTATGGATGCTCAGGCTGTTTCCCAGCAAGCCATTCAGTAACCAAACTAATCCACAACTAGAGCTTCAACTTTCCGATGTATTTACTGTATATTTATTCCTCAGTCTGCATGTCATAATTCTATAACTGCTCAGAGCATCTGGTCATAGAATCACTGAATAGTTTGAGTTGGAAAGGACCTTAAAGCTCATCTCATTCCACCCCCCTGCCATGGGCAGGGACTCCTTCCACTATCCCAGGTTGCTCCAAGCCCCGTCCAGCCTGGCCTTGGACACTGCCAGGGATCCAGGGGCAGCCACAGCTTCTCTGGGCACCCTGTGCCAGGGCCTCCCCACCCTCTCAGAGAAGAATTTCTCCCCAGTACCCATGTAACCCTGCCCCTCTGTCAGTTTAAAACCATTCCCCCTTGTCCTGTCACTATCTGCCCCTATAAAGGTTTTCTCCCTCCTTTTTATAAGCTCCTTTGCGGTACTGAAAGGCCATAATAAGGTCTCCCTGGAGCTTTTTCTTCTTCAGGCTGAACACCCCCAGCTATCCCAACCTGTGACCATAGCAGAGAGGTTGCAGCCCTTGCAGGATCTCTGTGGCCTCCTCTGAACCTTCCTTCAAGTCAAATGCTTAGTGCTTTTCATGTTTCTGTGAATATTGGTTTTCTTTCTAGCTCTTTCCCATCATAAGACCGTTAGGGTAATGTAACTGGCTGCAAGATGGACTGAAAAAGAGAAAAGGAACTAGTTTTTATTTGGGCATCTGAGGGATAAAGATGAAATTACTTGTACTGCACTGCACATTTAAAAATAAAAATAATTATTGTTTTTAAAAGAGTAAGGGTATTATATAATCACATCCTTTTCAATTCTCAAGTCATTTGGAAAAAAGGGGATATCATCCCCAAAGCATAGGAAAAACAAATTGGTTAGAGTACCTTTTAAATTTAAACAGCAGTGGTAAACTGCTCATGTGCTAATGACCTGTTTCATAGAATGAGTACTCCAAACATTTACTGCCAATCCAGGGTCAAATTGCAGGTTATTTAATTAATCACGGCTTGCTGAAGCCATTCTCACTACTCTGCTACCAGGCGAGCTGGAAAACACAGCAGTGCTCAAAGCACGTGGAGAGCACAGCACTTCCCACAGCAGAAAGAGCTAAAAATCAGTTGGGGCCGTCTTCTGCTGCATTGCTCTGCAAATTGTCATGAGTGTGAGAGAGCTTTAACCCAGATCAGCAAACGCTGTTAGCTCAGAAAGAGCTTTTCGGCATCTGCGGCTGAAAGCTCTGTAATACTGTGCACGTGCAGCACTGTTTGTGTTCCCACATTGCTTGGGGGGTGTGTGTGTACAACCAGGTAGTAAAGCACCAGCTCAGACCAACAGGCAGATTTATTTGAAGTCATATTGAAGGATTGTACAAACAATCACACTTGGGTGTGCAAGTGTTCCTGTTTTGGGGGACTTGGAGCACACTCCTGGTGTGAGGCGTGGAACTAGAATTTCAATCTTCCTAACAGCACCCTTAAAATTGTCTTTTATTTATTTCCCGAAATGTATTTTTCTGTACAGCTTACATTATTTTTATTTTTCTTAACCTAAGCTAAAACATATATGTTGAACAAATATTTAAATTGAATTGTCTGCACGGATGGCATATTTTTCTCTTTCAATTCAAACTGTTCTTCATTAACCAACCTAGTTCAATTTCTGCAACTGTTTATTGTTAATTTTCATTAACGTCTCCATACCTAGAGAATTTGGATATCGCTACATTTTGCCACTGGTTCTTACTGTAAATCCTGGCAGAGTTTTTGCTTTCTGTCTGACAAATGCTAACTACTGTAACCAGTGGAAGACAAGTTTGTGTTGCCAGTTGCTGGCTCTGCTATAGTGAATAACTTTAAAGCTTTTTAATGTTTTTAATCTTTATTTTGACTCCCGTAGTTGAAGTATAACAGGCAAATGATCATCTTTGTTTCAGGCACAATAACCTTGTTGTGAGACCAAATGGGTTGTCCACTCTGGTGAAGAGTGGTGTTCCAGAAGCACTGAGGGCAGAGATCTGGCAGCTGCTGGCAGGATGCCATGACAACCAGGCAATGCTGGATAAATACAGATTACTCATCACAATGGTAAGGGATTTATTATTTGTTCTTTCCTTCTTTTGTTCACTTTTCTTTCTTTTAGTTAAGATGGATTCTGCTGGGCTGCAGTTTTAGTCAGTGGCAGGGCAGCAGAAGAGTGAAACAGTTTGACTTGTTTGAAGCAACTGAAATTGTGATTGTGTGACTTTACCTCCTGCCATGGGTGCCTGCTGCATGGCATTAGCAATATAAGTTGCTGACCTGTACCTGTAGTAATGCTTGACATTTAGCTTTCTATTCTCTTGCTGTGATGCTAATAAGAACATCAACTTGTTCAGGTGTGTGCTTGTGGCTTTTCTTATAAACTCACATCCATTGCTTTGTTTTTTCAAGAGTTTGTTTTATGTATGCCTTAATCCCAAACAAAATGTCACAAAATCGAGTATTTCTTCTTTCTGTTGTTTATTTTTAAAAAATGTTAAAAACATTTTGACCTAGTGAGAAACCAGTCTCCTTGCTGTGTGGGTGAGCTGAGAGGAGAATCCTTCTGGGAATCAATTCCCATTGTGTGTCCGAATGCCATCAGTGCAGTCAGTGAGCATTCTAAGAAGTCTGCAGAGCTGTGTGATGTTCTTAGACCTGTGATGGCAAGAGGGAGGATCTCAGTGTTGTGTAGCATGAGCTCTGTGCAGTGTCAGGGGTGATCTCAGCCTCTGGGGTTGCGGAGCTCTGCCACTGCAGGGCTGTTACAGCTCTGAGAAGAGCAGCAATCTCAGCTGCACTTTTAATGGCAGAAATGGGTGGAGAGCATTTTATGTGCTGCTCAGAGCAAGTGCTGGATTTGTTGTCTGGGTTATGAATTATCTGGCCACACAGAAATTCCGGGATTGTTACTCGAAGTTTCCTTTTGTAATGTTCTCATATTGTTTTGCTACTTGTCCTCTTAATTTGACATAATTAATTGTGTTTGTGAGATTTACAAGCATCCCCAGAATGAGAGTGGTCCTGGTGGCCTCTTTTTTCTTTACCAAGAAGGAAGGATGTTTTGATAGTGTAAATTTTTCATTTTGATGTTGTAGCTGTGTTATATTTTCCTTAGAAACCATTCACAGGACATCTGTCAGCTGTATGTTGCATCAAAGCCACCTCCATTATTTGCTCCTGCTTTCCAAAAGTGGGAAAGATGTTTGTTTCATGGCGGAGGAGGGAGTGGAAAACTTCTTAAGTGCAGGGTTTATTTTGATGCTGGGACCTTGTGCCTTAAAAATACCGTGTTACACTTGGCCTTTTCACTACAGAAATATTGCAGTGATGTGTATTTTGGAAGATGATATTTCATACAGTATTTAATATGAAATTTTACAGTGTTACTGAGCAAAAAATTAAATCCTCTGCTGAACCGAAGCATTTATGCAAACAGAGGTTTTTTTCTAAAGTAAATAATTTTCCTTTTGAAATGAAAAAACTCCTTTTATAGTCTGTATAAACTGCTGGCCATCACATCATTTGGTAGTAAAAGACTCACAAAAGAAATGAACAGGAGAGAGGCTGTGCCATACCAAAGCTAGGGCCCATCTTTGGGAAGAGTTAATACAGGATACTCCAGAAAAAAAGTCAGCTGATTTTTTTAAAACTGAATTATTATCTGATATTTATGTCTGTGAACAGAACTTTCCGGTTTCATTTTGGTGTATCAGTAATGTGAATTAAGCAGAGAGAGTAGTAGAATATATATTTTAGTAGTATATACTACTAAAATCTTGGTTGTTTTGTTACCTTATGTGTGTCAATAATAATTTAATAATAATAACTTAATAATGTTAAGGTTCAGAGCTATTTGGGTATTAATGACTGTTCACTTGCTTCTCCTGCATGAGAAAGCGGAACTGATTTCTTTTCTCTGCGTTGCTTGTATGCTACCATCCTAATATACCAACAACATGAACTTTTATTTCTTCCGTAATTATTTATTCTTCCCACCAGACCCGTAATTTTCATCTTGATTCTTTCAGTTTGTGTGTATGCTTGCACAAATTCATTGTTTCCTCGTGTTTTGGTCATTCTGCTTGACGTTTCTCTCGTGGGAGCTGGAGGTGTTTGTGGGTGTGTTGAGCACTTCAGCGGTGTATTCTGTGAGCAGCCGTGTTCCTGAGCGTGCCTCTGGAAGCTGTTCCTGAGTGGGGAGAGCTGCTGATGCTTTGCACTTGCAGTCCTGGGAATGGAGTGGGCTGAGACAGCAGAAGTAGGAGGTGGTACAAACATGTATGAGCTTGAGCCATTGCCTACTGACACCCCACGAGCCCCCAGAACCTCTCTCTCCCTCAGACAGCTCCCCTGTTGCTGCCCAGTCCCTGGAGCAGTCCCTGAGGTTCTGTCCCGTGCTGCCCAAGGTAACAGATCCTTCCTCTGAGCCTGCTCTCCCAGCACTGCAGCCCTTCCCTGCTCATCCAGCCTGACCTGCACTCCTGGGTTAAACTGGCAATTGCAGCACCTCAGTGAGAAAGAGGGCACTGGAGACCGCTAGAAAAATCTCTGCCATGATACTGCCCCAGCTTGAAGGATGAACCCGATACCTGGAATTTTTGGTACTGAAAACCTGATTTGTGGTTGCCTCTTATGGGGACAGAGTGAATTCTGCTAAAAACTCTGGCTTTACTACAGTGTTACTGGTTAACTTCTGGTGAAACTGTGCTCACTAGTGAGAGTCGTGTTGTTGGCAGGCCAAAACTGCATGCCATGTGATACTCTGAATGACAGCAGACTCTCAGCATTTAAATTTAGTGTAGAGACCACGATACAGACACATTTGTTGTTCTGTTCCAGTCTTGTGCAGCAGTGCTGTGTTACATTGGCCAGCTCTGAGTCTCGTCACCTAAGAAATCTGGCTGTGCGTTTTTACTGCAAATATCCATCTGCACGCAGAGCTCTGGAACCTGCTGCAGTGTTTCTCAGCTACAGGAGTGCTTGATTCATTGTGTTCTGTAGGAGAGGGTAATTTGGGGCTTGTTTCAGAGTCTTAATTCAGCACTGAGAGCAAAATAAAATGTCTCATTTAGCAAAATCAATGCTGCACTTATTTTCTCCAGAAGGCCTCCACGTCCTCTAGTCCTGCGCCCTGGAGATCAGCAGTCTGTCAAGAATGATCTGGTGATCTGTGTTCCCTTTTCCCTAGATCAGAGCATTCATTTCCCATCTCTAGGTGAGTTTGGAGTTCCAGGAGGGAAGGGAGAAAGAAATACTTCTGCTCTCATGAGTACTGACAAGTGCTACCTTGCACTCTCTAAGGTCTCCTGCTGAGTTCCAGCTTGATTATTACCGTGAGTTGCTCAGGAATTTTGACTGGAGCACAATAGTAGGCCTTGCATACAATTTCAGAGAGTAGGAGTTGTGATTTGGCAGCTGCTTCGTTTCTGACATATATGTAAATCTGTTCTGTGTGGCAATCAAAAATCTGCCTTACTTCCCCTCCTGGCATGTGTGCCATGGGCTCTTCACAGTGCTGCACGTGGCACCTGACAGGAAGGGGGAAGTAAAATATACATCAGAAGGGAGAAATGTGAATTTTTATTGATGTAATTATTTTAAGGGAAATAAGATCAGAGGGAGAAAAATCTGAAGGGGTAATATTGGTACTTGAAGAGCTTTTGAGAAAGCATGTCTGATCTGTTTGTTGAAAGAATATGAGTAGAAAAACGTGCACGAGCTGAGGTCACTTCATTGACAGAGCGTTTTCTCCTGCCCATGTGCATTACTTCGTGTTCAAGGGTTCCTCTCCAGAGACTCGAATGAATTTTTCCATGATGAGGTGTATTCAGAGCTCTGATAAACTGGTGGGTGCCCAGCCACAGTGTACCCTGTTTGGGACTGGAGTGACTGGTGATTGTCTCCTGCAAGAATGGTGCTCCCCTTGTCAGAGTGGGTGTCAGTGTGGCAATGGCAGAAGCCTGCCGTCACTTGATGACAGTGATGCAGCAGCTCAGCCCGAAACACTTGTTGCATCTGCATGGGGACAGATGTGTTATTTATTGCATCTCACACTGCTTATTATTAGAATTTTGCTTCTCTGTTTGAGATGGTTTCATTCTCGTGTGTATTCTCTCTGCTGGATTTGTTCAGTGAGGCTTCTCTCCTGTCAGGGCTGCGTGTAGCTGTGTAAGGAAAATGGGAGCAGAAACAGAAGGCTGTCACTCGGGTAGTTTGAAAACTTTTGGGTGGACTATTTTAAGGTAGCATTTCTGATTCTAAAATGTATGATTTATTCATAGAAGTCTTCCAGTTTACAATAGGAATTCCCTTAAGAAATGAACTGTAAGTTCATCTAACAGCATATATAGACTTATTTTAAATGCAGCTGCTGCTGTGGTTTAAGCAAAACTTGCTTTATATTTATTAGTATTATTTTTCAAAAGTAAGATCAGAAAAAGAAGCCTATTCTCAGATAAAGTAGATTTGGCAGTATTATATTGCTCAAAACAATGAAAGTTTGTGTAGGAATGGGAATGCCCGGTTTTGAACTGGATGGTGACATTGAGTTGAAGGTCTTGAAGAAAGATTGAATGGCTGTCCTTCCGAATGACTCGTAAGAGTAGCAAAAATAAGATTATTTGTTTATTGTCATAATTTCCTTTGGCAGTATGAGCATGTGCCCAGAACAGTTAGAGATAATAACTAATTAAAGGGTCAGGCTTCACAAGATGTGGCCGAAAAATAGCTTTTTCTGCTGACTGTATTTTTTGGTGTTTTGTGTCTGTGCCGATAACATTTCAAGTCACTCCACATAAGAGTGAAAATCCTAAGAATTCTTCCAAGCTCTGAGAGGCATTGATTTGGGGATTAAATATTGCCATATCACGAAAATAACAGATCTCAGTAATTGAATGATTTGAAAATGGCACGAATCAGGGGTATCACTACTCCTGGAATGTAATTCTCATGCAATAGTGAGCAAATACAGGAAAGTATTTTCCATTGCTGCAGAAGATGGAGCAAGTAGATTGGATTTGGGGCTGGATGAAATTAATCAGTTTAGTGCTAATATATGTAGTTTATGTGTTCAGTTTGGACCAGCATTATTATTTCTGATTCCTGCAAGACAAATCTTCTTGTTTTAATGCAAAAAGAAAAAAAAAACCCCAAAAGTTAAGGTTGCAGGTTTCTGGAATTGTGTCTTGTCCAAAATTAAAAGTTAGGATAGATGGAAATAGCAAATCCCCTTGTTGAAGTTTCAACATGTGCTTAAGCACAATCTTCCATATACTGAATTAACTCTAATTATTGATCTGTTTCTTGGTGCATCTGTCTTCAAACTGAGCTCCAGTGACTGAAGATCAACTTTCATGTAAGCCCCATGCAGAAATGTATTTATTTTTTTAAATTTTGAATCTACCCAAACTGTTCAAACAAGAAAAGATATTTGCTTCTTTGTTTCGTACTTCATATTTACTTGGCTTTTTAAATTTTATTGTTATTCTTTAATTTTTTATTATTTATTATTATTTATTATTTAATTTTTATTATTATTAATTTTAACTGCGCAAGTTTGCTTTCATAGTTAGTAAAAGGAAAACTGAGGAGAGCACAAGTGAGTCACTGTTTCTATACAAAGGAGATTAAATGCAGTTGACTTTGAAACTGGTGCCTTGATGCCATGTTTATGGGGTTTTGTTAATTTAGTTTTTTAATGTATTTTATTTGTGTGAAGCAAATACAATTTGTGTGAAACAGTTTAGCTGGGAATTGAGAGAATTCCTTACACAGGAAGGCTATTTTAATGTGAGTAGAAAATGAATCAAGCTTCTTGTTTGCAGCAATACCAAAGGATGTTAAGTTAGCACTAAGAAGGGAAGAGGAATATTTTTTTGTCCCAGTGGCATCGTGCAGGGTTCCACTGCTCAGTGTTCTGAGACTAATTAATCAGTAAGGGTGTCTAATTAAAAAGATGACTGTTCACCAGCTGCCACAGCAGGCTGGTTAACGGACTGAAACATTAGAGTATTTTTGTAGGAAATATTTGTGTTCAGAATGCTGCATCTGTTTGTACTGATTGAAAATGGGGGAGTTTAGGTCTCCATAGCAAGGAATAGATTTTTTTTTTTTCATCTTTATTTCATCTCTTTACTAATTAGACATTGTCTCTCTTGACTTTTAAATGAAATAGATATCAAGGATGGCATAGCAGTATGCTAAGCAATTGTGAAAGATCCTATTACATAAGGATCAATGATCATTATCATCGCAGAATCACAGAATCACCAGGTTGGAAGAGACCTCCAAGATCACCGAGTCCAACCCGTGCCCCAACACCTCAACTAAACCATGGCACCGAGTGCCACATCCAATCTCTTTTTAAACACACCCAGGGATGGTGACTCCACCACCTCCCTGGGCAGGCAATTCCAGAACTTTATCACTCTTTCTGTAAAAAACTTTTTCCTGACATCCAACCTACATTTCCCTTGGCGCAGCCTGAGACTGTGTCCTCGTGTTCTGTCAGCTGCTGCCTGGAGAAAGAGAGCGACCCCCACCTGGCTGCAGCCACCTTCCAGGGAGTTGTGGAGAGTGATGGGGTCACCTCTGAGTCTCCTTTTCTCCAGGCTGAACAGCCCCAGCTCCCTCAGCCGTTCCTCCCAGGGCTCGTGTTCCAAGCCCTTCCCCAGCCTTGCCGCCCTCCTCTGGACGCGCTCAAGCGTCCCCACGTCCCTCCTGACCTGAGGGGCCCAGAACTGGACACAGCACTCGAGGTGTGGCCTCACCAGTGCCGAGCACAGGGGAAGAATCCCTGCCCTGGTCCTGCTGGCCACGCTATTCCTGATCCAGGCCAGGTGCCATTGGCCTTTTTGGCCCCGTGGCCACACTGCTGGCTCACGTTCAGTTGGCTGTTGACCAGCACCCCCAGGTCCTTTCTGCCTGGGCACTGTCCAGCTACTCTGTCCCCAGCCTGTAGTGCTGCAGGGGGTTATTGTGGTCAAAATGCAGGACTCGGCACTTGGACTTACTGAACTTCATCTTACTGGACTCTGCCCATCCATCCAATCATTCCAGGTCTCTTTGCAGAGCCCTCCTGTCTTCCAACAGATCAACACACGCTCCCAGCTTGGTGTCGTCTGCAGATTCATTAATGAAAGACTCAATACCCTCATCCATGTCAGCAATAAAAGTATTGAACAGAACTGGTAAAAACGTGATTTTTTTTTCAGTTGACTAAAAAGAGAAAGAGCTAATACCTGTTATTTTGCTTTTTGAATGAGGTACTTGGATATTAGGCAAAATAATTCTGGAGGAACTGGTCACTTTTTCTGAGTTTCCTGTTTCTTTTTAATTCAGTATGTATAGGCAGTTTCTGAGGTTTTACTTTTCCCCAGCTTTGCTAAAGGGTAAGGATAGGATGACTGTTACTTAACTCTTCTCTTAAACAGAGATCATTCATTTAATGGCAAGTAGATTCTTGGTATTATTATAATGTGATGTAGTTTGTAGAGACAAATCAGCTCACGCTGGTTGGAGTGATGAGACGCCTCATTTTTGGTGTAAGCTGATGTGTTGGTGCTGCCAGTTACAGTCAGCTACTTTGAATTATTTTAGTGGTGCTGCAATACTGTGGGACAATAAAGTATGTATGAACTGAAAATACTTCCTAGAAATCAGTGAAAAATGATTGTCTCTGAAGAGTAGAAGTTGATACAATTTTAATTCTTTCAATAGCTTCATTTAAATTCAGACTTCAGATAAAAGGTTTAGTTTATGATGAATGTACCAGGGTACCTAGTTCCATAGCAAATGTTAATGTTACTCTTACAAACTCAGGAATAAAATGTCCCTAAGGTGAATTTAATTTGCCAAGTTTTGATTCATTTAGCACTCATCTGGAGAAAGTCTTTCAATTTTGTGTGCACAAAAGGGAAAATCTTACGCTCTCTCTTGATCTTCAAAGGAATTCGTCAGTTTAATGACAGGTCCCTTCAGGATATAAAGGAGGAGCATCAATTAGTAATTTTTATTTTTATGTTATCTAAATTTTAATGTTTATGTATGATACTTGAGGTGGAGAATATCGCCAGTAGTATTTTATTTTCAGGGCTTGCATAAAATTATAAAATGTTCTGCTGCATTAAGAATTTTTCTGCAGTTTCTTTTCCATGCATAAGCACACATGAGAACACTAAAATGACACTCACAATACAATTCCTGGCTCTTGAGGTGATGTATGACCTCCCTGCCCTAAAAGTCACATAAACTGACACATTTATTCTGAAGGGTGGAGGATAAATGAGATTTGCATGTGCCCTCTTGGAGTCTGTGTTCTGTTTTGTGTGGGTGAATTTACCATCCATTATCTGCGAGCCAGAGGAGCAGAGTTGGCCATCATTTCAAAGAGTGATAAAACCAAGGGGGTATGTGGCTTGAATAGGGTTAAATGATGGTTACTGGAAGAACTGATATTGCAACAGATAGTGTCATAAGCTCCGGATATATGAATATTGATGCGGATAACAAGTGGTTTTTAAGTAGGATGGAGTTGGGATGTGTCACTGCCTCGCTGTTCCCTTAGAGTGTGCTAAGAGCTGCTAGTTCTTGGCACCTCAGAGCTCGTTTGAAAAATCCCTGATATTCCTTCCTAGATAAAACATGAATAGGTATCCCAGTAGAATTTGAATGTTGGTTTGTTAGTAGGTGTTCAGTTTTCCTGTAGCAGTGATGATGCTGATGCCGAAAGAGCAGCTGTAGTAAAGAGACGTTTGAAACGATGGCATTCTCCACCCCTGAGTAAAACTGGATCGCTTCAGAAGTTCTCTGCAGGCTGTGTTGTCTTCATGGAATCCTGTGTGTATGATCTTCCCTGTGAGCACAGGGCACTGCTCACCTGAAGCCAATGGTTATGTCTGTGGCCACTGCAAGAGCTGTGAGCGCTGAGGGATAATTGTGCTTGAAGCAATCAGCTTGCTCTTGGTGTTCCTCTTTGCTCTCAAATTCACTTCTTCCCAACCGGCCTCTGCTTTCAAATAAAGGTTGCATAACTGGCATTCAGGAGGCTGCAGCACTCCAGAGCTGGAGCTTTAGAAATCTTAAGTGCCTTCATGGAAGAGAGCAAACCACCTTTTCCTGACTGTTAGTTGCTGGTTTCAGTATGTAAATGTTTGATGCTATAAAAATTAAAGAGCGCTCTAAATGCTTAGAGATGATGAACACTAAGAATCCAAACATTTGGTGTTTAAAGTCTCTTAAAATGCCTTTGTTAACACCAGTACTGGTGGTCAACACTTCATTAAAACATGTTTTACCATAGCTGTGGACAGCAGTTCAGAGCAATTGAAATAGGAACAAACCCAGCAAGGCTTGAGCTGCATGTGTAGAATGTGAAAGCATACAGAAGTGATGAATACGTGACTTAAATCCAAACTGGAATTTGATACAGGAGTGAATTCTGAACCTTTTGCTACCTTACTTTATGTGCGACTTCTTGCTGATAAATCCCCAAATGACAAGGTTATTTGTGTGTTCTGTAGGACGTTCTTCTAAGGGCCTGAGCTAGCACTAAGGTAGACTTTACAGTAAAAATTTCAAAAGAGATGAGAAACCTATAGATCTTCTTTACAGTCTGTATCCATTAAGGAATTTTTTCCCTTTGCAGTGATGAGTACTGCCATACAAATTAAAAGTCATGTCCCCTATCAGCAAGGCAATTTGCAGCTGCTGAGGTAAACTAATCAGAAGGAGATGGATTGCAGTCTGCTACTGCATATACTTTCTAACAATCTTTTATGAAGGTTTTTGTGGACACACACAAATATTTTGGCAGCTAGGACTTTTTTTCTTGTTGAGAGTTTTCATCAGTTGTTTTTTAAACTGACAGCCGAATACTGATGATATGGAGCTTCACATATTTTAATCATATCCTGCATATGACAAAGCTGTCTTCGTATGGCTGGTTTGTCTTCAAAGCAATCCAGTTTCAAAATACAGCCTTTTTTTTGACTCGGTTGTACAAGATAGAGCCTGGATTAAAACTAAATCATCGTTAACGGGGATTGCAATTTCAGACAGCGTGCGTGCCAAAAGAGGTTTCTTTTACTGCATGTTCCATCTGGTTTTTTATACCCTTACCTAGCATTTTCAGGGCTACTCACAGTAATTGTGAAGTTTTATTTAGAAAATCCTTTCCCCCCATTTCTCTCAGAGAGATTTCACTGTTCAGGTGTGGTGCGAGGGTGAGATGGGAGCAAGCGCAGGGGCTGGGCAGGATGGAGAGGTGAGGCAGCCTTAGGTTGGTTAATGTAGCATTGCAGTCCAATTATGCTTTTGGTACCTGTGTGGCAGAAGAATTGGAGGTACCTGTTGGAACCATGCCCCCTTTCTTTCATGAGTTTGTAAATGTAATTCCCGAAAGCTCTTTCGGTCTTTGTTGTCACTTGTCTAGGATTTCCTTTGCCTTTGTGTGAAGACTCTCCAATTCTTCTTTAATGGGAATTTGAAAATATATTAACACACATTAGGGATAAAATATACCCACAAATTCTAGAATGAATATTCTCTGGTGATGCTTTTATGCATGTATGTATACATGTGTGTTCAGTGCAGAATGGCTGCCCTGATATAACAAGAATACTGGTGCTGAATGCCAGTAGTGCATTTACACAGCTGGCAGTCAAGGAGGAATATTTGGATGTCTGCTCATTTTATTTGAACTCAAAACCGTATATTTCAGGCAGCCATGCGCTTGATTAAGTTTAGGCTATTACACAATGAGGAAACTCATTTCATAGAAAGCTCAGAGCAGCAGTAGCTGGTCGTCTTTCCAGGACTGTCTGCAGTGTCTGGTTGAGTCAGCAGCAAGCCTTGAAAACACACAGCCAGGCTCCTTTAGCCCAGGCAGAGACAGAATACTTCTGCAACTTTCATTTAAAGTCTTGATATTCCCATGTCTAAGATTTACCCTGACTCATGAAAATGGATGTAGAGTGAGTGTTGTACATGGAGTTTCCTTTGCAGAAGCTGTTGATTGGTCGCAGATCCACTAGGTAAGGTGTTTACCTACTTGATTTGCATTTCTAGAAATGCTGGTTTCACATGATGCTTAAGAGGCAATGAGGTAACTGTGTAACCAGCCTCAAGGATTAGTATTGGGGCTGGGGAAACAAAACTACAGAAATACACTTGAATTTTCACTGTTAGCCTTGCTGCACAGCCTGTGTATTATTTGAATTTCCAGCGTACGTCTGACTTTTGTGCTGCAGTAAGGAATTAATCTGATTCTTTTCTGTTTAGTGCAAGTGAAGAGCCTGACTTGGAGCTGTGTTTTTGGCCATGTTGGCTCTGCTTGCTGAAAGCTCTTGAGGATTGTGGTGAGAGACTTTCCATGTGGGTCAGAAAAGAGTTATGAGTACTGCTGGTAGCAACCTTAATTTTCAGTGCAGTGAAGCCAAAACACAAGGCACACGCTGTGTGAGAATACCAGCTTACATTGGGATCCTAGCACATGCTACACACATGGTTTAAGTGCAAATATTTCCAGTACAAGTTACTGTTTCTAGTCATAATTTCCTGAAGTATCTGTTAAATGCTTTGCTTATTATTAATTAAAGCTTGTCTCAGTATGGGTTTTGGAATATTTCACAGTGCACACAGTTCTGTTAATTTTTAATAGAAGTAGCAGTTTTGACAATCTGAGAAATAATGGATAGGAGAAGAGTTCTCTGAGATTGTCATGGAAGTGCTTGTATAGTTAGGAGCCTTGTAATGTTCATCAAGGATGTATCAGAAATTTAAATTTATTATCATCCTGTAGTCATAGGCATCTTTATAATTCCATATGTACAAAGGGACAGAATTCTGCTGCTTCAGACAATTAACTTTTGGTATTTCCGAACTTCTCAGTGCTTAATTGAAAATCATTAAGTAACCTTTATCACGGAATCCTAGAATGGTTTGGCTTGAAAGGGACTTTAAATCTCATCTTCATTCCACCCTCTGCCATGGGCAGAGACAGCTTCCACCAGCCCAGGTGGCTCCAAGCCCCGTCCAAGCTGGCCTTGAACACTTCCAGGGATGGGGCAGCCAGAGCTCCACTGGGCAGCCTGATCCAGTGTACGGATGTGGGTAAGGTCGCCAGCACATCGGATAACTGCTACGAGGTGTTTGTTTCTTCCTCCTGACTGGGAGAACTTGCAGTGCGTGATTTTCCACTCACCTTGAGATGCTCCCTTGTACTAATTGTGATCTCTAAAGCACAATCCCCCCCCAAAAACCCAACCTCTACTTGTCTCTGAAGCTGTTTCTGTAAATTGACTCATCGATGTTACATTTTAAGCCAGCAGAATGTTTGATTATTCTACTTTTGACTGCCTTTAAAATTCTAGTTGCCATAACAACTTTATTTCTTTATTTTTAGCACATCAGTTGCCATAACAATAAAATATAGCTTTTTGAATGTAACCATTCTTCCCTTACTTTTTTTTGCTTTGTTTTATAAAGAACCTTCTTTAGGGGTGAAAGGAAATGGGGCAAAGCTCATCGCCTGTGAGCGCTTGGGTTAGAACACTAGCTGAAAAATAAGGCTTTTTTTTAATCTAGCCTTACTCCATTTCTATGGCTTTTTTTTGGACTACTGAGTATTTTCATAACTTAGACAGAAAAATGAATGCAAATCACTTGGGTAAAACCTTTCCTTTACAAAAAATTGCTGTTTCTCATTCTTATTTCTTTTAGTTAGTGTATTAGAAAACCTTAACCGTTAAGAGGCTAATTTCTAATACCTTTATTTCAATATGTGGAGTGGCTATAAAGTCACTGATTTAGGGGCAGTGTTTTGTTCAGCATGTTGATATTCCATGTTTGGGGCAGTTTTATGTGATATATCTTTAAAATATATGAACTAAGAGACTGACTTGCAGCTTCAAGCCATAATCTTGAGCAGAGGGGAGAGGTTTATGTGTGAATTTAATATTGGTGAAAGAAGTTGGCCTTGAATTTAATCTATAGACTTGACTTCTCCAGTCCCTGATAGTGTCCTTTCCAAAAGGATTTGTAGATCTCAATGTTGTCTTTGTATTTAACCTATTCTTAGTGCTGATGAAGTATATATTTAATTTCTTTTTTTATTTTTTTGTAAGAGATGGCAAATAATACCAGGTTTGGTATTTCTTCTAGAATAAATGATTTCTCAGCTCACATAACATTTTACGTGTGCCAGTTTCTGGCTATAAATATAAATGTCCTCATTATCTAATAAGACAAAATTTGCTAGTTGTTGGAAGTTGAATGTATTTAGATGTCATTAATCTTGAAAAATAGCTATCAGATGTATGGTGATTTTATAAATTTTAATTAGCTAATTTTTAACTCAGGGCTGAGGCAGGGGGAAGTCAGTAATTCTTGCTTTCAGTGGCATTTTCCTAACACCTCTCATTTCCGGATTCCACTTTGGTGAGTTACCCAGGAATGTACTTTGACTGTTACTTGCAAAATTTTCCCTGTAGATCATTCTCAGTAGGAAGCTATTCCTTGTCCTTTCTCATACATGGATATTGATGCAAGTGTGGTTAGATCCATGCTGGAGGAGAACAGAAGTGATACCTCTTCAGCACTTCCAGCTGGGAGGAAGATTTGGTCTAAATGAGGCTGAGCTTAAAATCCATAAAAAGAAAATATGCCACCCTTCAGGTTATAAATAGTTAGCATGCCATATCATTTTCATCTTTTCTAGTTCTTCACAATGTGGTAGAATGGTAATCTCGAGTAACACTTAGTTTAAAAATAGTCTTAAAAATCCACTATTTGCTTTGATTATTTTTAGCTTTTTTGTTCTCAAGAAGTAGTGGAATTGGATTTACTGGGATTTGAGGTTGGTACCACCTGCTCCCCAGTAGACCCTGCAGTAAAATAGTGGCTCTTTAGTTCTGAACTGATCTTGCCCATACCAACAGTTGGAGCAGTGACTTCATCTCCTAAATGATCCCGGTTGTTCAGTGCTTTTCTGAGCCACCTCTCGTGTCCTTGGGGAAGAACTATTTTTAAAGGATCTATTAAAGGAAAAGTTTAGGGTGGAATGTGTCAATTGTATAATCAACTAAAACATCAATTGTTGGTGTGACCAGGCACATGTTTCCAGCCAGCCTGTCTGGGTTAGACTGCATGTTCCAGGAGAATGTTCTGTGACCGTTTAACCCAAGCCACATCCATGGAGAGTGCATTTGACTCTGTTCTTGGTGTGTGTCTGTGTGTCTGGCAGTTCACAATAAGAGCTGGCAGTTCACAATACTAAAAAGAGAGAATTAGAGCTGGCAGTTAACAATACTAAGAAGAGAGAATTAGACTGAAGTGGAACTATTCTGTGGTGCATCCAAACTTTGGATTTTGAAAGACAGACAAGTATATGTGGGTTCAATCCTCGTGTTCTTAGTAGTTGATTTGGCATGGGCCTTACAAGTTGGCTGCCTAATTAAGGCTGCAATAAATTATTCATTGGTTGAACTCATTAAATCAAAATTGCTTGCCTTTTAAAAGGTCATGCTGTAGTTTAAGAGAACTGTTTGGCTTGCAGTGTGTGAAAAATTGAAGCAGGCAATCACAATGTTTGGGATTTTTTTTGTAATAGCTTTAAAATTTCTTATTCTAGCTCTGCTGAAATGGAATTACTGCTAATACTGACTGAGCTCACGCTCCTGCCAGGTGAGCTGGAATCCTTTCAACGTACACTTTCTTGGTGCCCACTTGAACTATGCTTTTAGAATACCAATATCTATGGAATGGAATTCCTGGCTTGACACAGACAAAAGTATTAGTAAAAGTACAACTGTGTCAAAATATGCCTCTAAAAAGTTTGAGTGAATGCAGTACTGAAATCTCTTACGTGTTATTTTGGAATATGAGAAGTGATTCCCACAGGAAGGGAAAGGGCAATGCTACCTGCACTGTGCAGACTATTCTCTACATTTCAGCATTTCTTCATTTACAGTTCTCTTAATTGCTGTCTTTTGACCCGTGATTCAATATTTTAATCGTCTCTTGAAAGATGGGAGCAGTGGGAGATAGTAAGTTGGTGTTGTTTTGCCAGTATCCTTTTCTTTTTCTTTTTTAAACTGCTGCTAGTGTAAAAGCAGGTGGTTTAGTGTTAGTGGCACCTGCATGAAACTGTCTGAGGGCACATGTTTAATTTTTTGCTTTTCATACTATCCTAAGAAGTTTTTCTTGTGCTTCTTATTGTATATGGTCAGTCAGTAAATAGCATCCTTCTGTAGCTTATATGCTGTTTAAAGTAAATGCTTCTTGGTTCCTGAAAAATGTTAATTATCACCATTCAGTTGGCTGCACAGCATTTCCCTGAAGTAAATTCACTTCTTGATTGATAGTTTATTGCACAGAGTTTTGTTTCTGTTGATTCAGGGCACAGGAGTTTGGTGGTATTTTTCACTCCAGATTGAGCTTGTAAAGTGGATTTGATTTGTCGTAGCACTGTCAATACCATCTTGAGGGAAGCTCCTCCTTAAGGAAAATGTTCTTTTATGTGAAATTCAGGAAAGCGTTTGCTTTGTGTGCATCTTTGGGTGGCATCCCTGCCCGTGGTGGGGAGAGTTAGAACAAAAAGATCTTTAAGATCAGTTCCAACCCAGACCATTCTGTGATGTTACAAAATATAATCCATGAGATCACAGGCAGTAATGTTTAAAGGGAGATGGTAGCAATTTACTCCAAAAGCTTGCTTAATATTTATTACATACATTAATAATATTGGAAGTAATTTGAAAGTTTCAAGCTTTAGAAGCATTCAGTGCAATTGTTGCTTAACAGCATGACAAGACTGCGCAATAAACTCGCAAATGGGAATGCCCATCTCTCTCTACTGATCCGCGTGAAAAAAAAATTATTTGCCCATTTCTTCTTGTTCTGCCTCACAGCATTCTAATTACCTAACACTGATGTGATACTGGCTGATATTTGCATCATTAGAAACAGTGTTGGAAAAGGGCTGAGCTGTGGGTCCAGCAGAGGATCAGGCTGAACCTGAGCCTGCTGGAGGAGTAGTAGTAAAAGGCAAAGGGATCATTAGCTCCCTTCACATCTCTTGACCTTTTAGAAGGCTGCTGTCCCTTTCCAGTCTTTCCTGAACTGCCCCCACCCTTGACTCCAAATTATAGCAGCCCCTTCCTTCTCCCCCACCTTACAGAACCTGCTCTGCTGCTGCCACCAAATCCAGGTTTGCCCTAATGCAGAAAAGGCCTGTGCTGGCTTTTTCCCTGTATCCATGAGGTAAGAGCTCCACAAGAGCATCTGCAATTCAGAAATGCAGCTGTGTACCTGGTGTCTCTTGATCTTTGTTGCAGCCCAGGGTATGTGGGCCATAGCACTGTGAAATGATTTATGGCATTCTTTAGGACCATAGGGTGGGAGAGAGAAGGAAAGGAACTGATCTCCGATAGCAAAACTGATACATGAGACTAGCAGGTGGAGAAATGGTTTAAAGGCTTCTATAATATACTGTTTCCTTCAGAACTTAACACTTCTGGGTTTTCACCCCTGGCCCAAGTGTGTTTAGTCTTGATGAGGATGAAGACAAACTGCAGCAAGAAAACTTCTGAGCTGATGATGGGAGTCGCAGGGAGAGTGGTCAGACACTGGAACAGGGGCTTAGGCAGGCTGTGAAAACTCCGTCCTTGGAGATGTTCACAGCTCAACTGAATGTAGGACCCAGCACAACATGGCTTAAATTTGGTGTTGGATCTGACTTAGAAGTTTGGCCCTGTTTGAAGCAGGGCATGGGGTCAGGTGGTATCCATGGGGTGTAAGGGGTTTGAGAAGCCTCAGCTTGTTTTGAGAAAAAATGAAGGGTTTATTTGTATATATATACTCCTTGTGTCTCATCATCCGCCTGTGCTCGGGTCAGAATCCCTGTGTGTTCTGTGCGAGCGCGAGCTCTCCGTGGCAGGTTTTAAATAGACAGCTGTAGTGGGTGGATTTGGGGAAGAGGCTTTATATTCCAAATAACAAACAGAACAGAATTCTGCCTTAAATGCAGCACTAAGACGACTTCATAGAGCAACTTCAAACACTAATATGATGGAGAAAACCCCATCTATGTACAAACACACACACACACACAATTTTTAAGGCAACAAATGATTTTCCTTCCTCCTCTGCTACTTTAAGCTGCACTACAACCACAAGCCTTATAGAACAGAATTATTCTGGAGGCATTAAAAACAAAACCTGGGTGTCCATGAGATACGTGGACAAGTAAATGCCACAGGTAGTTAAGACTGAAAATAAAGCAAACTGAAAGCAACACCTTTGTTCTTTAGGCTTAGGAGAAAGTATATAAGAGAAAAAAAAATACTGTAAAACAAAAAGAAAAAAGGAGTTGGGCAGAAAAAATAGAAGCTGATGAGCTGGTGTGTATATCAACACTGTCATTCAGGTCTGCATCTAAATAAATAACTACTGAGTTCCGTATCCCACACTCTCAGCTGCACTTCCTTGGTCTCATCAATGCCTTTAAAAAAGATTTTATGGAAATTTTTGTTGTCCATTTAATCCAGCTGACCATCCAATAACTTAACAAGGAAAGGCTTCACACTAGAAATGAGTGGTGGGATTGAGATGCTGCTTTGTGCACTGCAGGGATTGCTTCCACCTCCCTGTTGCCTTACAAAAAGGGATTTAGGAAACAAATATTGCTTTTCCTTTCCAAACAGAATGACTAATAGATTGTTTTCTTGCTTGGAGCTTCTAAATCTCCTTCCATATGGACTTTTTCTGTCTGAGAAGCTTTATCTGGTTTCCTTTCAGGGTCACACATCACCACTGCTTTCACAGGCTTGCTTTGCATATACAAAGCTCATGCTCCTACCACATCCCCTCTGTTTTCAGCAGGATCAGATGGTGTGAGTCTTCTGTTTTGTACGGTGACTTGTGTTGTTTCTAGCTGATGTAATTTGTAAAGAAGGTGTGGAATTGCTCCTTCTATTCAGCTTGAAGAGCGCTCAGTCCACCAACTGGATGTAACCAGCTATGGGAACTTGTGTGCCACATAGGATGCTGCCTTGGTGACAGTAAGGCAATTCTTCCAGTAGAACTTTGCTCTTTCTCAGTTCCTTTCTTAAAACACAAATTAAAAAAAAAAAAATCCTGAAGCATATTTTGTTTCAAAGTGCGCCAGAGGCCCAAATGTGTCTCTAATCTCCAAATAAAAAAACTTTTCATATAGAGCTTTTAATGTGCTGCCTCTGGTATAACGTTCTGGTGTTGCTACATTTTGTAAAATTCCCTCTGTAACTGCATAGTTTCATCAGGACTAGCTGATTTCTGCTTAATTGTCACGTGCCTCTAAATATATGTGAAACAGCACAACTTAATGCTGTCAGGACGGTGCAGTTTATAGCGAGTGGCTGAGGTGATAAAGCCGCTGGCAGCTTGCAGCATGACTGGATTTTTGGTAGTGAAGGAAGCCTGCTCGTATTCCCTAAGAAGTCAAACTTCCCTGCTTTTGAACCACTTTGTCCCTTTAGCTATAATTTCTTCAGAGGACACGTTTTACCTGCATCTAGAACCAGCCAGCAGAGGTTGCCATTGATTTTCCTGTTACCTGCTCAGCAGAGCCTGGATTTCTTGCAGCAGACCTGAAACATATGGCTGCTGTGAGTGCTTGTTCTCGGAGCTGAGCACTCTGGGCACACACAGCAGGCACCAGCTGGGGCTGACCTGAGATCAAGGTGACTCAGTGGTTACTGTGACATTTGGAAGCTTTAGCAGTTACCAGTCCTTAAATCTGTATGGAGCAGGATGTACCGAGCACGTAGTTCCTGTGCTCCGCTTGTCAGGCTGTCCCTTTGCTTATCTCATGCCCCTGTGTATCTGTGGGGCTCCCTAATGTCCATTTAAAGGTGTTTCGGCCCTTTATATCCCTGGTGTCAGGCACTGCCATGCCTGTGCACGCTGTTTATTCTCCTCCTCCTCCCCCACAGGAGGAGTGGGAATAGGAGGAATAAAAATTGCTCCCTATTGTTCTGTCCCTGGTATGGATCACTGGGGCTTAAAGCTGTGCTCAGAGACTAAATTTAGTCATTTAGTCTGTTGTTGCAGCCTTTTACCATTCTGAGGTATTGGAGAGAATTTAATTTTTTCTTAAATCCTTAAAGACTTTGGAATGATCACATGCCCTTACTGCAAACCACTTTTACACTGCTGCAGTTTGTGCTGCTTCACATTGCTACAGACTTGTCATTCAGGCTTGGACATTTGCTCCAGGCAGTACTCGAAACACAAGATGTTAACTCAGGAGCAGCTTATTAAAAATTTGCATTTGATTTGCCTTGGAACTAGAAAGATTTAAATCACTGTGGTTTCTAATGACTTGGTTGGTTAAAGCCTCCTATACCATCCAAGACAGGTCTTCTGCTGATTAGGAGCCCAAAATGCTGTTCTGTGGTTGGTGTTTTGGTATCTAAATTTGCTGTTTCAGTGTCTAAGGATGCATGGAGTGTCTGTGTAAGATAACTTCAGTGGTTGTACTTCTGTGACTGGGTTTATTTTTAGGAAGCACAAAGTAAACAAAAGTTCTGAGTACTTAATCAGGGAATAGCTGCATCTGTTTGCAGGAGTAGAGGTCTGAGTTAATTGGTTCAGTTTGGAAAATAACGTGTTACAAGTATTTGTATTTAAACCAATGTTGAAGCAATTAGGGTACTATTAGGGTACTACTAATACTGGTACGGTGTCGAAACCGGGTACTGATGAGTTTGTAACATGTATGTGTTCAGTTTGGAAGTAATTAATCAGGGGATGTAATTAAAAAGGGGGCTGTAATTTTGTCTTTTTTAGGAAGACTAGAAAATCTGTGTGGAACTATGGCAGATATTTTACCAAGCTAAACCTTAGCAGGCGATGCTTAAAAGGTGTGTGCCCAATTAGTAACGTGGGAATAGCGTGGGATTGTTTGAGTAAACAGTTTTAGCGGGGCGATGACGGTAGTTTATTAGGTTATGTCTGGGTTATGCATGCACATCTGTCTAGGAGGGATGTGTTGGCTTGCTCCTCAGGCTCCCGGAGCGCAGCGGTTCGTGCCGCGGGTGCCCGGCTCTGTCGGGTCCGCTGCCCGCGCTGCGCCGCTGCTGCTCCCGGTGCCGTTCCCGCTGCCTCTCCTGATGCCGTTCCTGGCGCTGCTGCTGCTCCCGGTGCCGTTCCCGCTGCCTCTCCCCGTGCCGCTGCCGCTCCTGCTGCCTCTCCCGGTGCTGCTCCCGGTGCTGTTGCTGGTGCCGCTGCTGCTCCCGGTGCCGCTGCCGCTCCTGCTGCCTCTCCCGGTGCTGCTCCCGGTGCTGTTCGTGGTGCCGCTGCTGCTCCCGGTGCCGCTGCCGCTCCTGCTGCCGCTCCCGGTGCCGGCGGCGGCGCCATTGGACGGGCCGGGAGCAGGGGAGCGGCCAGCACCACTCCAGCGCTCCGGGCTGCGGCGGGAGGAGGGGGGGGAGGGGGAGGAGGGGGAGGAGGGGGGGCGGCGGNCGGGCTGCGGCGGGAGGAGGGGGAGGAGGAGGAGGAGGAGGAGGAGCGGCTCAGGTGCAGGCAGTCATCGCACCGCGGTAACAGGACTCCCTGTCAAGTGTTGGACATAGCGGCTGGTGAGGATGCGTGTAGGTGAGAAAGCTTCTCTATTGCTTTAGCAGGGAATCGGAGAAAGGAGTGATTTTAAACGTGCTCTGTTGCTTATAGACAAAGGGAGCGAATAGGTGGAAATATTCGGGGATGTTATAAAATCTAAAAGGACTTTCTGTACAGCGTGGCGATGCACGACAGGAAATTAACTCCAAAAAAGAATGCTTTCTCTCAAAGTGCTGCGACAGAATTGAACATTGGGCTTTTCTAGTATCTGAAATTCCTCCTGAAGACACGGCAAGGACTATGAGAAACATCAGAGAGATCCTGGTACTTTTAAAGAGACTTAAAGCAAATGCCAGCTGAATGACCTTGGAGATCATTTTATGTGGATTCATTAATTTTCACTGCTAGTCTTCTAGTCTCAGGAACTCTAGGATTAATGATGGCTTTAACGTTTTAGGGGCCTTTCAAAAATCAAGATTGTATACATTTAATTACCTGCCTAATGATTCCAGAACTAATCAAACATTTACTTAAAACTGAACACAGAAGATGCTTTCTTTTTTCTTAAAACACAAACAGAGCTGTGAATAAAATGAACAAGGTAATGTCCTGCAAATAGAAGAACAATTTTTTAAAGCAGCTATTTGTTATGCAGACCATCTAGTAAATATAGAAACCTTAAACCCCTGAGAAGGTGAAGCTGAGCAACAGAATAATGGAGTAGTAAACAATGGCAGCTTTTCTTGTCAAATCAGCATTTCATTAGCTTCCCAGCAGAATGCAGATGGAAGTTTCTGAGATCGTTGTGTGGGGGTTTGTGAAATGATTCAGTTGTTGCTACAGAGGTGAGCAATATCATGGATATACCTATGAACTCCTGGGTACTGATCCACTGTAGTAGATATGGCAGAGTTTCTAAAGGTGATTATTTTAAATTGCCATTGCTGAAATTAAATTCAAGAGGATTTATTTTGTCTGTGGGGACACTGAATTATGATTCTGGCATTCGTAATTGTAATGGACTATAACTGTTTAAAGGAACTGTAAATATTGACATAAGTCTCCAAAATCTATTCCTAAATTATTTTCATTTTTGAATGAACAGACACAATCTTCCTCATTGTATGTGAGATGTATGTTTTCTCTCTTGGGAGCCAGAGGACAAATCTGCCTCATCCCCCACCTGTCTCCCCCTAAATAAAATTCATTATTCATACCCGAATAGTGGTGAGTCTATTGGAATTAACCTTGACAAAAATGTTCTCCTTACCTTTCCAATGAATAGCATGGATAAAATGGAATACTATCTTCTGAACCGAACAAGAAAAGACAGCATTAGAGGATGAACTTTTTCCTTTAGTCTCCAGTCAGTCTGTGATTTAAACTAAGACATAAAGATATCTCCAGTAACTGCTGGTCCAGGAAACCTGAGCTGTACTGAGGTTCCTCCTTCCCTTCCTCTCCCTCTCCCCAGTATATTCCAAAGTAAACAACTTTCTCAGGAAAATAAGTCAGAGATTTCCCTCCCCTCCTTCCCTGGGAAATGAATGTGTCTCTTTTGTCAGTTTTTATTTCTGTTTGTTTTAGAAGTGCCTTGTGTTTGCTAAAGATGGGTCAAGAGCACTGGAGGAGCTGATCAGTGGCCTTTCTCTTTCTGGCTTTTGTTTTTCTTTTCTTTCTTTCTTTCTCTCTTTCTTTCTTTCGTTCTTTCCTTAAAGCCAAGGTGTGCCAGAGGTGATGCACTGATGCTGAGGAGGCATCAACAGCTATGGGACTCTAATCCTCTCACATGTAAGCACTGGCAGTGTCTGCAAAGAGGGATCGTGAGACGCTGAAGCAGAGTTTAGCTGCTGTTCAGCAGGTGACCTGCTCACTAAGGCTCAGATTGCACAGTTCCCTAAGCACAAAACATGAACCAGTCCCGATGGATTGAATGGAGGACTCTGAATATGAGCAGTAGTGTTATGAACATATCTGAGCACCTCTCCTGCCCTCTTGGATTTGGTCACTACAATGCAGTTGACATCTGTATCCTTGAGACAGTCGTTATTGTCTTGCTAACATTTTTAATTATTGCGGGTAACTTAACTGTGATATTTGTTTTCCACTGTGCTCCACTCCTGCACCATTACACCACCAGCTATTTTATTCAGACCATGGCCTATGCTGATCTTTTTGTTGGAGTCAGCTGCTTGGTTCCTACTCTGTCACTGCTCCACTACTCAACAGGTGTCCATGAGTCCTTGACTTGTCAAGTTTTTGGATACATCATCTCTGTGCTCAAAAGCGTATCTATGGCATGTCTTGCTTGCATCAGTGTGGATCGCTATCTCGCTATCACAAAGCCTCTCTCCTATAACCAACTGGTCACACCTTGTCGCTTGAGAATCTGCATCAGTCTGATCTGGATATACTCTTGTCTGATCTTCTTGCCTTCCTTTTTTGGTTGGGGAAAACCTGGTTACCATGGAGATATTTTTGAATGGTGTGCTACCTCCTGGCTAACTAATGCCTACTTTACTGGCTTTATCGTGTGCTTACTATACGCTCCTGCTGCCTTTGTCATATGTTTCACCTATTTCCACATCTTTAAAATTTGCCGGCAGCACACCAAAGAGATAAGTGATCGCAGAGCTCGATTTCCTAACCACGAAGGGGATGCTGCTGGGGAGACTGGGCACAGCCCCGACCGCCGCTATGCCATGGTTTTGTTCCGGATAACCAGTGTGTTCTACGTGCTGTGGCTCCCTTATATCATTTACTTTCTGCTGGAAAGCTCGAGGGTGTTGGAAAACCCAGCGCTCTCCTTCCTAACAACGTGGCTTGCTATAAGCAATAGTTTCTGCAACTGTGTGATTTATAGCCTCTCCAACAGCGTGTTCAGGCTGGGACTACGGAGACTGTCAGAGACAATCTGTTCATCTTGTATGTGTTCTAAAGACAGGGATGTACGGGACCCTAAGCCAAGGAAACGGGCTAATTCCTGCTCCATTTGAAGAAAACGGGCACATGTAATCAAATGCAGAGTTGTGATAGTATTTGTGGTATCTGGAACCTTGCCAGATAGAAATGTTTACTTGAACAGCTTGCTGTGGTGTTAGACTGAGTTTAAAAGGGATCCTGGAAAAGGCAAAAGCAGCTGTAAGAAGGGTCACTGAACTCTTGTGAAATTGTTGGGAGAGCAGTTCAACAGACATGATGAAGAAAGTCAGAAATAAAAATCTTCCAAAGGGCATGAAGTAACTACCACATCAGAGGAGGTTCCTCGTAAAACAAATTAGTTAGCTACTATCTTACATTCTCCCCCTTGTAGACAAGTTGTCTTTGTGTCAGAATACGCTGTAGCCTTCAGAATTTTAATAGATTTAAGAGGAAGCAATCAACACCACAGTACGCAGCTCTCCGTAAATTATACACTTGAGGACCGTAGTAGATACTGCAGGTAGTGATCGGCTCTGTCTCTGCTCACATGTTGTACAATTTTCAGTTGTACAAAATATCTGCACTGCATAAACCCTGCCCTGGGCATGACGCTTTGGGATAAACTGGCACGTTTTGGTACAACTTACACAGAAGCTCTCTCTCTCATTTCCCCTTTTTTTCCGTGCTGTGCACCCCTCTATTCCACTGCGTGCAGGTGGGTGAGTTTGAGGGCACCTGTGAGGTAAACTGAGTCACAAACCATTCTTTCTGCAGGAAGCAATAGCCCTCCCTGGCTGGCTGGCTGGCTGGCTGACTGCAGCTGCCCGTGTACAATGATTTCTTCAGCCATTCCCTCTCTTGACCCAGTTAAATCAGCACACGGTATCAATGTAGTGTCCTTTAGGGTGTACTGAAGCTTCTCCTTACTGGTTCCACGGCTGCCCCTAACGCAGGTATGGTAATGGCACACAGCAGTGTGCAGCAGTGTCTAGAAAATTAAAACCGACCCTTTTCTTTGGGAAATCTCAAGAGCTTACTGTTGTAGCTGTCAGTCTGTTGTGTGAACCTCACTTGCACATAGCATATTTTTTTTTAAGAGAAAACATAACTTGTGGTCTGTGCCTAATGTTTTCATAGCACATGGAATAGGTCAGTGCTACAGGGTTAAAGAATTCACACTTGCTTTAAGAGATATACTTCTGTGCAGCTCTTTGTTAAGAAAAGTGTTCTCAGAGGAGATGAGCAAGGCAGTTTAGTGTTAAATACAGGCCAAGAACTTCGATGTGTCCTTTTGTACTGAACTGACTTTCAGGTCCACTGATGAAATCTTTTTGATTTTGCAAGGGCACACATTAGGTTTGTGTAATAAATTGCCAGGGGTTCAGATGCATGCCGGTCAATACAATACTTAAATTATAACTTTGAACCAAATGTCATTTTCTTAGATGGTTATTGGCTTTTTAAAAAGGCCCAATTATTGATTATTGGTGCCTTTTCACACTGCACTATTATTCCTTCTTTCACCAAAATGCGTATGTAAAGATTGTGCCTATTACTTTTTGTAATGAAAGCTGACCACGTGTGCACACTTGTGGTTTGACTCTAGAGCTCCCTTAATGCTGTACTCTTTGTTCTGTCGAGGTGGTTCTGAACCCCTGTACATTTTTTTAAACCTGTAAGAAAGTTGAAACAATGGAATAAAGTAGTATTATATCAATCAAACTCAGCCTTGGCGTTAGTTCCCTGATGTTACGCTCTGTTCTCTGTGAAAGTCCTTTTGAGTTAGGACTCGAGTGAACAATTTCAAATCCAGATTTCAAAGCTGCTTACTTGATGTCTAAAATGTTCATATTCTGGTTTCTGGCATTGCTCGTCTTCAAAGTAGATTCAGGTATGACTTGAAACATTCCTGGAGCTGTGCTGAGCTGTTGCTGACACTCAGCTCTCATAGATATTAGGGAAAAATGAATGGTGTCGTTTGCACGGATCTCATAACGCTCCGTGTCTACAGGAATGCATTTGCTGCCTTCTTTTGACAAGTTGATGTTTATTTCGGGAGGCTCCTTTGGCTCGCTGCTGCTCTGTATGGTTGTGTAACCCCAGCTCTTCCTACAAACACGACTTGGATTCATTTCGTTTTGTCATTATTTTGTCATTTTTTCCTGCTTAAGAGGCCCTCGGCAGGCAAGACTTAGACAAGGAGCAATGAAATATCTTATTTCTCACAATCCACAGGGCTGGTTTCCTACCAGTCACGTCATTTTATATCTGTGCTCCAGAGCTGGCCGCTTAGAGCTTCTGATTTTCATTGGCATTTCTGGCGACAAGTTTCTATGGGACCTTCTAAAATTCAAGAAAAGTTCTAGCAAGTGCTTGAGCTCAAGCTAACATTCACTGAGCCCAGCCTGTAGGCAGCAGATGTGTTGTGAGTGTGGCACTGTGACTCCAGATGTGTGGCAACACCCGAGCAAACTCACTTGGGTCGGTTGTGCCTTAGCTGAACCCTGTTCGTGTGACCTCAGCAAGTGCAGTTGATGTACAAGAACTTTCAGCTTTATTGCCTGAAAATGGTAGGTCAGAGGTGGGGCTTGGCCTCAGGGGCTGCACCACAAAGCTTGCTCACCCTGAAGGGCACAGGTAGCAGTGTGTTCTTCTCTGCCATCGTGTGTGGTGTGTGGATTTGTTGGGTGCTACTAGAGATTTCCTTTTTCCTCAGGCTGTTCTTGGAGGGAGAGAATGTAGGACAAATCCAATACCCTGAAACCATCTTGTAGGTTCCAAGGTTCTTCACCCCCTTTGCAAAGTTTTTTGGTTTGTTGTTGGTGCAAGAACACGAATTTGCTTACCTGGACCATGAATTTCAGCGGCTATAAAGTCACATTTCAACCTATTCTCTATAAATCTCCTGGAATCTGTCAAATTAAACATCCTCAGCAGATTTAAGTATTGCTTTTCTTCTTTCCGTTCCCCAGGTGACCAGATTTGACCTAGTCAGTCACATGGATCTTTAAATTTAGTGTGTGTGTTTCATTTTATGGAAGTGTTTTCTAAACTCATGATTTAAAATTTTTATTTGAGGGACATTTTGTTACTGTTTACTAATGCTGTCTGAGGATTCCAGCTGGTGCTAAATTCTCTTCCAGAATTAGAAGGCTGGGCATTTTAATGGATTAAAAAAGTCACAGAAATTCCAGTCACCCAATCTGTCACTTTTGATTTTCATTCTGTCATTATATAAAGTCATATGTTCTTGTGTGAAAACCTGATTAAGCAATGATACTTTTAAAGCTGGCTCCCACTTTCATGGGCCTGAAGATCTTTATGATTTACAGGTAAATACCTGGTAAAGAGGAGACCAGACACTGACTAAAGAAGTTGATGCAAAAAAATCATTGTTGCTAATACAGGTAATACAAAGGAAACAGATGTGAAATACCAATTGAAAAAATGAAGCTATATGCCTGATAGATAAGCAGAACAAATACATATATATTTAGGAAAAACTCCTTTATGCAGGTAGATTATGTTGTGCTGTTATATTTCTCTGGGATACTTATGCTCGCAGCGCACCAGGGGCAATGTCAAGGTCGATTGACTTACCATTTTTGGAACCTCATGTCTGCAGCCTAAGGAAAGGTCCAAACAATTGTGTAATGGCAGCAAAAGAAATACCAGAAAAGTATTTTTTTCTTTACCAAATTCTATGTGCTTCCTTATTTTCTGGCTAAGTAAATTTCTTCTTAAAATGCTATTCTTTAAGGGGAAAGGGAACTGTAGGGATAAAAAGCACGTTGCTATCTTTTAAGGTTTACTTACTGTCTTATAGTAAGATACTCTTTCCCTGTTTCTGCTTAAGAATCCATTTTGTATTTGTAGTTGGTAAAGCATGAGGTACTGTGCAAGTTTTATTTTTGTGCGGTCTTTGTGCTTCCTCTGCTGAAAAGTTGGGAAAAGTTGCTTTGCTGAGCTTCCTTTCACAGGTAGTTTAAGATAACCTTTTAAAAATAGTGGTTTTATTGGTTTTATGATTAATTTTCATTCATTAGTGTTTGACAACAAAATATCCTTGAGGACACTTAGTTTTTACACTCAGCAAAAGTAGTAAAATGTGCTTTTAGGGGTAAATTAACTTAGAAGTCGATATTAGAAATTGACATTTAATGATGAGTTATTTCATTAGCTATTTCATTTCAGCGTGGAGCTGTTTTATCTTTCCACATTATGGCTGTAGCTGAACACGTAAATATACAGATCTTTTCTTTTTTAAAGCTGGTGTTGGAATGCTGGGGATCTGTATCTCTGAGCCCAGGTCAGTGCTGTTGCCAGGGTGGGAACATCCCTTTAGCAGCTCTCCAGCTCGGCTGCAGCAGGCTGGGCAGCCCCGTGGTGCTGGAGCTGAGTTTGCCAGGGAGCAGTGCCAGAGGTTCAGCACGCCGGTGCTGCTGCGGGGCAGCAATGGCAGTGAAGGTGGCAGCGGCCTCCCCAGCCACCCACCAGGACCAGCTGAACTGCAAATCTTTCAGTTTTATTGTCCCTGTCACCAGAAGGAGAAGTTTAACCCCTGTACTTCGTCCCTGCCCCGTTCCCTCTGGCTCTTTTTTTATGGATAGAATGGTGCATCTTTCTACTGAAGAACTGAATTTGATTGATTTTGTTGGGTTTTTTTCATTGAAAAATTTCACGTGTGTCATTCGAATGGCCAAACCAAACACTGCTTTGTTAACTAGATGCCAATTAATTTGTAGACCTTTCCAGAAATGGCAGCATCACTGAGGTGGTGTTTTCCTGTCATTTGCAGCGTTGCCTGCAACATTGCTTAAAGATAGCACTTTCCGAAGATTACATGTTTTTTGCTAAACCAAATATGGAAATCAAGTAAAACCTGATTTCCCCCGCTATTTTACACAGACATATTTAATTTTTTTCTAAGTATGAACTGAATTTATGCGTAGATCTCAGCATTTTTAATTGTTAACCAAAGTCTGTGCCATTACTGTCGACAAGATGAAAGCAATGTAGAAGGGCATTTAACAGGAGCTTCCTACATATGGATTTTTCTAGTCATTCTGTGAAGAAATCCTTCCTTTCCCCATCTGATATTAGGGCAATCCCCTGAGCTGCATGAGCTGTAAGTGCTAAAGGAGTGGGATGTGAATGGAGAAGAAGCTGTTAATGGCTCCATGCCCCAGCACAGCCCTGAGAAAATACTGAAAACCCCTCACTTTCACATCCATAATTTCTTTGGGCTCCTCCTTTGTGCAAGTACTGTGAGAGGTAGGATGAATGTAAGGAAACATCAGGGCTTTCAGCTGCACTGACCGGTGGCTAGGAAAAGTAATTTCAGGCAGTTAAATCTTTGGGACTTTATCCCAGTCTTACCCCACCTGCTGCCAGACTTCACCCACTGGAGCAGACTGACAGCAGTGCTGCAGGGTTTTCATTTTAACCACTGTGTGACTCCGTCTGGACAAAAACAAGGTGACTGGGAGCAAAATGAAACTTTTCTAAGTGCAGTGATTACCAGGGAAAAGCGTTTCTTTTTTCCTGTGCAATGTTCATCCCTGCCTCAAAGCTCGCAATCTAAAATGTACAGCTGGCAGTGTTAGAAAAAGAGACAAACGCCAAGGTTTTGAGAAGGGGAAGCTCGGAGATGTCAGTGTCATCATGTGAGGGCACTTCTGTATCTTGACAGCATTGCTCTTTGTTTTTTTGTTTTCTTTAAATGTCTTTTTTTTGCCTTCTTCTATATATTATTTAAATGAGCACAAATTCTTCCTGTCATGGAAGAAGTCCATTTTAGGAGTTATTTAAATGAGGGGTAGGGCAGTGGTTTGGGCAGGTAGAACAGAGCGTCCCAAGTTTCTTGTGAAAACATGTGCTACCTCGAATTTCATACACTTGAGGCAGGAACGTCTTCAAATACCCATCCCAGGTGAGGATTTCCAGTCTTGTATCATCTCTCCAGTGTTGTTTATGCTTGTATTACTGAAAAGTTCTTGTGGGACAACTAAATTTAGAATTGTGGATGGACAAATGATATTTTCCATGATAGAGTAAAGACACTGGCTGAACCTGCTCTTATCTCGGTTGTTTGGGCAGCTCTGCACAAACCCATTTTTGGGTACTGGTGGGTAGGGCTGAAGCACGTGCCTGTCCTCTGCCTAAACTCTTACTCATGAAGTTCATCCTCTACAGGTGGGGTGAGAGACAGCTGAAGGCAAGAATGCCTTAAACTGCCTCTGCAAGACTTCTGCAGAGCTGTGTTTATTAGGGGTTTTAATAGTAAAGAAATTCATTGTAATTAAAAAAAGAGATGTATATGGTGTGAGTAGTGAATTGTTATTAGGTCAAGAACAGAGTAGTGTGGTTTTCATCTGTGCCCTCAACAGGCCAAGAGGATCTTTGTGTGAGAATTTTATTATGATCAGGTTGACTTTCAGGCACTGCAGTTTTTATAGGGAGTTTGAATGCAACCAAATGTACATAAGGATTGTAAATAGTCATACAATGGCAAGGTTTCAGTGGCAGCTTTTTCTGCATTTCAAGGGCTTTGGGGAGCACTTTGTGGCTCAAGTTGAGTAAGTTCTAAGTACGTGCTGAAATTGCCAAAGCCAAGACAGCAAACACAGGCTGCAAATGCAAGACGCTTACCCAAAACGACTTTCCCTGTCATACTGGATATTTGGTGTTGTCCACGCAATTATCTCATGTTGGCTCATGAAGATGCCATACAGAAAAGAAGGAAGTCTGACACCTGTAAGCAGAACTACGTGCTGTCCTAATGAAATGATGTTCAAGATTTTTGAGTTCTCAACTCAGGACTCACATATTTTCTGTGATCTCTTACTTTGGGAGCTCCTAACCAATTCATTATTTTCCTTTTCTGGCTGTGCTTGACTTGATCTCTGGCTTTTGGGTTTTTGAAGTTTAATTTTAAATTTGAATTTTCAATCCAGTTTTGCTGTTTTGTAGCTGTGTTCTTCACTTGACTCATGTAAAACTTTTGTGGAGTATTGGAAAGGTCATGTCCTTGAAGGGAACTACATCCAGCCTGAAATGTACTTGGGCTGCATTTCACTGTATCTGAAAGAAGTCTTCTGTACCCTGTTTACCAGATTTCAGGTGTCTTGGCAAGAGCCTCAGTGACCTATAATAAGTTCTCTAACATCCTCTGCTGGGCTCAAACTTTTGCCTCTGATTTCATCTGTAAATGTTGCTAACTAAAGAAACCCTATTTTGGTGGTGAAACAGTATTTTGAATGGGGTTTATGGAGATAATTTATCTGTCTATTGTATTTCCTCTGGCTCTCATGGTGGAACAGGAAGGTTATTGCTTAAATGCTGCTGGAAGTTCTGTCCACTTACCCCCCCTTTTTTTGGGAAAAGAATGTCTGTGATGGTTGGTCATTGATACAATTGGACTTCAGTGATCATCTTATTTTATGAAATCCATTGCGTTAGTAATGCCTGTAATTTGAAAATAAAAATCATAACGAAGTGCTCTTGTAATAATGGTATTGATTTTGTTTAAAAATAAATTATACCAAGATGAAAATTCTTTACATTGGTATAAAGACATTCGAAATGTGGTGTATGTGAGGAATACTTGCTGCTAATTTGTTTTGGGAAAGATACGGATTTCAAGGGGCAGATGAAATTAAAGAGGTTAAATATAAATATTAATTCTGAAGAAAAGCAGGTCTTGCTTTTTGTACAATAATAAAATTAATTGAATCTCTTTCCTGTCAGGGGATTTTGGGTTTCTGTAAGTCATGTCACAGAGATGGTAGTTTAATGAGCCGTGGCTTACCAAAAAGTGTTGAGATATTAGTAATTATAAAAATAATTAAGAAGATTACTAGAAATAATCTCTGCCATCACCGTGATGTGCCCGGATCTTGAATTCCAAATGTTAACTAGTCCATAGTAGCACAGCTGGAAGGAATTCTGAGGAATGGCAAAGGAACTCGTTTCTCTAGGGGGGAGTTAAGGTCTGTAGGATTTTCCAACTTAGAAAAGAGGATTAAGGTACCGGGGAGTTTGAGAAATCTGTGGGGTTGGGATTGTCCTGGGGGAGAACTGGGTATGATTACCCACTGTGAAAACAAACAGTGTGTATAGTGACTTGCAGGACACACTGACCAGAGACTCTCTGCACGGTAAAAGCTGATGTGGGTTAAAAATTCAGGAGAGCTTAGGGAGGAACAGTGGGTTAAATGCTGTCATCACACTTCTGGCCCAAGAATCCATGTGCTGCAGAGTACCTGAGGCTGGGAGACTGTGGTGGGGGAGACTGTATGCCCAGGGATGTCTGTCCTGTTCTTATCCTCATCCTCAGGCATCTGGTCCTAGTTGCTGTCCCAGCCAGGGTTGATGCAAGGGGAGCTGCTGGCAGACCCACAGCATCTGCTCTTACCTTCCTGCTCTCTTCCCTTGGTACATCCTTACTGCTTCTCATTTACTCTCACTGGATATTTCTTTTCACATTTGGTCTGTCAGGAATAGAATGCCCAGTGCGCTTCAGCTGCTTTTTCTGAATAAAATTGTGAGCGATAAATGAACATCTGTGGCTGTGTGTCTTTGTGTGTGTGTGTGTAAGGTGGCAGTGAGGGAAGTGTCAGGATGATCAATGTCTCCATCTTTTCTTGCTACAGAAGCAAAATACCTTCTGGAAAAGCACCAGCAAGCAGTTGTGAAGGGGACTGTATTGCTAGTTCTGAGATCAAGAATTTAGGGATATACTCCTACTTAAAAAAAAATAATTACAGCAGTTAAGAGCCAAGCTGTCTGATAGGCAGACATAGCAGAAAGGGCTTTTTAACCCAGTCTAAATACCAGGATTTTTTGGAAGCCAAAGAGATGCTGCAGAAGCAGGGTTGCTGACACTCCACGTGGGTAAGTCAAGTACCCCAACCAATCTGCAGTTGGTTCAGCAGAAGTCCAGCAAGTCCTCCACTTCATCACGCCGGTGGAAAACTTGTATCAAACCTGCAGGGTGAAAGAAAGGGGACAGCGTGTTGTATTCAAGAGGGAATAAAAAATGCCTCGATGCAATTTCTTTGCCCTGACAGCCTGTTGTGGCTGATGACACGCAGTTTGCAGTTCCTGACAACTAACTGGTATTTTCTCTAGTATTTCTGCACTCCCCGAAATTAATAATGAAGTAACATCAAAGTCGAGGCAAGTACCTTAATGAGCTGTGATCAGGATCCGGTCCGACAACGTTGTTCCACTCCTAATCAGCAGAATGTTATCTGTTTTCTGAAATAATGTGTTATCTATCGAGAAATGAAACCAGAACTCAAACCAGATCTGGAAAGAACTGTCACTGCTGTATTTATAGAATTGGAAACAGCTCTGCCTGTCAGCAAATCTCCAAAACTATATATCCTTGTTGGTTTTTTAGAGAGGAAGGCTGTTCCATCCTACTCCTTTCATTTTAAAATTGGATCAGTTAATGTAGATTTGCCCCTGATAACATTTTCTCATTTGCATTTAAAACCAGTAGTAATAGTTATAAATAAAATAAATATAATAATAGTTATAAATAAAATAAATAGTTGTAAATAAAATGTGATTTTTTTTTTTAAGGTGCATTCTTAGTCCATCCTTTGCTAGATTTGAGTGCCTAAATCCTGAAGTGGATTCTCTGTGCTCAAATTTGTTTTCCTGTGTTGCAGCTCCATGTACTCCTGCACCTTCAGGCTAGCTTGAATCGTCTTGCTCTTCTTCATGTTGTGGAAAAGATGGGAAAATGTCAGGCAAAATTGCAGTTTGAGATGTCAGTGTTTAAGTTATTTTGAAGACCGAGTTTGTCTTTTTCATTTTCTTAGAGCAGAATTTCTCGTCATGCTTGCAGAAGCCAGCAAGACCATGAGTATTTTCGGTTTTTTCTTCTAAAGTAATTATTATTTGAAAAGAAAAGTGCATGTACAGAAAATTTTGAAATTTCAGGTGTATATTTGGATTATACTGTAGGGTTTTTTTTGTTACCATACTGGAAATGTTGTTGTCACTGACAATTTAATATACTTAAAAAGGAAGGTGTGGGCACTGGCAGGCATTTCTAATATGTCTCCTAACAATGTTTGCAGTCTAGAAATCATCAAAACTTGGCAATCTTTTTATCCAAAAGCATTTCTGCAGCTTTTAAGTATGATTGTATGTTAGTATTGTTAGTGATGTACATTTTGGTCCAACCCTTCATTCCTGCTGCAAGAAAATTCCCATTCCCTCAGGGGAACTTTAAGGAAGTTTGGCTCAGTTTTGCACATTCAGCCCAACAGTGATATGGCAAGCCCTAAACCCCTGATTTTTCGGCAAAAAACTCCACACACGATTCACTACAGATCTCCTTCCCAGCAGCCTGGAGTGGAGCAGGAGCATTGCTAATGAATTAAATGTGCATCTGTGTTTGTGTGCTCGGCTGGGGACAATATGTTAACATCTGTACCAAAAAATCCCATTTCTCATCTCTGTTAAAAAATACTGCTAAAAAATCACAGGCCATGAAAGAGGGAAGGGAGAGAGCACTTAGCTCTGGTTTGCTACATTGCACTTCACATTTTCGGTCTGTTTTTGGAATAAGCCAATTGACAGGCAGGATTTGAGAAAAGCATTATATTTTCGTGCACGTAAAAATGCTACTTCTAGGAATGTTATGCTATGTTATTTCACATTAATAAAAAAACCCTTTAAATGTAGCTTGTTGTGGTGAACACAGAACAGCTCAAATAATATCCTTGAGTTATACTATGACAAACTTTGTGTCTCTGCTTTGTATCTCCATAGAGTTTGGCTAAGTTTTATCTTAGTTCCTTTGTTCTTCCCTTTCCCCCTAATTGCATTGCTTTGATTTTTTAAAATTTAACAGGATATTGGCCATTTTTCCTTGAAGTGAAATATGGCCATATGTATATAAAAGGCATTAAACCATTCCATGACTAGATGAAAGATTGAGATTTAGCCTTGATTCAGTCTTACTTTTGTTGCTGTCATCTGTTACTGTCCAGTTTGTCTGAGGGACTGTCTGAAAAATCAAAATCAGAGTTGGAATCTCAGCTGCTACAGGGAGGGTGTGGGCGACTTTTTATGAAAAACCTTCTTCTCTATTTATATGAGACTGTAATCTTAAAAAAAGAAAAATGTTCTGTAACTGTTTTATGGTGTGCCGAACTTTTGTTAAGATATTTGCTGCCTTGGCTGCTGCTACAAGAAGCCTTTTTTCATCCTGTGAGAACTTTGTGCATAACAGAAGGTTGCTGGCCACACTTCAGGTTATCCTTCCATCTTGATTGTCCACAAGAAAATAACTGCACACGTTTAAATCAAGTTCAGGTTGTGACTTTTGCTGTTAGAACTGGACAGAATGATTTATCTTGATTTTTTCACTTCTTTTGCTTCTTTGCAGCAGCATCTCTGGCATGTTTGAGTTGACCTGCTTTCTTATTAATCAGTTTCTTTCAAAATTAGGGCAATATTAGCATACATTGTGTTATATTTAGATTTCATTCTTCTTGGAGTTCGATGAATTCACAGTTAGATTTAGACTGGAAATTCAGTATCTTGTGCCATGGAATTGAATCCTGGTTTGGTAACTATTCCAATCCTTTAGGCCTGGTTTGGAAGATTGGTAGCAAAATCGTGGCTCTGAACCCTAATAAAAATACATATTCGTAATATTTATAATTATTTTAGTTGTAATGTTTTGAAAAATGTAACTAACATCGAACGTAGACCCAGCTGTTTACTTCTCCTAACAGATGAGTAGTTTTGATAAAGCAGCATGATTGAAAACTTGCTTTCAACACTGATAGAAAGGGCACTTTTTGTTTTTGGTTCGATCACTTGTTTTTAGAACAAGAAATATTGTTCTAATCTATAGTGAAAGGCTGTCAGAATGGGCAGTGTTCGATTCACACTCATTTCGTTATTAGTTAGGCAGCTCACAGGAGGTAAATCTGTGTGGAGGAAAAGGCACGAATCCATTCGGAGCTGGGGTGAAGGAGAATGTCCTTCCTCCTCACCTTGTCACATGCAGAGATCCCATCTGGGAGCGTGGAATGAACTCCAGGTTGGGATTGGAACTCATCCAGAAACCTTGAAGCAAACAGAACAAAGCACAGGCGGAGTCATCCTGTCACCAGCACTGACCCCTTCAATGACAACACGGTTTGTAACAAGAGTGATGCTGCAAAGCATTAAAAAGCATCCCTTCAGTCAGTGTGGGAAGTTGTGGAAAGGTGTAAGTTTGAAGTGGGATCAGAATATTTTGCCTACAACCTTTGCCTTATTTGTGAGGGTGTTTCTTTGTATTGTTATCAGATATTGGCTTCTGGAGCAATTGTTTTTTACACTTCTGATTAGTGGATTTATTTCTCTCCGTAGGGCAGAGTGTGAAAGAAAGGAGAAGCAACTTACTTTTAGTCACCTTTACTAGGTGTGATTTCTATAATTTTCTTCTTTTTTTCTATGAAAATAATTTCTTTAGACCTGTGAAGGGGAAGATTACTTAGAAAAGCTTGTTGCTTTTTTAATTCCTAAATTTTTATTAGTTACTAAATTCTATTACTAAAAATTACTTCAGGAAAAAAAAGACTGGTTTTTTTGGTGGTTTCAAACAGCCACTTTTTCTCCTGGTTGCACATCCTTACTTTTACCTTGAAGAAAACACCTGATGATCCAAATTCAATCTGTTCTGGCACCTTCTCAGTCTCTAAGCTTGTGCTCTCTTTATATTGTTTAACCTCCAGCTAATATTTTTTCATATTTCAAGTATAAATTCTCTATCCAGTGATATATCTAAGATAAATCCACCTTCCCCCCTGGCCACCCCCCATTTATTAAGACATGACCAATAGCCAATCCAGATGGGTTCTAACCAATTTTGTACTTCTTGATATTCCTTGTTTGCCTCTCAGAGGCTCCCTATTCCTGGCATATCAGTAACCTCACTGCTCCTCTTCCAAACCTCAGCATTATAAGGCAGATACCCACAGGGAAAGATCTTTAAATTTAAAGGTCATTCTCAAATGGCTGTTAGAGTGGCAATAAATAATCAAGAACAGCTAGGACTTTTGGAGACAAAAATTGTATCTCATGGTTTTTAGAGCTTTGGATATTGTGATCTTTTTTGAGGTGTAGCAGAGACAGAACAGCACTTGGATACCCAGGGATTTAAAGTAAAATTCCCAAACACTCTCTTGTAGCTCCTAAATAGACCTGGCCTGATTTTTCCGGATTGCTGAGCAACCCAGAATCTCATATAGGTAACTCAACAACTGTGGATTTCTTCATAAAACAAGTAAATAATCTTCACAGATAGTCTGTAAACTTACTGGGATCTTAAAATTGATTATTTTCTTCTAACTCATATATTACATGAGGATTGTTTTGTTAGCCAAGACAGGGATTACAGTTATTTAATCTAAACCTGCTTTCTGATTGTTACGCTGTCTCCCCGGAACCGATGGTTACACTACTGATAGAAACATTATTATCAGTTAAATTTAATGGGTTGTTTTCACTGCTCCTATTTTTCATTCATTTATATATATATTTTCAATTTATATTTTCTGTTTATTTTGTCATTCTTCTCTTTTTTCTTTTTCTCCCTTTTCCATGTAGTTGTGGCCAGGTTTTTTCAGGCTTTTCTAGCAAGCAGTGCTCCGTGTTCTCCTGAGAGCATTGTGGGTGGAAGCAGAGTGAGTGGAAGAGAGGAAGAGCTGCTGTAAGAGGGGACTGAAACTAATGGAAATTTGAATTCTTTTCGAAGGTGTGTTTAGGTGGTTCCTCCTAATTAGAAGGTGTCAAATAGCACATTTTCTACTACTGCTTTTTAGTTTAAATTGGGAACTGCAAGTCTCCACGGCATGAACAGTTAATATAAAGCAGTTGCAAACCAAGAAGCATTTTGGTCAACAAAAACTATTTCCAAGACTCAGAGTTCTGCTCCAAAAGAGAGATTTTAGCTGGATAAAAAACGTGGGTGAAAGGTTGAACAATATGGGGGTGAATGAAATCAAACGAAGCAAATGCTGGAGCCTGTGTTTGCCTTTGCTTGCGCAATGGTGGTACCCACGGCACCCTCGTGGAGAGCTTGGTCTTGCTGGGCTGTGTTCCCATTGAAGTTATTTTTTAAGCTGGCTGTGCTCCTAAACTCAGCAGTCCCACTTTGTCCAGTGTCCAGGATGGCTGATAGGTTGGGTGACTTTGCCGCTCTTCATCTGTTAGATATGAGATTGGTAAAAGAAATAAAATAGGAGGTAACAAGTGGGTGGGAATAAATCACAATTCTGCTCTGTTGGAACAGACAGCAATTTTTTTCTCCTATCTCTTTCCATCATCCAGTGGGAAATTTTTTTTAACTTCTTGTTAATGTCAAGAAGCAGACAACATCCATTCTTTCACTCTGTTTTTTCCCAATTCCACCGTTTATGTAACAAAACAATTCTGTTAGAAATAAGAGTTTTCTTGGAAGCTGGCACTGTTACATTTGAATGTGCTATCTTGATTTGAGCAATAATAGCTGTAAAACAGGGTTAGAAAAGCATCAGCTGAAACAGTTGTTTGGGAACACCTTGTTCGCTCAGTCCCTGGGAATTCTTGGTGTGAGGCAAGACTGCGCCGGAGTGATCAGCAGCATCCCTCGTGTAAGGAATGAACCAATGCCTTCAGTGGGCCCGGTATGGAACCTTGTCGAGATGAATGATGCATTGTGAAAAAATGAAGTTTGATAACTCCATTTCTTCATATTCATATTTCTATTCATATTTCTTCACCAATCCCACAATTCCAGGCTTTTGTGGACTGTGTGAAGAAGGGCTTTGCTAGAATTGGTACTGTTGCTTTCCTAGCTTGTGGGGAGCAGGGCCAAGAGGATACAGCCTCAAGCTGAGCCAGGAGATGTTCAGATTGGACATCAGAAGGAATTTCTTCATGGGAAGGGTGGTCAGGCATTGGAAGGGGCTGCCTGGGTTGGTGGTGGAGTCCCCATCCCTGGAGCTGTTCAAGGAATGACTGGACGTGGCACTCAGTGCTCTGGGCTGGGTGACAGGGTGGAGATGGTTCATAGGTTGGACTCAATGATCTTGGAGGTCTTTTCCAACCTAATTGATTCTGTAATTCTATGAAACAGAAAGCTTAGCAAAGGCTTTCTCAGGAAAGCTGTCAGTGCATTTCTCAGGATAACCACACAGGCTGGTTTCCAGAGTTTGGAAATTTTCCTCCTTAAAGTGTGAAGAAAATTTCTGCTTCTGATGAGGCTGCATTTTCTACAGATCAACCCCAAAAATGCCTTGCAACAAAAACCAGTAAGGAAAATCTTACACTGACATTAGTGGCAAGTTTGTCCCCATAAAAATAATTTGAAGAATCAGAAGAGTGGTGTGAAAACTCTCCTGGGGAGTTGGCACGCTTCAGAATGGGCCTCTGTAAATTGTGTGTAAAGGAGGCAAGTGTTGAGCAACTCCTTTTGTTACAGACAGTGTTCTGAAATCAGATGGATGCTGCAGCTTTTGGCAGAGGTGGCTGTATGCTCAGTCTGAATGTGCCATTCTGTTACCCTTATAAAAGCAACACTGTACAATGAAAAAGGAACTTTTTGATACTAACTTAACCACACTTCCCAGGCTTCCAGTTACAGTTAGTTATTCATGTTTATGGCATTTCTAGGTGGCTAAGAGGATATGCATAATGTCCAAGCTATATGGTCAGGGCAGCAGAATTCTAGTGAGAATCTAGGTTGTTAGTGCAGGAAATACTGGTTCACCACTCTATACAGCTTTCTAAAGCCTGAATAAAGCAGCAGGGTAATTCTAATACTGACATGGATGTGACTATGGAGGCTTAAGTCAGTGGTTTACAGGATTGTTGTAGCATTGCTTATGGGAAGATGATATGAGTGACAAATTATATTAGTGGTGTATTTATGGAGAATGTGGATGGGGATGGATTACTAACTGGAAATAAGTGTAAGGCTTTGAAGCCCTGTTTGTAGTATAAGTCATGATGCACTGTTCAAAACAGGGAGATGAGAAAAGCCATTATTCCTGTGGCTAGATGCTTCCTGATTGCTGTAGTGATGTTCCCCAGGTGCCTCGTGCTGCAGATGATGCTGATTATTGTTGATCATCACGTGCCTTTTACTGTCTTCTATCTAGCTGTAGAAACAAAGTTGTCAGTCCTCCTGTCTTCCCCAAAAGAACAACTAAATACTTGAAGTTATCAAGGAAAGAGCAGAATTCATTTGTTTTAATAATGATTAAAGCACAGCTGGCCCCAAAAGTAAAAAAAAGGAAGGTACAAACCTATGGATGGGGCGTAACTGTGGTTCCCTTTGTGAAAGAAATTCTGCTGTACGTTACTATGTGAGAACTAATTTCAGTCTTAGAAAAGTAAGAAAAGCGAACGACATAGAAGAAATTGATGCTAGAGCAGCTTGCTCAGAGTTACCTAAATACCAAACAGAAGTGTGTGCACAACAACGCAGAAGAAAGTTTTGGCCAAAATTTAAAATGAGACTGATTTTTGTCATGGATTTTAACCTCCCAAGCTACCTCTACTCAAGCCCTCAGGACCACCGCCCCCCAGAAATAAAAAAACCACTCTAAATGTAGTGTTCCAGCCTTTGAGAAATACACGTGTGGGTTTTGGTAAGTAACTCGCTAGTTATTCACAGGTACAGCAAGCGTTGCCTTTGCAATCAGTGCTGGGCAGGACAGATTTGTAGAGGCAAGGATTTAGTGAAAACACAAATTTCGAAGTAATTTGTTTTCTTTTCCTTACCTACTGGTCAGAAACAGTATGTTTTAACAACACCGAAAATGGCAACAATTAAAAATGCCAAGTGCCTTTCTTGTATGTCAGTGAAAAGCCCTCCTGCTGCTGCTGGCCAGGGGTATTGGAAGGAGATACAAACTGAGAGAAAGCCTGGAGTAGGTGGAAAAGATTCATTTCCATAAGAAATGAGGCTAAAAATACATTTTAATGCATCGCTAATAGTGATGTATTGGTGAGAGCAAGTTTCATGAAAAGCTGTCTCAGGCAGCTAGAGGATAACATTGTTCTGTAATTGGGCACTGAAAGCAGCCTTGGGATTTTTCGCTACAAATATGGGAGAGCTGAAAAGATAAAGGAGAGGCCGCAAAGTGGTGGTGAAGCTTTTACAAACAGATTTGAAACAGAGGCAATAGCCGTGAACACTTTTAATTACAGGACGGTGTGTGAGTGGTGTCAGTGCTAACATCTAGTCACTGCTACTGAAGTTACTGAAACAGAGCAGGTTTTCGGGGGGATAGCAAAGTTTCTTAAAGCCTGCTCAATTGATTCAACGACAAAACACTTGGGAGAATGAAGAGAAGGGATAATAAATATACTGAAAGTGGAGTGCATAACAGACTGCTTTTATATGAAGCACTGTGTGAGGATTCCTCTGGACATCGCTGTCCTTAGCTCTTGATGCAACCATTTAGAGTCTGCCGAACAACTGTAAATTACATGGGACTGAAAGCAGAAGAGGAGGCACAGGCATAACTTGAGTTGTCTGGTCGTTCCCCGTGGCGCCAGGTCCTGTTCTTGTTCTACTAGGGGGCAACAACTGGTAGGCCACGGGTCTGAAGGAGCTTTGATCCTGCCTCCCGTGTCACACTTGTCGTGTGTTTGTTCCTTTGCCCAAGGAGGCAGGTGATGGAGCCTCTGGGCTGTGCAGGAACGTGGGTGTGATGGGGATGAGGATGGCTGCAGACGGCTCTGCTTTATCTGGGATGATTGTTCAGTTTGGCCAGTAAAATAGAAGGAAAATATTGCACAGCAGGCACCAGTTGGGATGCTCTCAGGCTACTGCTGAGGAGCCAGAGGGAAATAGAGGCTGTTTGCTTGCTGAAACCGAGGAGATTCTTTTCAGCAGAGAGTTAATTTCCTTAAGGAGGGGCAGGAAAATGAAATCTATCAGCTTTAGTTTACCATACTTAATTTTATGGCTTTACATTAGTAATTATTTAAAGTAACTTCAGTTTTTCTCAGGAACCGCTTTGTAATTTACACCATAAGAGCGTCAGTAGACTTTCAAATGTCTCATCTTCATTTCTTGTTACAAACCATCTACACTGCTGGTGTACTGCATGGCAGCAACACTTCTCTGCCTCTGTCATCTCCAGCAGAGTAGGTGCTCATAGGCAGAAACCAGTTAGGGAAAATTACTTCTTCTGAATGCCACTGTCTAAAAGAAAATAACCTTTATTCCTGTAAGCACTGGTCATATTTAATGCGCGTACTACTGCCAAGAGATTTAAGCACAGTTAAGTGGAAATGACACCTGTCTGCTTTAAGAAAGGTTTTAGCATAAAATGTTCCGAATCCAGTGACAATGTATAATGTTCTGTGTGCTAAATGGAAATGTAGTGTAGTCATTTGTCTTAATTATAGTCAGTCATTTTCTCCTTACAAGGCAAATGTTAATATAGTTTTCCTTTTAATTTTTATACTGTTCAGATTCCTTTAATATCTAATATATTACATATATACGTACACAATTTAAATCAAATGTTCCAACTGTTGCACAAATTTTAATAGTTATTGTCATATTCCCCATTTATGTTAGGAACTTTAGTATTACTACATTCAGTTGCCTGCTGATCTTGTTCCCTGATACATGGATCTCTCTGTAGTTTTGATTCCCCATCGTGCCAAAAGGCTTGGAAAATATTACATGATTTATGTGGAAAACCAGTACTTTTTCTTAGCAAAGCAATTGTGTTTTGTGTTAAAATCAAGAACTAAAAGTAAAAACCGAGAGCAATAATGATTTAGAGCACTGCTCAGCCTGACACTTGGAAGAATAATGACGGTAAAATGAGGATGTCTGAGTCAGAGCTGAGGCAGAGCTGTGCTGCTCGCATGAAGCTGGGTAAAATGAGGCAGCAACCTCACTGCCATCAATGTTAGTAATGGAAATAATATGGGCTCTAGGTGGTATTTACTGATGTGGGAGCTCTTTAATTAGTGATATTGAGGGTTTGCAATCAAAAGGAGGAGTTTTCAGTGAGGCTTCTCAATAGGACAAGAAATATCCCACACAGAGCAAGCAAGGAGGTTTGGGGTAATGTACTCCCTCAAACTGAATGTTTTTCAGCAGTTGCACAGGAACAGGCAAATGATGTCATCACAGTACATATTTATGTTAAAAAGTTGCTTGTTTGGTCGCTGTTTGATGCAAGGAAAATATTGAATTGTTGTGGAAATATATGCAAGAAGAAGAAGTCTCTAAATAATGCTGAATGCAATCGAGTTGAGTTGTTTTCTGTTCTGAAAAATTTCAGGTGTTTTTTCAATTTTCTAAACAAGGCCCATGTTTTGTTGGTCACTGAACTGCTCAGTTCCAGTACCCAGCATGGGCTGTAGTGTTGCTGTGCTAACTTAGATGTCTGTGTTCAATCATTTGTTCTATTCTATATGAAAGATAAATAAAGTTACATCTGTATGAGTCATAGCATACTTAGACTCAGCTGGTTGGGTATATGTGTTGTGGTTCCCAGAGTGTACAGCTGCTAATAAAAGTAATGAATTTGCTTTCTGCGACTTCCTTACCAGCCCAGGCTCCTGCCTTACTCCTATTCCTTTATTTGGGGTTTAGATTTTCTTCTGTGTGTATTTCCAAAGATGAATTGTTGGTAGGAATTCTGGAAGGAGAAGGTCTCAGGTGAAAGTTTATCTTAAAACTAACCTTGGTTTTGTTTCTCTTCTAAAAATACCTTTCTCCTTCTTTTGACTTGTGAAAAATGAATTCAGTCCATTTGCCTGCCCCATCTCTAGTGTGAAAGCGGGAAAAGTCTGTCTTGGCAGGATTTACCAGTGCTAATTCCATGTCCACAATCCTTTGGACAGTGCTTTTTTCTGCTTCTGCTATTAAATATTTAGAAAGAAATGTTTGGGATTTTTTTATTTGCAGGACTTAGAAGCATTCTCCCTGCTGAAAAATATTGGAAGGGATAAAAGATAAATTTGTTTATATACTCATTTCTTTAGGTACAAACTGACTCTCTGAACATGTTGTTTTGCTACATTTACATGCCAAACCAATTCTGGATATGACTGTATTATTAAAAACCAGAGGAGTTGGAATCCACAAGGTCTGAGCATTTATTAAGGCCTTGATAAAATTTGTATTTGGGGAGTTAAAAATTAATAGTTACTGGATTTTATTAAACACATCTGTATAGGATAATCAGGATTAAATGCTGAGTGGTGGAGAACCATGCTCATATCAAAAGAGATGCTGTTCTTTGGGAGAAATTATCAGGCACTAGTTTTGTCTCTTTAATTGCAACAATTCCTAAATAATTACTGAAAAATTGCAGAACTTTGTCTATAGATTTCAGTAAACCCTTCCATTTCACAAAATCCATTCTAAATTGAAAAGCAAAGCAGAAATATAAACAGATTATCTACTGTCTGCACATTATTTGTGTCTGTTGGTCTCTGTTAATGTCAGAGAGATGTATGTTGTGGTATTAGCAGGCTGACGTGGATTACTTTCAAACACATTCCCTTTCTCCTGGTTCCCATCTCCTGGGCCTGAGCACTGACAGAATTACTGCTCCTCTCCTTGGAAAAAAGGAACCTGCAAGCTCCTTCTTTTACAGCCTTGTGTTTTGGCCCCATGATGTTATTTTCGTGCACTTCAACTTGATTTAAAACGCAATTTTTATTTTTTCTTTTTCATTTTGTAATTCACTTCTTTCTCTTAAGTATAAAATATTACTTGGGTGTTTGATGCATATAATTTCTTTAAGACTTTCTGTGTTGGACTTGGAGATAGTGATTTATCTAAATTTAGAGTTGAAATACAGCATATTGTACGTACCATTGTCTTTTAATTGTAGGGAATGCTGAGCAATTTTTAGTCCTTACAAAATTTAGTTCTTATTCTTCAAATGTGACCAATTATCCAACACAATTCGTTGTGGGTGTGGGTTGGTGTGGATGTGGCACAGCAAGCGCTGACATGCAATATCCTTTTTGAGGAGCGTGTATTGTGCTTCTAAAATACCTGCTGACAATAGCTGCCAAAATTAGGCAGAAAATGGAGAGTAAAGAAGATGTTTGAAGCAACAACTTAAAACCTTGCCACAGATTTGTACATGAGCGTCAGTTAAAATCTGATCGTGGTGGACACCATCATGCCGATTCTCTTTCCCCATTTTTAAGATTCTTTCTGCTCTTGGTTTTATTTCAGGTCATGAGGGCAGTCTGGCAATATGAAGTGAACTCAGAGCTTCGGGGCACCCCCAAGGCAGCACAGGTGGATGCAGCACTGCTGACATCGCACTTCACTGTGGGGAAAATGCAACTTCCCCTCGCTTTTGGTTACAAGTTCCAGTGATGCCTTAGGTTTTAACTCTTATATTTCTCAAACTCTGTATTCCCAGTGTGTGACTCTGAGCTGCCTTGCAGCCTGGCAGCTGCTGCTCTCTCATGCTCACACAGACATAACAAAGCCTCTCCAGGCCTGCTCTCCAAGGACACCCAGCCCGTCCCAGGCCCAAAATGTGTAACCCAGCACCTTGAGAAGGGGGGCGAGCTGAGGGGCAGTTCCATCATTAGCTAAAGTTTAATTGGGGAATTTATGCTGATCTGCAAATGGACCAAACCTATAACAGTGTGAAGAACTCGTGACTCGGGGTCCATCTCGGGTGCAGCCTTTGGCCTGCCCAGGGTGTGCCTCTGAAGGCCTTTCCAATAAATATCCACCTTTATTCCCTTACTGCTGTCTGGTCTCTGTTTCCAGGTTGGCCTCTTTAGGCATCACCAGCATGGTTTACTGTCATTTCTACCTCCGGTAAGATCAAGGTGTAGTTTTCCGTCAGGAGATGAGTAGGAATGTCTCAAACCAGCATGGTGGAGGAATGGCAGAACTCTGGCTCCTCTCTAGTCCCTCCCTGAGGGTTTTTTCTTGCCCTTCACAACTGCAAGTCAGGTTCTGGTTTTCTGTATGGAATTAAAAGTAGAGTTGTTTGAATATTGTGTTAGACACTAAAAGCAGCACAAAAAAATGAGGAAAAAATGTAATTGCACCTAGTTGTGAACTCCTAAGAGCTGCTCAGGACTACATGTCATGAGTCTTTAATTGCAGAAGTTATAAGATTGGTGCTTGTGATTTTCCAAATGATTGAAGGCATTCAGAGCTTTTCAAGTCCATGCCACTTCTCAGCTCCCCTCCCACCTCTATTTGTTCATTCTCCTTTGGTCGCCTCAGTGTGTGAGTCAGGGAGAGATGAAAAGAAACAATTATCAAAGCAGAAGAACATAGAATGAACGAATTAGGTATTTTAAAAAAATATTGTCAGGATTTGAGCTATACTTAGCATGCCTTTAGTTTTCCAGAACAATGAAGGGTTGCATTATATTTTGAGTTAGCACATATGTGCAAGTTACACAATGCTAAGAATATTCCTAAAAAGCATTTAATTGCTCCAGCTCAAAATGTGTAAAAGAGAAAAGCCTTTCAAATCAAACAGCATGAATTTTTTATGGTTTGGGGTCTTTGCTCCTTCTTTCTATTCTTCACCTTTTAAACTTGTGTTAATAGACTGTCTACCAAGATTTGGATTTATTACAAATAGTTTTTCATGGTAATAGATTGATTTTTTTTTTCCTCCCTCCTTTGTCCGTCCTTTGACCCTCCCCTTGTGATGATAGCCTGCTTTCTGGGAATGTTTGAGAAAGAGCTTAGAGAGAGACGCCTTCGAACACTCACTGGGGAGGACACGGAAGAATTGGATTACATTTTGTCCATGGTTTAAGAAGGATTTAAATAGATGTTTCTCGTGTCTGAAGGTCCCAGCTTTGAGGCAGACAGCAGATGTGAAATGGGTGTGCTCTGCCTCTCTTGGTGTGCTCAGCCATCAGGCATTGAAAGGGTGATTTGACCAGAAAAAAGCCCATCCCAACGCGACTCCAAATCCTTGTTAGGACCTTGCTCAGAAAAGGAACATTTGGGAAGCCTTTTTGGTACTAGTTCCAACTCACAGTGCTGCTTATGTGTGTTAGTCCGCTACAGTTCACTCATTTTTTTCCCTGTATCCCTGATTTTTGTGATTTTTGAAGTGTTTGAGGTAAACACTGCGTTGGTTCTCGCTGGGCTGTGTCTCCTTACATTGTTAGTGGGCAACTTTTCCTTTCTCCCCAGCGGGCTGCTCTCCTGCCTTTTCTCAGTATCCAGGTGTACAGCTTCCCTATCCATAGAATCCCGGAATCATTTTGACTGGAAAAGGCCTCCAAGGTCATCAAGTCCAGCCTGTGCCCAATGCCCACCACATCACCCAGCCCAGGGCACTGAGTGCCACATCCAGTCCCATGGACACCTCCAGGGATGGGGAGTGCTGCACCTCGCTGGGCAGCCCCTGCCAAGGCCTGACCACCCTTTCTGTGAAGAAATTCCTCCTGATGTCCAACCTGAGCCTCCCCTGGCCGGGTTAGGGCCGTTTCCTCTTATCTTGTCACTTGTTCCCTGGGAGCAGAGCCCGACCCCCACCTGGCCACAGCCTCCTGTCGGGGAAGTGTGGAGAGCAAAGGTCCCCACTGAGCCACTTTCTCTCCAGGTTAAACAACCCCAGATCCCTCAGCTGTTTTCATAGGACTTTTTTTGTGGATTTGTGGCTTTTTTCTTGTAAATTTCTCACAGCAGTTCAGTGTTGAAGATGGCTTCAGTGCTGGATGCCTTTTATCCAGGGCCTCCAGAAAGGCTCATCTGTCTAACTCAGAATATAGATTTATCTAAGGTAAAGAAGCTTGCTTACAGAATTGATAAGTAAAACTGAAAGTTTTTAATATCAACCATTATGATCTAATAAAAGAACTTAATAACCTTCCATTGCTTTTTGGCCAATATTGCCATTTTAGTGGCAGATATTAACTCTGAAAGTGATGATAAAAAAAGAAAAAGCTGTTTTCATTGTTCATTTTCTCAAGAGATGTATAAAAAATGATACTGCATAAGCAGTAATAAGTGACACCGTGTCAATTTGTATTTGCACTATTACAAATTGTATTTCCACCACATAATAGCAAATCTTTTAATGACCACTTATCTCTGCTGCTGAAGTGCTGAATCATTTCAGCGTATCCTTTGGTTTCTTTTGTAATTTGTGGGTGTTCAACTGACAAGTTTAACCTCAGGTTGTGTCTGGAAGTTGCTGTTTTCAAACTGATTGGTGTGTAAATATCTTATGGTACTTCCTGCCCAAATATATGAAGGTTTATTTAGGATAGACCTGTATAAGTAGAGAAGAATAAAATCTGTGTTAAGTCAATGTGATTACAGAATCAGTGGTAGGGCTTAAAAATAGCTTGTCTCAGTTGGCATTTGATAAAGGTAATTAAAGCATGAAGAATAATGATCAAACCCTTTTGTTCTGCTACTCTTCTGTAGTGCTTCAGGCTTAGTATTTTACAAGCAAAACACTGCTTTCTGTCCTGGAAACCTCACTGTGATGGAAACTTCCTGTCTAATGCAGAAATGGAAAAAAATTTGTGACTGAAATACAGAATATTCTGCTTAATGCTCAGAAAATCTTGTTACTGTGAGAATTGTGAAGTAAGGGAACAGGCAGCTGAACCTCCATCCCTGGAGATAGTCAAGTCCTGACTGGATGTGGTCCTGAAGATGGGACTGGCCAATCTTCCGAGGCCCCTTCCAACCTCAACACTTTTGTGATTCTCTTTTAGTCAAAGAACTCTAAAATTGCAGATGAATTTGGCTGTTCATTTCTGTATTGATAAGAAGTTTTTTTTAAGCTAGTTGATTATAGCTCCAGGTTTCCATGACTTACTATTTCTCTGTGCTGAGAAAAAAACTCATCTGTGCTTATTTTGCTTATTCAGGCAGGTGAATTTATCTTTTCAGGGATGAGATGAAAGTTAAACAAAGGATTCGTGTTATCCAATTTGGCAGTCTGAACATATAATTGAAACAAAATCGTTGATAGAGTCACTTATGAGAAACTACAATTCTGCTGGCTGCCTAGAAAAGAGTCATGTTCCTGTTTTGCTGGCTCCACTGCTGGGGCGAATTCCCATGTGAAGCAAAAGTGAATATTTAAAGTGCCGAGAGTGTGCAAGTTAACAGTACGTGGGTTAGAGTACATTAGAGATTGTCAGAAAGATTACCTTGTAAAAAATACACGTGAATATTTGCTGTCTTCTCCTACTGACTTGCTCTGTGGGTACTAAAGTGACTTCTACTCACTGGGTACCTCACTGCTCCCAATCTTTGTGTGCAGGCAGGCGTGGTGTACGCTCAGGCAAAGGAAGTGGGAAAGCTTTGGAAGACCCTGGCTGCCATCAGGGGAAAAAATACTGATCCCCAGCTGTCATCCTTCTGAACCAGTGCCTCTGGGGCGGCCCTGGCACAGGTTGCCTAGGGAAGCTGTGGCTGCTTCATCCCTGGAAGTGTTCAAGGCCAGGCTGGATGGGGCTTGGAACACCCTGGACTAGTGGAAGGGAGTTGGATCGAGATCATCTTCAGGGTCCCTTCCAACCCAAACCGTTCTATGATTCTGTGAACTAGAGGGCTGAGCTGGAACATATTCTCAGCCCACACAGCAAGTGATTTCCTTTAGTTAATCAAGTTAGGAGCATGATTCCCAAGTGGAATCCTCATTTACCAATTTCTTCTCTTCTCCAAGTGTTCTTGGAGAACTCTAATCTTTAGAGCAGAGGTCCTAAATAGGTGCAGAGACAGGAGAAGCTTCTTTGCCTGCCTGCAGGGTGCACCCAGGAGGCACAGCCAAAGGTGGGGAAGGGGTGTCTGGAGGACATGCAGTTAGGCCTTTCCCTGGGAGCAGGATTGTTGGCTGTCACTAAGTCATGGCAGCTAGGAAAGCCTGACAGACCTCTCAGGGGGTTCTGAATCCGCTCTGGATAATGTGTGCTGGTGCACTGCTTTCCCGGTGTCCCATCACTGCACAGGCATCTCAGAGGAAAATAGCCCAGGGGAAATGAGATTTTGTTGTTCTCAGATCTCCTTCTTGGGGGTGAATGGCAGTTGTGTTAGTGTGACCGTGCTCACAAAGCTGGTGGTGTGAGTAGTGCATGTGCTGGCAATTCCCTGGGCCTTACCTGGCATTTAAAACCGAGCGCAGACGGGAATGAAAATCCAACTCCCATTCTGCACCTGTTAGATTTTATAGGTAGAGGAAATGAGTATTTTCTTTAGATTTTGACAGACCCCCAAAAGCTGGAAGACTGCAGGCAGAATTGAGCTTATAATGCATCACCATATTGACGCCTTAGGTTTTAACTTTCATATTTTTCAAGTCCTGTACTGCTCAGTGTGTAACTCTGAAGTTTCTTGTGGCCTGTCAGCTGCTGCTCTCTCATGCTGGGTAGACACAACAAAGCCTCTCTAGGTTTGCTCTCCAAGGGCACCCAGACTGTCCTAGGCCCAAAATGTGTAAACCAACATCTTTAGAAGGGGGGTAAATTGGGGAAATTACATCATTAACTGAAGTTTTAATTGGAGAATTAACCCTGATATGCAAATGGACCAAACTTATAAAAGTGTGAAGAACTCGTGACCTGGGGTCCACCTTGGGTGTCGCCTTTGGCCTGCCCAGGGTGTACCTTTGAAGGCCCTTCAAATAAATACCTGCCTTTATTCCCTTATTGCTGTCTAGTCTCTGTTTTTTAGGTGGCCGCCTCAGGCATCAATATAATGATGTAGTTAGTATGATCTTTTAGAAAAACATTAGGAACTATTGCTTGATTTGGTGGCAGAACACTCAGAGTAGGTTTGAGCACTGCTGGTGACATTTATGTAGAGGCTATAAAATTACTCATTTATTCAGAGATATTGCTATGGTAAACAACAGATTATAACTTGACGTTATTTTTTTTCTAACTGAAAAGGCTTTGGGCAGTTATGGTTTATGTCAAACTAGTTTTTGTATCAAAGTGATAGGAAATTAAAATTTCCAGTACTAAGAAAATACCAGTGTACTGATACAAGCAAGCTGTGTCCTAATTGCAGTAAAGAGGTACTTGGCTTAAATGACTCCGAGATTTTATAAGGATAGAACACAGAGGATCATAGAAAGATGTTTCCCTCTTGATGGACTGCAGCTGGCCTGCACTTTGGCCTTCTCTTTCTCCGTTTAAACCAGGCAGTCCTGGCCTTTTCTTGTGTCACAGGCTTGAGCCTTCAGCCATCCTGGTGCATCTCTGCTGCTCCCTCTCCACTTTGTAGTTACAAGAGATGTATCTGATGGATCTGACCCAGGGCATGCAGTTTTCCATGTGCAGTACCACAGGTGCTGAGTACAGAAGAGTTACCCATGCCCATGGTCTGCAATATGACATGAACACGGGAGCAAGCAGAGAAACAAGAGATCTGTGTTTAAAGCATCAAGAATAATCACAGAAATCACAGAATCACCAGGTTGGAAGAGACCTCCAAGATCACCGAGTCCAACCCGTGCCCCAACACCTCAGCTAAACCATGGCACCGAGTGCCACATCCAATCTCTTTTTAAACACACCCAGGGATGGTGACTCCACCACCTCCCTGGGCAGATGATTCCAGAACTTTATCACTCTTTCTGTAAAAAACTTTTTCCTGACATCCAACCTAAATTTCCCTTGGCGCAGCCTGAGACTGTGTCCTCGTGTTCTGTCAGCTGCTGCCTGGAGCAAGAGAGCGACCCCCACCTGGCTGCAGCCACCTTCCAGGGAGTTGTGGAGAGTGGTAAGGTGGAGTTGTAGTGTATGGTGGGGAACCCAATGTACTCAGAACCACAACATTTAAAAAAATTAAGCAATGTGTGCTTTTTCTGAATCAATTGATATCAACCCTACAAGGATAGATTGAGAGATATGAGAAACGTGTTGCTAAATTTTATATAATTTCTGAATAATTATGTCAAAATCTTTATGTAGGTATCACTTTCATTTATGAACAGTGTGGCCGTAGCATAGCTGAATCAGTAGCAGTTCTGTCTCTGGCCAGAGTGAGAACAGAATCAAGCCCTGAAGTATTTAATCAGGAAAAACAAGAGATCAAATATCACAGAACCCTGGAATGGTTTGGTTTGGAAAGGACCTTGGAGCTAATCTGGTTCAACCCCCCTGCCCATGGGCAGGGACATCTTCCACTAGACCAGTTTGTCCAACATGGCCTTGAACACTTCCAATACAATGTTTTTTCCCCAAATTAGCAATGTTGCTTGGCAGTGCCAGACAATAATTTCATAGTTGGCTTCAGTGTGGTGTGTTTCAGCAGTAAAATCCGGTGTTTCTCAGCCGTGGCGGTCACACGTGCTCAGAGGGCTCACGTTCTTCCACGGGATGGCCATTACATGAAGGGTGTTGAACCACAGCTGTGCCAACAGCATGAGGCTGCTTCTGAAATTCCGAGCTGCCTGGATTACTCTGGAAGGGAAAAGATGCTTTCCTGTCATCTTTTGCCTCGCAGCAGCAGTAACAGGGTCTGCCCCAGTGTCTGTGCTGGTGTGGGGGTGGTGGACAGAGCGAAAGGGCACGAGAGGGCAAACCCCGGTCTCTTCTCTCGCTCCAGTTTCTTGCTGCTGACTCATTCAGAACATTAGATTTGGCTCCCCAGCTGGATTATTTTTGGCTACTGCAGTTGATATTTGAGGTTTATTTTTACCTATTACTTATTTCTGCGAAACTGAAAGCAAGGATGGTGTCATTGTGAGGAACCACGTCTGAACTCCACAGTAAGAGAAGTACCCGCACACTCTGTACACGGCATTATTAATTGTACTTTTGCAGATTCTCTTAGCATTCATCCTCTTTCTATACAGTAACAACTACCAAAGCAGCAGTTAATTACAGTGCTCTCATTTTTGCTCCTCACCTCATTATCTGTGCCTCGCAGTGTGGTCCTGCAGGCCTGGCAAAAGGTCCGGCCGTGCGCTGGCAGCGCTGGCGGCGCAGCGACAGTGCGGGATAGGGTGGCAGATGGCAGCAGCACTATTTATAGCTCCAGCCGGGCTGCCCGAGGTGAGCGCTGCCCAAAGAGTCTGTCAGGGTTGTTTTTAGCTATTAGGGCACCGGGAAGGCAATTTCAGATGGGGAGAAAAGAAAAAGAGCTCAGAATTTACATTCCTCAGAAGTCACCCTGGAAACGCCAAAGGCTCGCTTAATATCGATTCCTTCATTTTCTATCCAGCAGAAGCTATTTTTTCCTCATAATCGCTGCCCTGTCTCCCCTGGTTGCCCCGAAACATTCCAAATCCAGCCTGCCTCCAGCTTCATAGCCTTGGCCCTGGCTGAGCTGGAAGAATTTATTGTGCTGCGGAAGTTGTGCTGCCATGGCAACTCAGGCACACGGAAATTTAATTGCGAGGCACAATATATATTTATGAAGATAATTAATAAAAATGCAAACGGGCTGTTTTTATTATATTAGCAGAGTCTTTTGTACTGTGCTTTTCACTCTTGTTTGCACAGCAGGAGTTAAGTGAGGGAAGGAGGGTTAAAATTACTAATTTTACTGTTTCCATCATGAATTTTGGGGTTGTGTTTGTTTTCTTTTTTATTTAAAATCAGATCAGATGAAACATGGTTTTGTTCAGTGTTTAACCTATGTGTGTATGGTTGATTTGGGGTTTGGTGGCACGTTTATAAAAAGCTGGAAGAAATATTTCATAGAATCATTTCATGCCAAAGCAGTAGAACTTGTGCAGTCCTGCAGGTCCAGGTGCCTGGCTGATAGAAGCGTGTGAGGAGGAAGGATAAGGAGAGATTCCCTGAAGTTTTGTATCATCCAAGGAAACTTCCCTTCCCTTCCAGCTCCTCCTGCCTTCTCAGTGCTATGCAGGTGTTTGCCAGGTGCCAAACCGGGCGCTGGTGCTGTTGTGCCAGAGCCTCCCTCTGCTCCCCGCGGTGCCTGGAGCAGCACAGCCGTGTTTTCATGGAATAACGTGGAACTGGAGACACGGGGCTGTCGATAACTCAAAATGGAGGCATAATGCACTGTGCGTGATCTGTGCTGGAGGTGAATTTTCTTGCTTCATCTTACTGACAATTAAAGCCTATTGTATGGTTTTCTTATTGGTTTGGTGGGGTTTTTTTTGACTGTGAACCATGCACTAATTCTGTCTTATTTTGAGTAACATTATTTGTTATGAAGTATTCTAGGTTTTTGTTTTGAAAAGAATTAAAGACAACCCAATTAAAATACAGATTTTTTCATTTTGAATTGTATGCAGCACTGACATAGTGATCTAGATGGGGTAAGTCTGTTTAGCTATTCCAGGTTTTTCTCGTTTCTCTCTGACCCTCAAGCATGAAGATTTTAATTCTGTAGCTGCCAGCAAAGTGAAATGTCATCTAAGTCATTACCATGATTTTTTTGCATGTATGTGCAATACATGAATTTAAATGCTAATGAGGGTAATTTTTTAAAAGTGTGTTGCCTTGTAAAGTATCTTTTAAAAATAACAAAACTGAACAAGACTTCTTCATTTAAGGATGAATGGTGTGATACCAATTGATCTTTCTATTGGGACAGGAAATCTACCTGCAATTCGGTTCAATTATATCTCTGTATTTCATCATTTGCTACAGACTTTCTGAGGTGTTCACAAATACTACCTCTGTTATAATACATTGTGCATTTATTGTGCTGTCTAAATGATTTTATTGCTGTGTGATAGCTTTGAAATGGATGGGAAAACAAAAATACATTCTGCTCATTAAAGAGTTGTGTATCAAGTTCGACTTCATTAGTTTTGATTAGGACTGAGTCGGTGCCATCTGTGCTGTCAGTGTTGTACGTCTTTCACAGAAAAGATGAGAAATTGGAAATCCAATTCTCTGCTTGGTGTATTGCCCTCTTACTTGGTGTGGTTTTGTACAAAATTAACTTGGCTGGACTCCAGTTCTTTGTAGCTGAGGTTTTTATTTTTGGCTTCAGTTACCTGACAGAGGAGTCTTTGGCCAAGTTTTGATTTTCTGTGCCTCACTGGTTACCATGTAATTTTTTTTTTTTTTTTTAAAGCTTCAAGTGTGTTGGTTTCAAAGCATTTTCAAGATTAAGAAATACCATGGTATGTTACTGCTGCATTAGAAATATGTTAGAAATAATATCTGTGCTAATATTGAAATACATTGAAAACTCATTAAGGGAGGAAAATACAATAGTTTTGGCTGCTAGAGATGCAGGTAACTTTCCTAAGTAGAGAGCTAAACTGGTGTTATGGGGAGCACTGCGTGAAGGTAGGAGGCACTTCAGTCTCCAAGAGATCTTAATGAGCTCCCAATCAAGCAAAGCCGGTCTCCTTGTTGATAACAGATACCCATTCCTACACTGCTTCATCAGACAGGATTCTTCTTGTGTATACATATAAAATTTATTTTTTTATATATATATTTGTATACATATTTGAATGGTAGAAGAGAGCAGAGCAGGTACACAGGTAATCTGGGGGAGTCTGTGTCACAGCTACTGACGAATCGTGCCAGCTCCTGCCTGAGCTCTGGGCTAGGGAAGCAGCTCCTGTGCCGTGTTCTTTCCAGGACTTTCAGTTGCAGAGGATCTTTAAACTTTGTCCTCCATGAATGATGAGGTGGCACAGAACTGCTGCTTTTGGTAAAGATGAGAGTGAGTTCCTTGAGAGCTCCAGCTGCTCTAAACTGGGGTGGCTGCAGTCCTGACCCCTGGCCTGCCCTGCTGACCGCTCCCACCTCCTCTGCTTTCCCACTGCCACTGTGCTCGTGTGAGCAGCCGGGAAGAGTCATCGGGGAGCTGACCTGGATGGAAATTAATGCTGTATTTTCCTCTGGGGTAGCTGTGGCCTAGATTAGCTCAGTGTGTGCTCAGATAAGTGCTGGTGCTGGCTTGGGGGAGTGTGTGGGATGGTAGCCGAGGGGAGGAGCAGCACAAGGCATGGACTGTGCGATTGCCATGTGCTTGTTACGGTGCTGGGACGCAGGATTTCAGAAGGGGGTGGCTAATCGAGGCAGAGGTTAATTTGCCCTTTGACTTGAAGTGATGCTCAGTATGTAATCCCCTTAAATTCCAGTAGGATTATGATTTCTTTTTAGGGTTAAATTGCCACCACTTGGCCTCACAAAATTAGTTCTGAAGTATAAAACACAATTCTGTAAGTTGTTGACTTTAGTTTTTGTGAGTGGCTATGCAGGTTGGAGCTGCACACTTTTCCATAATGGCAGTTTTAACCTTGGAAATTACAAGATTACTTTCATGTTACAGACACTCCTTGAGGTCTTGAAAAATTCCAGTAGTTTTGCTGACAGAAAGTAACAACAGAACCCAGGCAGTATCTTTAGTGATTTCAGCCATCCCTTGGTGCTTCCTCTAAAAACCCCTTAAAATGCAGATTTTAGACAAGTCCTGGATGCAACTTTATTTTGACTAGCTGGAATAAATCCCTTTCTTGGCTTTTTCCTTTCTCTTTGAAGTGATGTGTGGGAACCTCTGAGCAGCTTCATGTTCCCAGCACTCAGGCTGTAATTGCAGCCTGCTGGTAAGAGCTGCTCTTCTCCTCTCTCTGGGAGCCAGCTGGAAAATAAGTAGGGAGCCTAACGAAGCATGAACTGTTGGCCTACAAATTAACAATTAAATACTTAGGGGTCTGGGCTGTTAGATTGAGGGGGTTTTTTTTTTGCAAGCTTCCCAAAATACATATTTGTTCTCTCCAAAAACAACTCTGCGACATCATTGGCTATTCCTAAGTTATCCACTGGAAAATAGGTGTGAAAAACACATTTGCCTTGCAGCTGCAGTGACAGTAACACACTTTGGTCTGTATTTGAGGTGTGTTCAGTGTACTTCAAATGTAACATTTTTGTGTCAGTCACCACTTTTGTTTTATTTCATGAAGCTAGAGACTCCTGCCAACCCTAAACACCTGGTTTGCTGCTTCACCCTGTGATGGTCAGTGTCAGTGGCGAGTGATGATGTGGCTTATCTTAAGTCATATTCGGGAGCGTTTATTCCATTTTTTTCTTCCTTATTCTTGTCCAGAGGTTTCCCAGCACTGTTGATTTCTGTCTTGCAAGGTTCCTCCTATCGTCCTGTCAATTATTGATGAGGTATGCTCTTGGAGCATTTGTTTGTTATGAATAATTTCAAAGACAAATAAAAGACCCCTCTGCAAATTTAATGTATTGCCCTTTTGCATTGTGTTATATTGCTTTCTTGGAACAGTGCACTGGGAAGAGCAATCCAAAGCAAAAGCTATTTTGTTTGAAGTTTTATGCATTATGTAGATTTTTTTTCTATGAAGCTACAATATGTGGCATATTTTGGATGACTGAGAACTGTAGGAATTATGTGATTTGCAAATGGAATAATAAATACTTTGAAGTTAGTCATTTATCTATTGGTATTTTGGTTGTGTGTGTTAAAGGACACACAAGCCAAAGATCAGATGGATTGTTTAATTTTATGATGGGCCTGAGAATTAGACACAGTCCATGCTGTGAGTTGGTTTTTAACTCTTCATAGCCCAACCTAAAATGTGCTTCGTGGAGGAAGGGATTATCACTAGGTCAGCTGGGAAATAAGCAGAGTTAATGTCTCTTGGACATGGTGAAACTGCACTTTTTGTGTGTGTTAGCAGAGGAAAGGCGGAGGCTCCATCTGCTCTATACTGAGTTTTAAGTCATCTTTCAGGTGAAATCAGGAATTCTTATGTTTCTCCCCACCACTCTGATTTGTGATGAGCTCTTTAAACACTAGAGTATATGAAGTTATATAAGGCAACTTTAAAATTATAGTCATCATATATTAGATATGGAAAATCCCTGGAGTTTTAAACCTGGAACCTTACTTCCCTCACTTTTTTTTTTTGCCCAATTTTCCTATCACTTTGATATCCGATTTTTTGATATGTAACTGCCACTGCTGCTCAGATTGGGCAGAACTTTTAAGTCATTTTTCTACCACTTGCTTTGAAACAGCAAATTTAGCTTCAGGAAAACTATAGAGATCATTTTAAAATCTGTCTCGAGAGTGAACTTGTCTTTTTTCCTATCACACAAAGCAAGGCTGAACTAAAAATAACAGCCATGAACTTAAATATTGTTAACTGCTGATTGAGCCACTGTGGCAATTGGGTTTTAGGACCAACAGTGTGCAGAGAGATTTAATGGGATTTAAAATGAGATTTAAAAATAAAATGAGATTTAAAAATTTTAAACTTTTATCTAAGTTTAAAAAAACCCTAGAATTATCGGTTAAATTTATAGCTCCCTACCTTACACTGAGACCTACATAGTAATTTATTTATTTAAATTTTCATTATGAATAGAATATCCTAGTTTTCTGTTAGATTTGTAAGAAATTGTGAATCAAGTCAAATACTTTCGGAACCTTTGGTGATAAAATATTTTCTGATCAAAAGAAAACTTGGGTAAATGGGCACTGTCATGTAGGAGAGCAGAAGGCTGAGACACTCCAGGTGTTTCCTGGACACATATTTTTTTGGTTTTCCTATAAATAGAAACCTGTGTTTATGATCACTGATTCTTTGCAGAAAAAGCTGCAGGTACTTCATGGAAAACTTTGTACCTTTTTGTGTTTAGACTCAGATCTGGTTTTATCTAGTTTTGATGTTTTCCATCTTTTATATTCTATCTTAGTAAGACATTTATATAATGGGACATTAATCTTTTCCCTCTGCTTAATCTCTCTGTGAAAAGCTGTAACCTACTTTCTGTAACAATAAATTTATTTTTCTTTCTTGGTCTTGAGAAGGTGAAACTGCTGTTGAGACTCAACACTGCTAATGCCCTGATCAGCGTTTGTTCTGTCTGTTAAGATAATGAGTCTGGTTTTTGTAGGAACAAAGTCATTTAGATGGATCGTTAGACAAGGTACACCTGCCTTTTGGGTCATAGTTATAAAACAGTTTGGGGAAGTTTACAATGCCAAAATGCACATTAAAGATGTTCATCATAATGCTGTCCCATAGTAATTAGCATATCCAAAAAGAAATGTGGTAATTTTGCCTTATTTTTTCCTAAGCAGGGGTCTGTTAGTGACCCACTAAGCTGGAAATGTCCTTGTGACTGTGCTCTGTGCTTGTATGGGCTGCGTGCCCTCAAAGAGTTTGCTGTGATCCGGAAGCCTCTGTGCTCTGCTGAAGATATCACACGGGAGTTGTAAGATGAGAAGAGTGAGTGGAGGTGCATTGTATTGAAGCTTTAGAATAAAATGAAATACAGTGGTTTGGTTGGAAGGGACCTACAACAATCATCCAGTCCAACTAAATACTTCAGGGCTGACCAAAAGCTACAGCGTGTTATCAAGGGCGTTGTTCAAATGCTCTTTATGCCTTGAAAAGCTCTGGGTACATCCTCTGTGAGGCAGCAAAATGAGATGCCAGTCACGATGGGCTCTGCAGCTTCATCATCCTTCTGCTCCAAAGAGCAGGTTTTATTACAGTGATGTAGTGGAGTAGCTGTGTTGCAGTCCTTATGAAGACTTAATACAATTTTTGAGGAGTTTAAAATTTTTTTCCCACTGTTTCTTACACGTGAACTAAAGTCTCAGCAGCTGCCAGCAGCACATGACGCCAGTATTAAATATAAGACCCCTTGACTGAGGAAAGATTTCAGATTTCTCCCTGCACTGAACTGAGCTGCTTGGCAGGTTTTTCCTCCTAACCTGAAGTGAAGGCATTTCTAAGATGAGGTTTGGCCACTCTGCAACAATCTATGACAGGGGAGTCCCAATCTCACAGGGGTTGTTCGTATCCTAATTCAGACGCACTTCATATTTTAAGGAAAGGGTGTCAGCTCTCCTGCTTGTTGGTACTTTTTTTTTTCTTAATTAACTTGTTTGCATATGTCAGCAATAACAATAACTTCCATAAAGCAGTTTTCTCCTTACTTTGCCATTGGGAACAGAATGGATCTGAGTATCATGTGATGTTCTTCAGGACTTGCTTAATCCTTTGGCCATGCTATGTGCTTCTTGAAAATGGTGATATACGCGCTCTTACAAACCTGTCCCGGGATAACCTGGTTTGGAAGGCACCCACAAGGATCATTGATTCTGAGTCCTAATCGCCAAGCTCTAGTTGGGACCTTCCACTGATGCTTTAACTTGTATATTTTTCAAGTCCTGTACTACCCAGTGTGTAACTCTGAAGTTTCTTGTGGCCTGTCAGCTGCTGCTCTCTCATGCTAAGACAGATGTAACAAAGCCTCTCTAGGTTTGCTCTCCAAGGACACCCAGACCATCCTAGGCCCAAAATGTGTAAACCAACATCTTAAGAGCGGAATAAGCTAGGGGAAATTACATCATTAACTGAAGCTTTATTTGGAGAATTAACCCTGATATGTAAATGGACCAAACTTTTAAAAGTGTGAAGAACTCGTGACCCAGGGTCCATCTTGGGTGTCGCCTTTGGCCTGCCCAGGGTGTGCCTTTGAAGGCCTTTTTAAATAAATATCCACCTTTATTCCCTTATTCCTGTCTAGTCTCTGTTCTTAGGTGGCCACTTCGGGCGTCACCACTACAAGGGGTATCATGCTGCTGACTGACCACAGTGCATGGCATTCAGTTTGAAAACAGTACTACATAGTAAAAGAGAACACAATAAATTGCTTTTTTTGTTCTTGATTGAACTTTTCATATTTAATGCTTATAACCTTGTTTGGATCTCATTTTTATAAGCCAAACGACCCAAAGTAATAAAGTCTATTAGTCTGTAAGTGCATAGATACCGAAAGGCTACTCACTTTTCCAGAAAGAACAGCCTCTGAAAACAGAAAAATATAAACTGCATGCGACTCGTAAATACTGCTCACATGGAAATGTGGTTGTTACGTATGAATGGATGGAAATGCATATGTAAATGAACGTGTGATGCCACAGAAATGTGGATTCAGAGGTAGTAGAAAGCTATCTTTATTTGTGATTTTCTCTGATACACGTTAATACACTTTGAAGTGGCTCTTCCGATGGATATTTCCTTCACTTTGTGAGGTAACAGGTGTCCCTGGTGGTGAAAGTGGCAAATACTCTGTTAAGCCCTGTAAGGGAAGTGTGAGAGGGAGCGAAGGTCACACAGATCAGGGATTACGCATTGGAACCAAATGAGATCTTAACGAGTCAATGAAGAAACACGATGGGGAAGTGTGATGCAGACACAGCAGTGCTTGTTGGAAAGAGTGATGGAAGCATGGTCCAGTGCTGGGTATCTGTATTCATTCAGGAACACCTCTGAGTGTCCGGATCAGAGACTTCTGCGGTGCGCACAAGGCTTTCCTCAACAGTTCTTTTTAGCTGTCACAATTAAGTACAAGAAGTAAGCAGCAGTGTCCAAAAAAGTCAATATCCACTTGAATAACTACAAAAATAAGCAACGTTGAAAAGTTTAAATTTTGATCTCCATCAGCTGTACATTGTAGGATTTGAAGAATTCTTGAACCAGTAAGATTGCTTTAATCGTCTAGTATATGTAATACTCAAAGAGTAAAAGCCTTTTTACCTCTCTAGCTGTAACTAGATTTTATGAAGTTCTGTAGCTTGCATAGTGTAAAACCAAAACTGATTTTCATGGATTTAAATGGAGATATTTGATTTATTCCTTTTATGAATCAGTGAGAGCTAAATACAGTCTGTCTGATACTTCCTTCATCTCCCATCCTTTATCTTGTTTTATTTCTTCTTGGTCCTCTCCATTTCACCACCTCTTCTTGTCTTCATTTCCCTCTCTCCTGCCTTAGATTTTTCTCTTCCTGTATTTCACTCCCTGCTTGCTGCTCATTGCCTACTGACTCTTCTGCACAGTGGGCGTCCAACAGAAATTTTTTCTCCTTTGCTGTTGACCATAATCACATTTGTGAAGCACTTGAGGTGATTTAACCACAGATTGGAGCCTCTCCTTCACTTCAGGCAGACACACATAGCATACAATAACAAAATTTCAGGAGAAGTATTTTGTCTAGAAATCCAAAAGGGAAAAAAGAGGAGGAGGAGAAAATAAATCAAGGTTTCACGGCTCAACAAATGAACCCCTCAGTGTAACCTTATCTCTGTGTGTTACTGCCCGTTACGCAGCAGAAGCACTGCCCAGCTTGAGGGGTGCGTTTGCAAATAGCAGCTTACCTTGATCTCTCTTGATTTATGGGGAGTCATTTATGTTGGCACTTTGGAGAAGGCCTCAGGAGTTTCGAGTTTCCCTCTAGCCAGCCCTGCTGAGCCATGTAGGAGGTCTCCTTTGTGCCTTTCCAGTTTCCTGCCATTCCTGATTACAGGGTGCCCTTTTTGTTACTACTGCTGATGCCATGATTTTTGGCTTTTTCTTTTATAACCCATTTTATATACTCTCTTACATAGCTTTTATGTATTCTCAGTGCTTTTAGCCCACACAGTTATAATTCTTTAAGTTTGATCACTTCCCTCACACCCAATATCCCGTTAAGCCAAGAGCCCAAACACCCTGGAAACCCCAGACCCCGAGGGCCTCTCCAGAACACATTCTGTAAACAAAGCCAGGCCCAGCCAGGGGAAGGTTCCTCGCTGAGGGGTCTCGCTGGAGTCCCTCCCTGGGCAATCTTTGATAGATGTGCTAATTAGCAAGGCCTATAATTGCACACACATCACATCGTGGGGGCCATTTCCAGTGGGCATTTCGGGGTGCATTTCGATGTGCATTTCGGCGCATCTGAGGGTCCTTAAATAAACACCGAGGTAAAACCCTTTTCCCTCTTAACTGTGTTCAGCTCTCTTAATTTTAAGACTGGGAAAAGGCATCACTGCCTTCCGCCAATAACATCTTAGGTGTTCCTGGAGGTGAGAAGGATATGGTGACAAGGAAGTTGCTAAGTCAGTTTAATTTCCTGGAGATTTTTTCCCTGTGAGTTTTGGAAGACTTTGCAGCACAACCTGGTGCATGAGAATTAACTGGTGGTGGATACAACCTCGTTTAACAAATGGGGAAGGGATATTCTTTCTGTTCTGAGTGTAATGACCTAGAAATACAGTGAACAAAACCCCCAAATCATAAAATTGAGTTTAATTGATGGTGACCCTTGAAAGGTATTGTAGGAAAATACACTTCAATCCAGCTGCGGGGCTTTTCTTGGGTGGTAAACTTAATAAGTAAATAAGTAAATTTAGCTTTACTTAAAAGGTCCACGGTTGCTGGCTTTTAATGTAGCCTTCAATATCCTGAATTACATAAATGAGCGATGTTATGACTGCAAATGCGTGGAAGGTGCTTCTGTAGAATTAAAAACAAGCTCTGTCTCATTGTATTTTTTCAGAAATATCCTTTACATGAAGGGATTAGTGTTTCATTGCAGTTTGTTTTCATTTTATCGTTTTATCTTTGCTTTAGTCTTCCTTGCCTGGAAGGGTTTATACTGGAATGAGTTAATTGCATCTTATGATGATGAAAGCAGCTGGTTTTGTATGTCTTATGGTTATTACTTGTTTCTTATGGGATGGGAAATAATTGATTTTCCCTTTTGTATTGCTCATTGGCAGAAATGTCAGAGGTGCCAAGGAGGCAGTGTTGGTTCACTTAGAATTAGCATATTTAAACAGATTCACTTTTTTTTGTCATGGAGAGAGTTTACATAGGCATCAACGGGAGTTTTGTTCGTGTCTTATTTTGAAAATGAAGGGAATCAGTAAGAGATTATTGTGAAGTAACAGGATTATGTGTAAACCCAGATAACCTCCCCATTATAGTCAGAATAATTGGAATCATTAAACTTAATCATTAAATAAGAGATGGACATAGGGTTCCTTGATTTCTGACAAGCAGAGAGAACTGCTGCAGTATCTCTTAAATCTAGTTTTTCCTACACAGCACCTGTATGAAGTGCTTGAGAAATGTTCAAATACACCAAAAAGCAGTAAATAGAAGACTGGTAACATTTGAAATTTAAGTTTGGATTATTTTTGTGTACTGTGCTCACTGTCTGGTCTTCATGGTTATGACCCACATGTGACCAGATAAATACTGTCTGCTGTCAGTGCTGTATTGATCTGAATCTGAGGAGGCAATCGAAAGTGAATTCCAGTCTCCCAACAACAGGAATAAACTGGATCAATATAGAAAAGCAAAAATAGAGTTTCTTGTGGTGATTCCCACATTGCCCCCACGGGTCCCAGTGACATGCGGAGGTCTGCAGCTCAGCCCTTCCTTTGTCCTGTGTGGTGCTGTTCTCTCCGCTGGGAAGGGTGGGGCTCTGGGAACTCGGGGAAGCTGGATTCAGAAATCTCTGCAGCCTGAACAGGCTGGATTGCCTGGGGGTTGGAGACACAGAATGAGCTGGTGGGCACCCTTAGAAACTCGAGGAGTCTAGCAAGGGCCAGGGAGGACGTGAAGGTACTGGAACATCTCTCCTGTGAGGAAAGCTGGGACTGTTCAGCCTGGAGCAGAAGAGGCTCAAGGGGATCTTATCAATGTGTGTAAATACCTGGAGAGAGGCTGTAAAGAAGCCAGAGCTAGACTCTCCTCAGTGGTGCCCAGCGAGGGGCACATGGGCAGTGGGCACACAGGAACCCCCATGAGAACACACGGAGAAACTCCTTTCCCATGGGGGTGGGCCAGGACAGGGTGCCCAGGGGGATTGTGGAGTCTTCACCTTTAGAGACCTTCAAAAGCTGCTTGGACATGGTCCAGGGCAACGTGCCCTGCCCTGCCTGGCAGGTTGGACCACATGACCTCCAGAGGTCCCTCCCCAGTCAAAGATTCGTGATTCCTGTCCTTCCAGTATTTTTGTTCATTAGTTCATCTAAAGTTGTAATAAAGACTTCTAGCAATAAGCTCTGATACTGACAGCTCATTGTGAGCCTAGGCAGCACCTGCTTAAACCCACTTTTAGCTGTATGTAGTGTCCCTGCATGCTGCATTCCCTCCCCTTGGAACGAGGAGAAGCCTTGAGGGAAGGGTTAAGGGCGATCTGTGGTCTCCTTGTATCAGCATCTCTAAATTGCTTATGCCTGTGCTTCATCTTGCAGCCGAGTGCAGAGATGCGCTTGCAGGACACACCGCCTGCTGTGGCAGTGCTGGCTGCTCAGCAGACTCCTGGATGGCTGCAGGCTCAGCAGCTGTCTTCAGTGTCTCACACACTCTGAAAGATTCAGCTAGGAATTGTACATGAATAGGACTTTTTAAAGTAAGTTTGTGTGAAAGCCAGGAATAAAATAGAATAAAGTGTTATGGGCACTGATAAACTGGCCTTATCTAACTTTTCCTTTTCGTGTTGTGTTAATGGCATCTTCATAATTGCTGTCACATTCTGACTGAGGCAGGCACAAAACCCCTGTGCTTGTATTTTTCTCTTTTTCTCTCACTGGCTGGCTGGCTGGCCTTCATCTTCTGCCATGCGCTGTTTCCTCAGTCTGCAGTAAAGACTTAGATCTTGTTGTAAAGTGATTTTTTATCTTTTATGCTCCCAAAGAGCCAGTCTTTGGTCTGGTGGTCTGATGTCAATGTTGAATGATGCTAAGGGCTCTCAGGTCAACAAAGCCACTGGCTTTTGGATTTATTATAAAGAGAATTGAGAAGATTACTCTGTAATGGAATTTTAATAGTCCTGGAAGATGAGTGGTTGAAAAAACGATGTACTTCCAAATAATGAAGTTCATTTGAAGCCGAGAAAAAGGTAAAGTGATGTTGTCACAGCAAGTATTAAAGTGAGGTGTTCAGGATATCAAATGATTGCTGAATTGCAGAGCTGTTGTCAGGGAGTGGCTCTGGGATGTAACTGAATTGGGATGTAAACATTACAGCTTGCACTGGGCCTTGCTTAAGGGCTTCTGCCTGGATTATTGGAAGAACTCCATTGTTTAAGAAAATGAGGGACAGGAGTTTCCTTTTTGAAGAAACAGTCTGTGCACATCGACGACTACAAGCTTAAGGAGCTTTTAAAAGACAATATATTGGCCATTCTTTATCTGCATACTGCTGCAAGGCATTTCCTCCTTGTTAAAATCAGTGTCACTGAATTGGATAAACTTGCAGCATTTTCTCTTTTTATTAAGGTTTTGGTAGCAGCAAGCAATACCAGATGCTAAAGGTCAGGGCGTGCTAGCAGGATGTAGCCATGAGTTTGATTGGAATCCTTTCTTAGACCCAGCTTGTAAAGGACAAGTCAAGCAACTCCAGAAAATGAGACTTGAGCTGGTGGCATTGATCATGTTATCTTTTGATGGCAAAAGTAGGCCTCATTTCAGAATTTGTAAAAATGTGTTGAAAGAAACCCTGACTAGACAGACATCTGCTTGGTCAGTAAAGCTGTAGGAAACTTATCTTCTAGGGCCCAGGGTTTTCTTTTTAAAGATTTGGGGTTTTTAAGAACTATTTTGGGGGTTTTATACTTCTTGTAGTGAAATTCTAGGCACTTGATAAAAATCGTATCAAGTTTTGGAGCACCATCAGTTGGGGTAGATAAGCAGGAGCTGAAGATTCAAATATACCACTTTTTCCATTTCCTGTGAAATTTCACATGAATTTTCCACAGCCATCTGATACTGGGGCAGTTAAGTATTGTTTGTCAGAAACAGGCCTTAACCTTTCCTCTTGCTTCTGGAAATTACCCTGAGTTGGTGGTAGAGTCAGGAATACTTGAATGTCACATTGCAGACTGATTACAAGAACGTTTTTTCCAATCTTTACAAATAAGTTTATGGCTTTAGCAGAGGAAACATAATCAGAAACCTAACCTAAAAATCAGCAAACCAGAAGGAACTTGGGCAAAATTACTTGCTACATGGATGAATCTGTTGGTTACCTTTTTACTGTTTGTAAGGTAGTGCCTATACACGTATCAGAGAAGAAGGTGAAATGGTCATGAATAAACTGGGTAATACGACTTTTTCTTGGGCTCATCTATCCTCATGTCCTCCAGAGAGCCAGCCTTGTGGAGTACGAGCCATTAAAAACCAGATCAAACAAAATCCAGACAAAATCCAGTGCTTAGACAACCGTCTCCAACATTTAACAAAAGAATGCTTGAAATCATACCTGCTAAAGATCACATGACCTAAATAAAGCCCCAAACATAGTAAAATAGAAATTGAAATACTGTGGTGTCTCCAAACAGATGTGCCAGCTATGCATCATGTGGGGAAAAAACGTACCCAAACCCCATCAGGTGGTGTCCAGAGCGCCCCATCTCTTGTGGGAGATCAGGGAGCTTCCAAGCTGAGTGCTTAAGAGTAACTCTGAATTCATGGCATTCCATGCCAGTAGTGAAACACCAAGCCTGGTCCATTCAGAAGTTGACCTCTTCCCCAGTAGCACAAATAGTGGTTTTGTTCTGTCAACAATTTTCGAAGAGGATGTGGCAGAGTAAGGAGAATAAATTATGTATCAGTAGCATAGGAGAGAGCGAGAGCTTGTACAGAATGGGAGAGGGAGAAGGAAAACAAACCACAAAGATAGTAAAGGTCATGGATATCTTTTGTTTTTCAGAACAAGAGAGTTTATGCAGAATTGTTTTGTGTCTGATCTAATTTTGTCGTGATTTTTTTAGAGAAAAATGTCATCTCCTCTGTTGGTGATTGATGGCTCAACCCTGCTGAGGGCTGAGCTGTTTCTGTCTTACCCCTGTGACTGCTACTGATGCCATGATGATTTTTGCTTTTTCTTTTATACCTCTTTTATACACTCTCTTATGTAGCTTTTATGTATTCTCAGTGCTTTTAGCCCACACAGTTATAATTCTTTAAGTTTGATCCCTTCCCTCAGACCCAATAACCCGTTAAGCCAAGAGCCCAAACACCCTGGAAACCCCAGACCCCGAGGGCCTCTCCAGAACACATTCTGTAAACAAAGCCAGGCCCAGCCAGGGGAAGGTTCCTCGCTGAGGGGTCTGGCTGGAGTCCCTCCCTGGGCAATCTTTGATAGATGTGCTAATTAGCAAGGCCTATAATTGCACACACATCACATCGTGGGGGGCCATTTCTCCGGGGGGCATTTCGGGGTGCATTTCGATGTGCATTTCAGCGCCCCTGAGGGTCCTTCAATAAACACCGAGGTAAAACCCTTTTTCCCTCTTAACTGTGTTCAGCTCTCTTAATTTTAAGACCAGAGAAAGGCGTCACTACAATACAGAATCCCAGAATGGTTTGGGTTGGAAGAGACCTTGAAGTTCAACTCATTCCACCCCCTGCCAGGGGCAGGGACACCTTCCACTAGACCAGGTTGCTCCAGCCTGGCCTTGGACACTTCCAGGGATGGTGCAAACACAGCTTCTCTGGGTGACCTATGCCAGGGCCTCCCCACCCTCACAGGGAGGAATTTCATTCCAATATTCCATCTAACCCTGCCCTGTGTTAGTGTGAAGCCATTCCCCCTTGTTCTGCCACTTCCGTGCCTGATGCAGAGTCCATGTCCAGCTTCTTTGTAGCCGCTTCAGATACTGGAACGTGCTGTGAGGTCTCCACACAACCTTCTCTTCTCCAGGCTGAACAGCCACACCTTTCTCAGCCTGTCTCCACAGGGCAGGAGCTGTACGCTTCATATCAACTTCATGGCATCCTCTGGACTTGCTCCAACAGTTCCTTCTCCTTCTTAAGAAGGTCATCACAACACATCACTTTGGTTTTTATAGCTGCCTACAGAATAGTATTGACATAGGTATTAGTATTATTCTCAGACTCCCTTTTCTTTCTACACAGTCTTTAAGAACCGTGAAATTGTCATTTTCTGTCACCCAGGTCTACCTTGTCCAGCATCTTGTAGCTAAAAACTATCAGCAGCAGCTTCTGAGAGGGTTAAAAAACCTCATGCTGGAAAGATGGTCAATATGTCCTCCTCATCCTGCTCTGGAGTCGTTCGAAGATTGATTTAAGTTTTGAGAGAACCTATCTGTCAGGATGGCAGGAAATGGCTTCAAGTTGGGCCAGGGCAGGCTTAGATTAGATATCAGGGAGTTTTTTTTCACTGAAAGGGTGATTAGGCATCAGAGCAGACTTCCCAGGGCAGTGATGAAGTCGCCATCCTTGAAAGTGTTCGAGAAATGTGTGGATGTGGCACTCGAGGCCATGATTCAGTGGTGAACACAGCAATGCTGGGTTATCAGTTGGACTCCGTGATCTTTCTTAAAGGTCTCTTCCAATCTTAATGATCCTCTGTGGTTCTGTGAAATACTTTGACAGCCTTCCAAAGTGAGCAGCACGTCCCATTTCCTTGGCAGTCGTGTGGGTGATAAAACAGTTCCTAACAAGCTCCTGGCTAGCGCAGTCCCACTGGTGATGCATCTAAAAGCAGCGGAGTCCCATCCCACTGGCTTGTTCACAATTAGAGAACTGTCTGTTTAGAAGTGATAGGTGTATTTGCATTCCTGGTCTAAAAAGAGGCATGTTGTAGATTGTTTCTGTAGAGGATCCTGTCTTGGGAGTTCTCAAAATTTGGCCACTACCTGGTCAAACACAGCTTGAGAAGAATGGGGCATAATTTGATAAAAGAAGGTGTTTGCTTCCTTTGGGCAGAGCTATATTAACAATCCAAACTGATGAGAGAAGAGAGACTTTGATACTAAATTTAGCTCCAGGTGTGAGCTGCCAGGGCTGCTCAGATACGAACTATTGATCTGGCCCTGTGTCCAGGAAGCCTTCTGTTCCTTCTGCTTGTGGAAAGCAGTTTTGTCCAAAGAGCAATAAATATAGCAGAAAGCGAGCCAGAATTTGCAAAGTTCAGCTGACCAGGGTATTTACGGAATTAACCTAAATACTATGTCCACTTTCAGTGTATTGATAGGTAACTGTTAAAAAAAAAAGACTAAAAAATAATCAAATAATCTGTTTTTTTCTCAGTTTCTGTTTCTCTGTTAATTAGTACTCTCTGAGTGTTAGATGCTGTCAGTTGAATAAAAGCTGATGATGATTGAGAGAAAATCAATTTGTAGACAAGAGCTGAACTACAAGGTATGTGTTACGAAAATGCTACCGAGGAACTGAGCATAAGACAGACATCATCTTTTATTCAATGTCTTTAAAAGGAAGAGCTATTGATTTTTATTTTTCCTCCCAAAAACTGATTAGTAGGGAACCTGGGATTTTCCTGGTTCACACATTCTACTTGGAGGGTTACAATATGTGTGGAAAACGAGGAGAGGAAAGGGACTGATGATGTGTATAGGATGTGTTGGCACAATGTGCTGTCAGATTTCACTGAAAGCAGGAATTTGGTAGGACATCAGTAATAACAGGGAGCAGAGCTACGTGCTAGTTGTGCAGATCATTTCAAACCCAGGGTGGCTGACCTCATCACTGTTGTGTATTCTGTATTTTCTGCCCATTTGTGATTGTGTGTTAGAGGGTTTGAAGTTATTATTGATATTCCCGTGTGTGTGGAACTGCACAGAACCACAGAGAACTTTAAGGAACAAAATTAAAAATATGCCAAAAATGTGTTCCTTCAGTAAACACTTGGGTACTGAAACAGTGTGATAATGTCAGTAATATGCAGTTGGCAAGTCAGTGTTTCAATTTCTGGCTTTTCAGGATTAGGGGACGGTTTATTGAGGGTACCTCCAACCCTAGGTATCAGCAGAAGGTGTGTTTTCACATCCTGGCTAAACAAGTGATGAATGTCTGTGTTGGCCTAGGAATTTTTACTTCCTGTACAACATGTAGACAAGTTTCAATATAATCCTGTAATCCTTAAGAAGCACGACACACCAGATTTCCAGGGCATGGTAATTGTAGCTGGTGAAAGCCCATTTTGATTTTTTTCCCTTTTCTTACTTTCCTTGGTACTCTGGCTCTGGCTTTTTTTAGCTGGTGAGGAGATGAAGTACAGGCACGACAATGTGATGCAAAATCAGCTGTTTTAGCCTCACCAGAGATGCAGACCTTTTAAATGGGCCACTCAGGTGAACTTGAACTGAGTGTCCAGCACAGAGAATCTCAGACTGGTTTGTGTTGGAAGGGACCTTAAAGCTCATCTCGTTCCAAACCCCTGCCATGGGTAGTGATGCCTTCCACTAGGAAATGTAAATCATATTTTTGTGTGGAAACACATGTGGTAAAACCCAGCTTGAATGAGTTTAAGGTTAGAGATAAGCCTTTGGAAGTGAAGTACCATATGAAAATTGCCTGCTCATGTACATAATGATATATTCTTGATCACACACAGCTCTGTCATTTTGGGCTGTTTTCTTCCTGGGACCTCTGTCTGGTTGCGTTCACAAGGAGCACATATCTAATGTGCTGCATATATAATGAGCTGCTTTCGTTTTCTTTTTCTTTCCCCTTAATATTTTTGCTTTGTGTAACCCTGTGCCTCACCAGACACCACTCAGATCAAGATTTGAGGCTGGAGTTATTATTCTCCTATTTGGCATTTGTGCAGGACTCATCACTGCAGTGTTTCAGTGCTTCAGATGTTAATTGATTTTCATAACACCCTACTGAGATGGGGAATTATTATTAACCAGGGAAATGGAGCACAAGGAGATGGAGGTCAGAAGTGCTGTTCAGTTCGAATGCCAGGTTTGAGACACCTGTTACCCAGGTTATCATTTATTTACTATTCACATTAAACCCTTGAATTCCTTTAATTGCAGCTGTAATTCTGCATCTCTCCATACTGAGTCAGAAGTTGTAATGCAGGCAGCTGTACAGTAAGAAAAACTCAACTGACTGCTTTTGGAGCTTTTTTCATTAGAGATGTGCCTGCTTTCATAAAAGTAATTTTGGGCAGAAGTGGGGCAAGTATTGAGTCTCAACACAGCACTGAGATGTTATGCCCCGAGAGATTTCTCTTTCTTAATAAATTCTTCTGGCTGATGCAATGCTTATTCTCCAGTTCTTGGAACACAGGAAACAAGGCTCTACCTCCAGGAGTCTCTTCTGCTCCCTTATTGTAGCTCATCACCAGAGTGGGTCCACTTGTAACAAATGAGTAGAGGTTCTTTCTGGAGTGTGTGTGAGACATTCTTAATTAAAAAACAGTTCCTGAAGTACCTGCATAAAGATTGCCCTGTATTTCTTAATTGTGATTGCCTGTGTACCCTTAATTTTCTTCTAACATTTATTCAATAGAAACAGGTTTCTGTTCTCTTTGTTTTATTTCCGTGTTGATCTGCCTTCTGGCATCAGCTGCCCATGTTCAGCAGCTTCTTGATAGCTGGGAATGGCAGGAGTGTCCAGGAGTCAGCATTCCAGTACAGTGGCCCCACTGCAGAAATGCAGCTGTTCTACAAGAGAGACAGCTCGAGGCAGGGCTTGTTCAGTAGCACGGCAGCTGTCATAGCATTGACATATGAAGATAATTCTTTTCCTCAGCAGAATATTTTCTCTGAGTTGGCAGCACTGAAATGAATTTCAGAAGTAAGATCAATAGAACCATGAATGCCTTGATAGCCATCTCACCGTAGCTTTTTTTGCTGATGAACTAACTAATCGTGACTTTCAGAAGAATAAAAATGGTCTGAAAACCGAAATTAAGGTGTCTGTAAACTCATGTGCCTTGGTACTTGAGAACAGTGCTATCAGCAAACTCTACTTGGAAAAAGATGGAAACTTAACTAAAGTATTTTTGATGTCTTTTAAGAAGTAGTTCTGCACTGATTTTCTCTCTGACTAATGACTTGATTTTCTTCCATTATGGGTTTATCGTATTTCAAAGAGAGATTGTCTTTTGAGAAGGAGTTAATTCTCCAGTCTTTGCATGTAAATCTTATTTTGAGCTCATTTAATTGTTTTCCTCTAGGTTTTTTTAGAAGCACCTTTTGTTAACAGGGCTGAACGAAGACTGCTTCAGGCTCCTTTGAACTCAGCAGAAGTTACTGTGCATTTGGGCCTTTACACAAATATTTTTGGCCCTACCTTGGACATCCTCCCTGTCAGCTTCTGTGTGCTCAGTTAGACATTGGCTTCCCCGATCAAGACAAGCGATGTTCAGGGCAGTCAAGCTCAGTGTCTCAGCTTGACCAGAAAACCTTGGGTGTGCTGGGTGTGCTGGGCTTCCTGGAGCTTCTCTGGATCTTCTCGAGTTTGTGCTGAAAAGTGCATGTAACAGATTTCTGTGACAGATCCTGTAACTTTGCTGGTGGATCTTAAATGCTGGTTCAGGCATTTACTCGGCAGTTTAACTGAGTGGTCAGATGGATCTGGGAGGCAGACTGCAGTTATCCAGCCTCTCTGGTATTTGGAAGCCATGTAAATGAAAATAATCATTAAAGAAGTCTGATTAGAGATCTGCTTGTTATGAAATTTTATTATTAGTCTGTGTTTTGTTGCTTGTGGTTTAGACAGTGGGGTTAGTTTTGGTTGCTGATAGTTGCACGGTGCTTAGATGTCCTGAGAATAATTGTGATAACACGGTGAAAGCATAAAAATGTGTTTATTTTCTCCAGTGGTACCAGTTGGCATAGTAAAAACATCACCTTTCTTTGTAACTTTTCCTTTTCATAGCACGTAAAAATATGCCTGGCATTTTAGAGGGCTGGAGCACCTCTCCCATGAGGAAAGGATGGATGGGAGAGCTGGAGGTGTTCAGCCTGGAGAAGAAAAGGCTCCAGGGAGACCTCAGAGCCCCTTCCAGTGCCTAAAGGGGCTCCAGGAGAGCTGGAGAGGGACTGGGGACAAGGGCCTGGAGTGAGAAGATAAGGGGGAATGGCTTCCCACTGACAGGGAAAGGTCAGATGGGATATTAGGAAAAAGTCCTTTCTGTGAGGGTGGTGAGGCCCTGGCACAGGGTGCCCAGAGAAGCTGTGGCTGCCCCTTGATCCCTGCACTTCTGGAAGTGTCCAAGGCCAGCTTGGACAAGGCTTGGAGCGAGCTGGTGTAGTGGAAGGTGTCCCTGCCCATGGCAGGGGGTGGAATTGGATGAGCTTTAGGGTCCTTTCCAACCCAGACCTTTCTGGAGTTCTGTGACTTTACGAAACACAGATCATGTTGCTTTCTGGTACTAGAGGTATTCATGTCAAGCAAAGGGAAAGCCACAGTTGAGATCACTGAACATTAGAATATTGTAATTGGATGAATTAATGATAGCTGAGAGTCAGAGAAGCCACCAACTTTAGGGAGAAAACACGAAGTGATGTTGAAGCTTCTTGCATCCATTTCCTTCGCTGCCATTAGGGGGAACGGAGAAGTGCAGCGGTGGGTTTGCCTCTCTGGGGCAGCCTGATGTACCCTGGAGGGATTCCTTCGAGTGTTTGCCTACAGATGGATCCACAAGGGAACTGCAGCTGGGAATTGCTGCAGACTTCTGGCTAAGCCCACCAGGCAGCTGCATTACTGTGTGGCACAGACTCGCTGTGGAGATTTTATGGAATTAGAAAGCCACCTAAATTCAGGACATGACCTGGTTGCTGACTCCAGCAGGTGTGAAGAAGCTTTTTTATGGAGAACCCTGGTTAACAAGACACAATCTGAGAGTTTAGAAGCTTTTCTGTAACAGAAATACTCTGTTTTCAAGGCAAAAGTTACTCGTAAGGGATTTATATCCCAGGTTACAGGAGAGGGTTTTGTTGGTTTTTCCTTTAGGATTACAGAGGTAATGGAGAAAAGCACCATTTGATATTTGCCAGCCTAAAGGTACAGCTCACTGGAACCTGAAGATAATTAACTGTTGTAGTTCCAGCTCTGGCATTTTGGTACAACTTCCTCATCCAAACAGTGGTGTTCCTCAGGTCTGTTTGCAGTGATTCCCATCTTCTTACAGAAATTCTTCATGAGTTTTTAATTAACACTTTTTTATGGTAGATTTGTACACATTTCAAATTAGTAGCTTTAAGCTTGCAAGACAGAGACAGCCTAATTTTGTTCTTTCTTTTTTTTTTTACTGCCAATACAGTCAGTATATGATCTGTGGTAGAAACACACCAACAGCTAAATAACTAGTAATTTCCTGGGCTTCTAAAGTTGAACCTTATGCCTGCAGGACAGAAAACAGGCCGTGTTGCTCTTGTTAAACTTTCAAACTATAACTGCATAAGAGACTACAAAGGATTGTCAGTTTCTTCTCAGAGCATTTTTGGAGGAGAAGTCAGTAAAGCAGTTATCTAATTATCCATGTTGAGTACACACTGAATTTTCTATTATGTTACTTTGAATTATGCTGTTACTGGGTTCACATGTCAGGATTTTTCTCCCTTTTTTACAGGATTCTGCTCAAGAGAGTGTCATTAAACGAGATATCCATCGTACATACCCAGCACATGATTATTTTAAGGATACAGAAGGAGATGGCCAGGAATCTCTGTACAAAATCTGTAAGGTACAGTCAGTACTCTGAATTTTAAAGCGTGCTCCATATTTTGTGTGACTTTGTTTTGCCCTGCTAACCCTGTTCTGGTCCAAGCTGCTAATCAGTAAGATTTTAAAGCTCTGTTTAGATTGCATGTGGAGGCTGTGGTGTTTCTGCACTACCTTTTCCAGCCTTGCATGTGGTATCTCCTGAGGTGCAGGTGAGAAGAGGCTCAAGCTGGCTTTGCTGAGGTGAGAGCTCCTCGTCAGTGGGAACGTGGTGTAGGAGAACCTCCTTTGCTCTGAGGTGGAGAGGTTTGCAGAGGAAGAGGAACAAACCCTCGGAGCAATCTCTGCTGTGAGGTTAAACAAGAATGTCTGTAGATAATGACCTAGAGAACAAGTTTGCTGACTGTTCCCCCAGCAGGATGTGAGCAGAGCTTTTCACTCAGAGCTGCCAGATCACCTCTGATGAAAAACACTCTAAGTTTTCCAATTTGCACATGGGAAAGCTGAGGTACCAAATCAATGGATTTGTCCATCTTGTACAGACAGACTTCTGTTATTTGAGAGAGATCCACAAGGTAAAATATTGCAGCCAAGCAGGTACTTTTCTGCCTGGCAGTTGTAGATTTTGCTGTGGTTTTGGCAGTCAGTTTTGGGCTTCTTTTTCTAAAATTTTTCTAAATTCTAAAATTTCTAAATTTTTTTCTACATGAAATTCATGTAGAATATTCTGTAGAATATTATGTAACGTAGAATTCATTCTATTCATGTGGATTGAATGATTGCCTTAGACAAAGCCATTTCCCTTTCCCTTCCCCCTCCTTGTTGCTGTTTCCACCTCCTGCTGATTACTAGAAATGATGGGGTTGTCATAGCAAGCAGAAAAAAGTGTTCTGCCTTTGGGGTATAATGATACATATTCCTGTTCCCCAGACAAATTCTGTGGTGATACAAACTCCTATTCAAATAATAATTTGGATGACTGTTAAATATAGCTACTTAGATACTGGAGTTCAGTATTGTGAGGAATTCACATTTTTTAAAAAAAAGCACAAAATTAGGGAACAGAGAGAACTTCGAACCAATGGTAATGATTTCTCCCTAATCTTGGAGGGCTCCAGAGGGCTACAGGAGACAGTTCCTGTGCCAGTCTGTGAAAAGAATAACCAGGACAATGCAGGTAATTGTGAGCTTGTCACTTTGATATCAGTTAAGTGAAAAATGATGGAATAATTCAGTTTTTCAGGAACTAAATGTGAGAATTATGTTATAATGAGGCCCTGTGAGATTACTGAAAGGAGATAATGACAAGCTAACACAAAAACCCAGAAGTACAGGTTTCATTGGTGGAGGTGTTCTGATTGAGATTCTGCAGCTCCTGTAGCCTGCCATGCTAAGAATGTAAAAATGCTGGACAAGTTAGAGCACGAACAAGATTCACATTAAGGAGTTAAAGACTGGCTAGCAGGTTCCTAAACATCAGCACTGGATTTCTGTCAAGGCATTATGAATATCCCTTGTTCATTCCATGTACTCTGGTTAGTCACCTGAAAGAAACCAGAAAATCCTGTCTCATGCAAATGATGCCTTAGGTTT
>VXBT01001170.1:107666-150817 GCA_013400235.1 Oriolus oriolus | reverse complement strand
ATAATTTAATCATGGTGCAACAAAAAAATAGCAGCTTGAGCAGGATGTCTCCGAGGAGGGACCCCAAAGTCCCTCCCAGTCTGTGTGTGACAAAGTCCTGGCTCTTCCTGCTGAGTCCTCGGCTCCTGCTGTGCCTCAGTGTCCAGTCACCTGGCTGTGCCACAGGTCCTGTGCCCTCTGCTGTACAAAAGGTCGGCGCCAGTTCCTGGCCTCTTGCCTGGGGCTCTCACCACCCAGAGCTCAGCCTGCAGCTGACACTGCAGCTGCACACCGAGCTACCTGCACTGAACGCGTTCCTCAACACTCTTCATCTTTTTACTATAACTGACAAGTTTGTCACTTTGGGTTTGTTGGATTTTTGTTGGTTTTTTTTCTAATCAGTTTGTCAGATAACATGAAACAGGAGTTGTTCCATAACAATTCAGAAAGATCTTCTTGAAGTCCTCGGCAGATGTTCTATCACCCTAATTTCAAACACATGCCCAAAAGCACCTTTTGCACTTCCTCTGCTGTTCAGGGATTCTTATTTATTGCAGGTCATCATTCCCCAGGCAACACTCACTGCCTATATTGTACTCACTAACCAAGATCCAAGATAGAGCAGACATTTCCTTTAGAAAAGAAGTAAGGGAAGAATGTGGTACAGGGAAAATTGTACTTAACTTTGACTTACGCACCAAGTGCTTAAATATTGTGAAGAATCTCATCTTTTTAATGGGAGGGAAGGCATGTCATATTTAGAAACTGGTTCCCAGCTCACACATCTGTGTAATTTGATTCATTTTGGACAGAAAAGCAACTGAAAATCTGAGTCTCTGAAGATTTAAATCTTGTCACTCTGAAAGAAAGGGAAATTGTTTTCATGGGTCAGCAGACAGGCTGTTCTCACTATTCATTCATTCAGTTACAGTTGAAGTTATGTCCTACTTCAGTTCCAAGATTAAACAACTGGTAGTGATAACTTGTTGTCAGGGATCTTGTCAGGATGTCAAGTCTGGTGTAGAACATGGGAAAGCTTGTAATTGAAATTGAGACAGGTGAGCCAGTGTGCAATGGGCTGCAAATAAGGATAATCTGCCAGTAAAAAATGGAGATTGCAGTATCCAAAACAAACCTCCTAATCTGATACTTAGTCACCTAGGCAAGTAGTGACACTTTCCAAAATGCTCCATAATAAGCATTTATTTTGCAGTCGATGGGAACTGCAGGTGCTCACCACTAATGTTTTACTGTTTAATTATGAGCCCCTGATTTAATTCCTGGTTTGATATCTTGAGACCTGAATAACCTGATGATGGAGTATAATGCAACAGCATGACCACTGTATCTGGGTAGAGAGTAGCAAATTACTGTGAAATGTCTAACAGAAAACCATGGGAATTTTGGATGTATTTTTTGTTAGTGTTTTAGAAAAAAGGAAAAATGCTTATTCGTCACACAAAAAAGAGAAAGGCTCTAAGCACAGAGAGCAAAGAGAGTAAGGGAGAAGGAAAGAAAGCAAGAGAGGGATATTTGGGCAAAGCAGCATGGAAGAAAGTATGAATGGTGGAAGGAATGGCAGTGGTAAATGTACACAGAGGCTGCATTGAATCAGAGGCTGGGAACGCTGAACCGGATACAGAAGCCTGTGAGGATATTCAAAGCCAGTGTTGATAGAGTCAAACATTTATTTCTCTACAAACACTTCAGAAATAAACTGAGTTATATTGCTCTTAAATTGAAGTTAAGAACAATGCCTATATTATTATACACTCTGGGAGTTTTCCTGTATTGTATGTTGAAGCAGGGAGGGGAGATGCAGTGAGAAGAAATAGGTGATCAGTCACGAGTCTGTTCTGTTAAAATCCAGAGCCTTTGAAAACAAGCTGGCAGGAGAGCAAGTTATTCTCCTTAAAATTTGAAATTAGCTATAGCAAACATTTTCTTTTGTATTTACTCATGCTGCCAATGACTTCTCTTGGCATAACACACAATTTAATCAGTTTTCAACTTGCTGATTTCTATATATTTTTGTGATGAAAGTTTGTGCTGCCACATGTCTGTCAACAAGCGGAAGAAAACTCTTTGGCTTCTCTTGACCAAGCTGAATTGAGTTTGGTTTATTTTTTCTTTTAATAGTCACTATTAGAGCAATGCTGATGGAATCCAAGTTACTTTTTGCTTTTTGGAATCCCTGTCTTTGCTCATGTTTAAGTGTCATCACAGCGATATTGCCATGCTGCCAGCCACATTCCTCCTGCCACAGGCAGGGCGTTGCCATTATAGCGTGTTAGAAAAAGCCCTTTAACCGGTGCTGCTTTGTCATCATGGAGTGGCAAGAAGGAAACATATTTCACTGAGGAATTATGCAGGGAGTGGAATTTGGGAGAGATTCATTTGCTTATAAAATTGTCTTAGAAAAATACAGTAACCATGTGATGCTCGTGTCATTTTTTATCCAGACTGGCAGACTGAAACATGCAAGTGTGTTGTGATTTGTTAATTTTGTTAAAGCAGTTTATGGAGTCAATAAATCTTGAGGGAAGAAACATTCCAAACTCATTTCTGTTGGAGACAACTGACTTGGCTGTGAGCTTCATGGAATAATTCCGTCAGTTCCTTTTTACTAGATAAGGACTTTCCCTGGTGTCATAGATATTTTGCAAGCCTACAATTGCCTTCTATGACCCTGAAATTTCTCCTACCATTTCAGCACGAGAGGATGCTTTTATTCCTTTTCCCATGACTGCAATGTGGTGCTGCTAGCACTAGTGCTGCTGTATTTCGCTCTAGAGACAGCTATGTTTCACTTGGGGGTGGGCCAGGCTTTTTTAAGGGAATGCATGAGAATTAAGGCATTAATCCTAGCAATATGGTAAATTACTGAATTTTTTTCTGCCTTTCATTTCTCTTGAAGGAACTGAGACATGGCCAAGCTTCTAGCAAGTACCACCCTCATCAAACAAGCAAATCTTAAGTCCAAACAGGTAAAATATAAGCCAGTGACTTTTCCAGGTATGTAACAAGGAAGAGAAGGTTAAATACTATTTGATTCACTAAGAATTTTCAGGCTTGTTGTTGTGAAGACCTTTGCTATGCCACTATAGGTGCTCTCCAAATGCGAATCAGGGGAGTGTGCATACACGGATGTGTATGTGTTTGTCGATCCCAGACAGCTGGAACCCATCAAAGCTGCTTGTGTGTGTGTGTTCCTTTGTGTGTGTAAGTAGTGCAAATAGCTTCCTTAGGTTTTGGATTCACTGACACATGCTAGGCACAGGGAATCTGGACTGCTAATATTTAGTATTTCAGACCTCTGCACCCAAGATGCAAAGCTTGGAAAGGATAAGAAGGAAAGCATTTGGAAGCAATCTCAACATATGTTTGAAATTAGAGGACTAAAAATAGCACCTCATCCTGGAGAGGTAACACAGTGTTTGGAGAAGAATAGAACATGATGTCATAGACTGAGTTAATTTTTCTCTCTCCTGCTGACATAGCTGATTTGTTGGCACCCATATTTGCCCTGCAATTAAAAAAAAAAAATTCTTAAGGGCAGTTGCTCATGTAAAGGCAGTGTGGAAGTGGGTTTGCTTTGCACAGTTTAGTGTTGCTTTTGTAGTTCTTTGTAGTTTTTCTCACAGATTCTGCCCCTAAGCCAATAAGGTCCCTCCCTGTCACCACTTGAACCCTTTTGTCTTCCTGAGAAGAATGGGTGAGAGGACCTTACTCCTTTCTTTGGAAACAGGTCCTCTATCCTCTCAAATATACTTAAATTCCTCTTGAAGCAATACCCGGAAATGTCCTTCACCCAGACAGTTCAGAATCCTGAGCTGATCTGCAGATGCTTTTACTTTAGAAAATGCTCTTCAAGACCACTCAGTCATTTCTTACAAATGCCTGGGCTGAAAGATGGTTGTTGTTCTCTTCAGCTTCTTATCTCCAATTTGCTTTTGCTGCACTAGCACTGTGATAGCTGAGGCTGGTGAACAGTGGATGTTAAATTAGGAACATCTCATGGCTGCAGTTCAATACTGAATACAATTTTGAAATCAAATATTTGAGTGTCTTGTGACTTCCTTCTTGTTTGATGCTCATTGCCCTAAGAACAGAGGTCATGTGTGAAATCTTTTCTCAGAAACCCTGATCTATTCCTCTGTCTTGGATTGTCTGACTGTTAAAACAGGAGGTTCTGCCTTAATAATCCAGTGGAAGAACAACAGTGGAGGACAGACAAAATAGGAAGAAAGACTGCAGTAGAAAGTACTGGGGTATATTGAACCCCAGTGGGAGTTGTTAGTGAGTAGGAGTTGTGCACCTGCACAGAGTTTCAGAAACACTGATATGTCATTTATAATCACCAGCAAAAACATGAGAAGGAGAGATTAACAGCTTTTTTCAGATACGGGCAGAGAAATGTTTAATAAAGAATTCACTTCCAGTAAGGCTGGTAAAGAGACCATGGTAATCCAAGGAAAGGAGAGCAATGGATTTAAAAAAAAGAATAATCAGGCTGATGAATCTCTGAAGTATAAAGGTTTGAGATTGAAGAAAATTATTAGCTGGACCATTACTGAAAATTAAGGCTCTATTGTAGCAAAATCAAGGAAACAGTATTTTAAAGCCAATTACAATTCCTGAGACCTTTAAATATTATTCTAAGGTAAAAAAACCTGTATGATGATGCACTCAATGCCTATCCAAGTTTTGGGGTTTGAAAAACAAACTGCTTATGATCTCTTGTGGCCAATAGCCTGGCAAACATATGGAATACAAATGGAGCAAGACTTTAGTTTTTATCTGTGGTTTACATACAAACTCAATTGCGGAAGCAGCAGGCAAAGCCAAGAGTAGAAAATTGGCCAAAGGAAGAACATGTTCAGTGCTGCAGCATGGTTGGTTTAAAAGAAAAGCTGATACCAACTGAGCGGCTAAGCTAGAAAACCTGAGCTTTTCCAAACTGATAAGGAATGTGGAAAGACTGTTAAATTTACTCATTTTTCAAGTAGTGACTCTTCAAAGTTTGGTGGGTTTTTTTAAAAGAAGAAATGTCTCAAATACCAGTGCTGAATTTCTTCCAAATGTGAACTTAAAAATGTTTTTCCTGTAATGTGTCATTTTTTGATGTGACCAGTGAAATCCGCCGTGACCTAGAAATTTAAAATTTTCTATCAGCTGCACTTTAAATACATTCTTCTTTCTGAAGCATGGTAATGAAAACATTGTCCTGAGTACAAAACAGAGCAGTGTACTCAAAGTCATTATTCACCCTACTTGACAACAGAAGCACTCAGCTTCTTTGAGCTAGAATGCATTAAAGGGGGAAAAAACCACTCAATGAATTATGCTTTTTTCAGCTGTAACACTGAAAACTCTGCTGTCCTGTGGTTGGTGCATAAAGCTGCTTTGCTTCATGCCTTTTTCAGACTGATTTTCAGTGCTAGTGTGTGAATAAGTTAAAGAAGCATTGACTCTTTTGGCCATAACAGTTAAGACAGTATTTGTAGTACTTCCAACTTTATTTGCATTAGGAGTCAGAATCTCTTTGTGAAGAACACACACACAGAGTCCTATGTTCTGCAGCATAGCAGATGCATCCATGAGACATTTTCTTGTTTTAACTCCCTTTCTCATGAGTTATTGCAGTTAAATCAAATTTTCTGACTCAGCTTCCTGCAACAAATCCTTGTTGCTTCTCATTTTTTATCATGCACCAGTGTGTTCAGCTGCTGCCAGACAGATTCTACCCCCTGTATTTGCATTCAGTCCCAGAGTAGTCCCTCTGCCTACAGAAACTGTGACAGTCCACCAAATGGAAAACCAATCCAACACCATGCCAAGGCAGTCTTTCCCTGTCTCTCTCCCTCATCTTCCAGCTGCCTGATTCCATCTTTCCTTTTTTACTGTTCAGATAAGCACCAGAGGGAATACAAATAGGAGAAATGCAAATCATAATGCCTTTCTGGGTTAAAGCTGAGCTCAGGCTCACTTTGAGAGCTGGAACACCGGGCATCAGTTAGGGCAGAGTAAGAGCCTGGCCATGCTCTGTGCTCTGATCAGTGCCAGGGACTGGCCATGTGATGTACTTCATTCCTTTGGGGAATGGCTTCCCATTTAATCTGTGAGCAGAGGATTGTTTAGTCAATTCTTCTGGTTTACTTAGTGAAATGAAGATATTCACCCATGGACTTTAACCGGGTCTGTGACTGAGCTTTGATTCAAATGCAAGCTAGTCAGAGGCACTGTCACCAAAGCTGAAGACTGATAACAGTTTCATATCAAATAAATGTTATTATTGCTTTCTTCATCCTACTTTTATCTGATCTTGGAGGTAATTCAAATGAACAAAGATATATGCAACTGCAATTACTACTCCCACTTAGCTACATATGTGGGCAGTCTTATTTCATAATTAGTCTGTTACTTCTGTTTATCATAAAGTTAATATTAAGCTGAAGTAGAACAAGGTGCACTTATTCCAGAACAAAAATCTATGTATGTGGAGTTAGTCAAGAGCAGTTATTTTGGAATTTGCAGCAGCTGTTTAGAAAGCTCTCACAGTTTAAAAAAAGACCTGCACTTCCCAAAGTATACATTTCATGATTCAGAGTAATATATTTTACCAACTGCATTTCATTTTTTTCCATAGCGATTAAAATAGAGAGTCAATTTTTTTGTGTAGAGACTGATAAACTGTAAAAGGTCACAGCACCAGTCGCTCAAGCAGAAAGAAATGTTAAAAATAAAAAAGCTGCTTTAAAAGGATATATTTTTTTAAATATCTGTTAGCATAGGCTAGAAATGTGCTCAAAGGGTTAGGGTAGTGGTTAGGGGTAGTAGTTAGGGTTAGGTTTAGGGTTGAGACAGTCAAAGAGCCTACAGCTCCAGGAACACTGGGGCTGCAAAAGGCATGCCATGGTGATCCTGGCAGGGCCCCAACATTGCTGCACTTACATCTCAGCAGCACCACGCTACATCTGATTTTATGGCATATAGTGCCTATTATGAATGTTACTTTTTTTTTTGTTTGGTTTGGTTGGTTGGTTTTTTGTTTTGTTTTTCAGGTTTGTTTGTTCGTTTGTTTTTGTTTTTTGGGGGGGAGGGGTTGGTTTTTTTGTTCTCTTTGTTATTCCTAAATCGAGCTTCAGGTCAGCATTTCTTTGACTGATCACCAGTGAGTTGTTCACAGCCGTCGGGCCAGCAGTGCCAAGCCTGTGCCTTGCCTGTTACATTTATATCCTTGTATTTCTCAGAAAATCTTGTGCCCCCACTTCTCGAGGCTTCTGCTATTGCACCAGGCCTGCATTTCTCTGCACTGCATGGTTGTGCTAGTCATAAATCTCTTTTTCCACACAGAATAACTGTTTGTTACTTTTATTTATATAAAATGATGGCTGCACCACACACAGATAAACAGAACTAAAACAAATTAGCCGTAGACCTGGTTAATTATGGAAACTGCTGTCACAGCTAACCAAGGAAAAGATACAGAAGGGTTGAGAGAAGTTCAAACAAAGCAAACCTGACAAGTCTCAGTCCTGAGGCTTTGCACATTCAGTACAAAGCTTTTGGCAAATTACTGAGTGGCATTACTCTATTTCAGGGCTGCATGTTTCAGCTCCAAAGGTCATGAGCAGGTAAGAGCAAGCTGTACTCGCTTTCTCACAATCCATCCTGTTTGGGCATTTTTTTAGAACTGCTTATGCTGGCAATTTTTTCTCTTCTGGGGTAGAAAAAAGCACGCAAGAATTAAGAGTCTCAGTTGTCTGAACTTTAAAAAGTAGAAGTTAGCTCAAATATTGCATATATTTTACAGATAAAATTACATGGCATAGTGAAGGGTAGACAACAAGGGTAATGGCAAGAATAGGCAAGCACTGAAATTGTCTGGTTCTTTCTCTAAAGATAAAAGAAAATCCACAGCCTCCCCAGGCAAATGAACATCTGATTCAACTCTGAGCTAGATAATCTCTTGATGTCCCTTTCAGTCCTATTGTCCTCTATCACTAGTTTGGTTTTTTATCATAAATAAAAAATTCCTTGTGCATTCTCAAAATTGACAGCTTTTCTAATCTCCTTTGTCTTTCTGATAGATCACATGTGATACACTGATGCATGTTTCCGTAAATCCTCTAACTCGGTTTAGGTTTTGCAAAGATTGAAAGTGGCCTTGTTTGCTTTTTTTAAAATTTTATCATGTCATTCTTAATTATATATATAAAGAATTGGTAATTTCACAATCACCTATTAAAATAGTGAATCTTGTGGTGGTTGGACTGCTATCACTTACTGTGTTTGCATAGTTGACATACAGATTATTTATTTTTCATTTAGAAAACTACCCATGCCTGAATTCTCTAGCTGGTGTTTTAGTATTACTGTCATCTTCTTTTCCAGTCACATACAATCTGTTGTGTTCCTTAATTGACCTGGCATCTCTTTTATATCAATGGGCACAGTGCTCTAATTCATCACTTCCCCCATAGATGCAATGCTGAACCATGGTCTGGACAGGACATCTTGACAGAAGGGAGATCTCTAATCCTATAACATATCCTTAGTGATTAACTCAAAATAAGTAAGAGGTAGCAAAATCTGTGCCTTTTTAATGCAGGATCACTCCCAGTACTACTCCCTAGTATTGAATACTTTTGTCAAGGCTTTGCCTAAGGATCTCAAGACTGCGACGGAGACGTAACTCAGTCTCCCAGTGCCATCTCTATTCTTTCCAGTAATTCCATTTTAACAATAGAGCTCTTCTGTTGCTCCAGTCTGAATTACGAAGCTTGGCTGATCTGATATTTTGCCAGTTCTACCCTCAGACCCATTGTATGCACAGAGCTTTTGCAGTTCATCTTAGTTCTGACCAAAGAGACTGAAAACAAAACCCAACAAAAACAAAACCCCTCATGATTTCCCTATTGCAGTCATGGATGAAGTTTGTGAGGATGAAAAAATTCAGCTAGATACTTAGTATTTTATGGTAATAGTTTGACTTGGTTCTTGTCCAAACTGGTACAAGATCTCAAGTGAGAGGAAATGAGTATCACAGTGGTGTGTCTCATTCCAGTACCTCCCTCAGAGCTGGAGATGCTGGTCAGCAGCAGAATGTGTAAAATGGAAGAAGACTGAGAGATACCTCTGCTTACTTGGGCCAGTGTGTAAGGGGATGGGCTCTGTGGGGTTATTGTGCAACACCAGCTGGAAGCTAAATGAGCAGTTGATGACCACACGACGTTTTGGATTTGTAGAACGTAATTTATTGCCCAAAGTAGCACTTTGGAGTGGGAAATGGTCTTCAGATTCTGTGCATTCATTGACCTTTCTGAGAACCATTTCACAAACTAAAAGGATAATGAAGGGAAGGTTGTTTACAGAGAGAGGTATTATCTGCTGCAGAGCTGCTCAGCAGCACCAGAAGGGTCACCGTCTGCATGTGCATTCTGCTCTGGAATAAAAGCATACTTTGTGAAGGAATTCGCCTTTAAAGGGCTGCCTGCCTAAGTGCTCTTCTGGAATAGCTCTTGCGGAATAATGCAGTTTTCAAAAGCAGTGCCAGCCGCTTCCTCTGCATAGACAAAGCCTTGGGCTCCCAGGATTAGACCTTTGATACTTATATAAATCGCTTGATGTTTTGAATGGTGACCCTGCGAGCATTCCTGTGGTGTGCTGATGATGGCACAGGGCTGTGGGTTTTGTTGCTTGGTTTCCTGACTTGGCTAAGAAATGGCTTGGAAAAGGTGCCCTTAGCCTCCCACAGGCAGAGGGTGGGAAAATCTTCACAAGCCCCTCGGAACAGGCTGAGATGCTGCTCCGAACCCTTCTGGCATTTCAAGCCCACACAAGGGGCAGCTAGGAACTCCTCCTGCTCGCAGATGTGATGTCTCCTTGACATGCAGTCCCGTACCAACTGTGCTACCCGAGGCAAGCTAAAACGGGCGACTGCTTTCCAAATACTGTCTCCAAGAAGACTGCAGATGTCTCGTAGAAGTGTTCATATCCTAAAAAGCACCTTTTCCATCCTTTTAAAATGGCAGATTAAGTCATGTGTATGACTCAGCCTCATTTTCTTGTCCTGTGACTCCAGGCAAGTCACTTCTCTTCCAGCTCTCTGACAGGTTTTGGCCATCCAATCCAAAAACGCCGTGTGTGCCTTGTTGAGGAAGATGCGTGAGTGGCACCCTGGAAAAACAAAAGGCAGAGCCGCGTTGAACAAAATGCTTTCCAAACCTACGTGGCTTTAACTAAGGCTGCCTTTTCCAGCTGTAGAGTAAGGGCATGCGATACTCCTGGGAGACGGCGAATCTAGCAGTTGATAAATCACGGGCGATGGAGTGACTGAAGACGCTGATGGAAGTGTCTTTCAGCGCGGGGCGGGGGTGAGGGAAGGCGCAGGGCCCGTCCCCGCCGGGAGCCCGCGCCCGCCCTCATGGCGCCCCCCACGGCGCCCCCCCTCGGCGCCGGCGGGAAGCCGGCGGGGCCGTGCCCTCAAGAGGAGGACGGCGGGCGACCGTGGCGAGCTCGGAGCCTTCGCCCCGGGTACTGCACCCACCCACCTTCCCCCGGAGCTGCCCGGGCATGAGCAGGGGATTTAATTACACTTCTAATTTTGATGGGGAATTAACGGTGCTCCGCGGGGGAGGGCGATTCAGCAGTTCCTCGCCCTTTGGGAATAGAAATGTACATCTCATGAGGAGGCAGCTGGCAAAGAAAAGCCAAATAAATCCGTGTGTTGATGACGATTAATCAGTTATTTTCCTGTGCGTCAACAGATGAGAGATCCCGGCGTGGAGCCCCTTGGGGCAGGTCAGGTCAGGTCGCCCCCGGCCCAGTGAGCAGAGCTCTGCTGCCATTTTCTGCCAGCCCAAGCCCAAGGGGAATTGCAGGGACCGGGTCCCTGTCACACCCGCAGGCGGGAAGGACCGCGGTATCCAGGTCTTGCTGACCTACCCTTGAGCACTTGAGGTGGCACAAGACTTGGTGGTTTTTCATGGATTTGCTCTGTTGTCTCAGACTTTCACCCTTTTATCTGCTTCACTGCAGGCAGTGGTGACTGGAATCCTTCAGGTACGCCAACACACCAGCAGCAAGAGAACGCTCCGCTGAGCAGGAGGATTTTTTTCGTACCTAAAGCTTTTAGTAGGGTGAGGTATAATTTCTCCATTTTCCCTTGTAGCCTGCAGGAAGGCACAGGTCTGGGTCTGCCTTGTTTTTCTGCTGTGAGGTGCCAATTGCCTAAGGATGGGGAGTAGGAGAACAATCCCATAACCTGCTCAGCGGTGATTGAAGTGCAGGATTATGTGCATTTTGTGAGGACGTTTTTAATGAAGAAGGAGATTGTAATATAGTGTTAATGCTTCTTGCATTACTTGTTTTTCTTCCTTCCGTATTTGAAGCTAAGAGATTTTTCAAATCTCCCAAAGTATTTTTTAATTAATGTTTTGCTGTAATTATGTGAAGGTGTGATTTGTCATTCCATAATTGTCAGGGTTCTGAAACAGAAATTAAATATGTCCTGACACTATCAGAAAAAACTGAATTTATAAGAATATTTCCATTAAATACTAACAGAATAAGATAATTCTGAAATTCTGATATTTTGTTCCTTCCTTTCCCAGCCTCTATATACATGATTCTTGCAAGCAAATTAGTATCCATTTAGAAGCTGAAAAAAAGGCTTTGTGCAGATATTTAGCCTAAACGATCCCAACCTCTGTTAGACGTAGCCCATCTTAAAGTTTGTGGATTTTGTTAACAAGGATGAGCAAGTAAATATATGCACACATTTTGATGTGGTGGTCTACAAAACTTTTGGTCCTCCATAGCTAGAACACCAAAGGTAAGCTCACAATTCAAGCAGAAGCAACCTAACCCATTTACAAAACTACAAAAATGATGCAGTAGTTTGGTTATAAGATCATATTTCTAAGGAACTACTTTGTATTAACTATTCTTGCATTCATAAAATTTAAGGAGATCACACTTTGCTTATTTAACCATGCTGTCACTAAGTGCCTGTTCCAGTTCTAGGCCTTACTTATAGGAAGTCACATAGACAAGGCAGTGAAGCTGTGGTGTAGTACAGACATGGCAAGTTAACCATGAGAAAACATGAAATGAGCTCTCTGTACATGGGTTTGCATAATAAAAGTCTCAGATTTTTATTACCCTTCCTTTGTTCTCTCCATGCAAGCATACTCCTTACAGGCATTACCTGCACATCTTCAGCATTTATTGGTCATTTTAAACTTCAGCAAGAACTTCAAAACAAATACAGCTTTAATAATCTGCTCTCAAGATACATCACTAAGTAGCTGTAGCCTTCTCAGCACTGTTTTGTGGGTTTTCTGTCACATAAAGATGGGGAAGCTCAGCTGTTGCATTGCCTTTCCATTACTCATTCTGTCTGCAACTATGCTGACTTTTGTTATAGAAACACAGACTGCCTTTAGCATTCTTACCAGAATAAATTCCACTAGTGATAATTCATTTAAAATGTTCCCACCTCCAAAACTCATCTCTGACCCAAGATTCTCACAAGGGAATGAGACCTCTTTTCCTAATACCTGTGAAGCCCTTTCTAGCCAAACTTCATGTGAGTGTAAAGCCACAGATTTTCTCCTTTTGGGCTGGTAGGTCAGATAACAAAGAGTTGGAAGCAGAATCCAAATTTAAATCCATATATGTCATCCTGACATATCCATCCATGATGTCATACTGACAGGTTTCTGTAGTTCAAGGACTTCTTAAAAGTCCTTTTACAGACATTTACTCATTTATTGCCGACCCAAGACCGTCTTTATTTGCATTTCCCAGTAGCAATCCTTACTTTATTGCGTGCTCTTTCATGATGAAGGCCATGGAGGATCAAGTAGTCCAAGAAGAACCAGGATACCAGGATGATGAGGTAAATTTATGATTGATTGAAAACTATGTGCAACAAATGTTTGATGGTATTTTGGTAGTGTTATGAAATACATGGAGGGACAGGAGGTCCCCAAAAACCATCAGGGAGTTCAATGCTTTTAAAATTTTGTTCCAGTCTACTACCAAGAAAATCTCATTCCCCTAGTCCCTGTACAGCCTGGCTCTTCAAGTAATCTTCATTAACCTTTCAAAAGCTATGCACAGTTTTTAATGGAATTATCATTATTTCATCATATTCTACACTTCTATATTAATAGGGGACTATCATTTAATTTTCTGCTTCTGAGGAATGATCATCAGCATGAAAAGAGTAAGAAACTATAGCAGAAAAGCTGCAGATTATGATGATGATAACACAAGTTTTATTAGCACAGCAGAGGATTAATTGCCTGTGAAGATACACTTTATGGAGAAGATGATAGAAAATGTGTAGGCCTTTTTGGCTCTCTATGGCTTTGCTTATTTCAGTTGTCCAACAAGTTAGGTATTATTTGTGAAAAACCAATAAATGTTTACAAATCTGAAACAGTCATGTAGGGAGATAGATGTAATAACAAGAAAAAGTAACATCTATTTTTTTCTGCTATTTTGTTTAGGAATCTTTTTTCCAGGATATTGACCTGCTGCAGAAGCATGGAATTGTAAGTATTAGCAATCACTTGATCACACAGAATTTTCAAGGACAGAAGTCCTTGCAAAGCTACTGTAAGGTTGTTTGCAGAAGTGTATACACATTGATGCGAATAACTGAAATTCCTCCTTGCAATAAGTTCTAACTCAGTCAGCAGAGGCAAATTTTGCCTTTGGTGATAAGACAGATTTTTAGAAAATCTCATTCACATCAGATTCCTAAATAAAGTGTCAAGATACTCAAAGTATTTAGCACCTAGCGCGCTTGAAAAACCAACTGCTTGCTAATTTATTTGAAAACTGTGTGATAGATTATTTCCTGTTCCTGCCAATCTTTGTAATTACTCCTGCATTTTTGGTGCCTCTGAAATTACACTGTGACAATTGTTGCTATACTATTTTCAGCATGCTGGTGCAGGGGGTTGAGTAGGAGTGAGGAAAATATTAGTAGCTAGAGAAATAAGTGGTTAGTTTTCTTCATCAAATGGGAATTCCTATCATTGTTACCATCATCACATAAACATCACCTATTTATTTGAATTACTATTATTATATGTTTATTTGGAGGCTGGCTCATGGATTGGAATCCTATAATATTCAGAGTTATAGAAGCAGAAGAAGAAGTTGGGTTTGCCCAAAGTAATGTGAGATTTAACTCTAATAAAAATGACTACAGACAGATACAGATGGGGACGACGTGTCACAGTGACTCATCATTAGTCAGCACTGTAGTTACTGGGCTGAGCATGTCAGCAGTGCAATTGCTGACAATTTTTTTTTGTATTGGCAGTTCACTGGCAGTTTCAAAGTTAGTTCTGAAGAAGGATCACATGGTTGGGAGCTCAAACTATGGGGCAACATAGGAAAAATAAACAAATTATTGCTTTAAAAATTTAACAACTTGATTAAAGAGGGTGACCTGAGCTGGAAGGGAGCTGTACTACCCTGTCAGTATGAAAGGAGGCATGGCATTCAAAGAGTTTGAAAACTTAGAATAATGATTTAGGCTGTTCTTCTGGGGCTAATAAGGGTTTTCTGCTCCTTTCCATTATTTTTTTTCTTTCTTCCAAGTGGTTATTCCCACACCTCAGGGGAAGTTTTTTTCAGCTGGGCTAGTTAAAAGCGTTGTGCAAACATATGATGACCCATATCTGTTAAATTCATTTACCTGAAGAAATAATTTTTGTGGGCTTGGAATTTTTTTCCAAGGAGTAGAGAGAAAAATATTTACTCTATCTGCCAGCGTGCCCAAAAAGAGAATCAGACTAGAACAACTGAGACTCTGGTCTGGTCATCAAAAGTGTTTGGTAGGATTTAAGGTGCTGTTACCCCTCAGCCTCTGCTGAGTGTCACACACATATCACAGGATGAGAAATGAGCTTCCAAATAAACATGACTAATTCCTCACACAACCCCCCTCCCTTCTTATGCTCTGCGCACCCACACACTCTAGATAAATAGATGATTTGTCCAGTTCATAGTTTTTTTCAAAGAAAAATCTTGGCTGGAAATGGTAAATTGATGTATTATCCCACACCTTTCACATAGTATGTTTTCTTGTGAGTAATCTGTTCTTGTTTTTACATTTCCAGTGACATCAGAATCATAAAATGAGGTGAGGGAAGGCAAAATATGTCAGTAGGGTGCTGCCTGAAGTCGTGCTGTTCCCAGTTTATGAAAAACTAGTAGCTCACTCCAACCCAAAGTGTCAGTCAGTTCTGCAGGATACATGTGTTTTAAACTGGACATGCAGAAACAGCAGAGCAGTTAGACTCAGCTTCTAATGATCCTCGTGAATCAGCTCCCAACTATCCACCCTCAGATTATCTGGTTTACAGATTAACTGTGCTAAGGGACCAAGGACAGCCTGAGTGTTATAGGGTGTCCTAGGTTGGGCTCCACACTATCTGAAATAATTCTGTACTGTTTCTTTACTACCAGCTTTGATCTAGAAAAGCTGATACTGAACAGGGAGAAATAAATACCCAGACACCTTTCTCTCAAAACCACCAGGAGCTGCTCTGTGCACCATGAGCCCTCACACCAGTGTTGCTCAAAATTTTGTTTTGTTGGTGTCACAAACTACACAATGAAGAGTTTACTGTAAATCTGTTTCTTCCTTGAAAACACATGCATATGAATGAACACTTAAAATATGTTTCAAAGGTTTAGTTCACCTTCCAGCTGTTAACTGTCCTGAGTACTCAACAGAAGGGAAATTTCTTTGCAGAACGTAGCAGATATTAAAAAGCTGAAGGCAGTTGGGATTTGCACAATCAAAGGAATCCAGATGACCACAAGAAGGGCGCTGTGCAATGTGAAGGGGCTCTCAGAGGCCAAAGTGGACAAGATTAAAGAAGCTGCAAACAAGCTTGTTGTAAGCCGGTCACTTTTCCTGAGAGTTTGAACTTATGCTGGCCTCTCCAAAATGCTGTGCAACATTTCTCTTAGCAGATTTCCCACTGTATCATCAAAATAATTTTGAAAATTATTCTGCCTGTTACTCTAAGGCATAATGTTTTATACTCCACAACAACCAGACAAATGCTGTGGTGCTTTTTATATCCAACCCATGTGAATGAGGCTAGGGGGAAAAGAAGATATTTATGTGGGAAATTGCACTTTTAACTTCAGGTTAAAGCTAAAATAAACCTCTCACATTTTCTTTGGTCTTCCCTAGGAACCAGGCTTCCTCACCGCCTTTGAGTACAGTGAAAAACGGAAGATGGTATTTCATATTTCCACTGGCAGCCAGGAATTTGAGTAAGCTTATCTCTTACATCCTTCCTTCATCCAAATGTTCCCAATAATAATTTTCATTGTCTTTAATGAGACACAGAAATATAAGGGAATAAATACTCAGCCAGGACACATAGATCACGTCGCATTTGGAGTTGGTGCTGGCTTAAAGAAGCCTGCATCAATAAGCACCAAAACCAACTGCTTTTCTGAGGGTAAACTGGAGTTTGTACAGTCACTGAAAATAAATAGTTGGCATCCAGAAATATTGAATGTATAAATTTTTCACCTATCAAAATAATCTGCAGGTTTCAGGTCAAAATTACAAGTCTTCAAGTCCTCCCTTGAGATACTTTTATGGGATGTTATCTTTTGAAATGCTATTTTCTCTCCTTTCTTTGCAGTAATAATTTCTGTAGATCTTTCCCTTGCACACAAAAAGGGAGGTAAAGACAGAGTTACTTCTTTATGAATCAATGATCATTTAGAGCCCTGCACTTAATGCATCAAGTGAGGGGCTTTAGGGCAGAAATGACTTTCCTTAAAGTAGTAAAAATGTCTCTTTTTTACTTTCGTCATGTGATTTTTTTGGGTTTAACTACATCATAATCCTCTCCCTTTCTGCAGTAAACTTCTGGGTGGTGGGATTGAAAGCATGGCAATTACTGAGGCCTTTGGAGGTGAGAGAACCCCATTAAATGAGTATTACCCAACAAAGAATTGCAACTTAATTTTGATTTTAATTCAACTTAGATTACTTCTATCAAATTTACCACATTGTAGTTACAAAGATGAGTACCTACATGAGTGCAAGAAGAAATAATCCACTTCTCTTAATGTTTTCCCATTTTTCCTCTTCATTTGCTTGCAGACTAAGTTTGAGCTGAGTAATCATTACTGGGCATGCTGATTCAGTACAACATAGCATTATTAAGACTATTACTTAATAATAGTAATGCGTTCCTTGCAATGCGTTCCTTTGCAATGCGTTCCTTTCCAGTAACAAAATTGCCAAAAAGGTATTTTAGTTATGCACACTTAGGGTACATTGCATTTTATGTAAGATTTTGAAATGACAATTAAGCTGCTATTACAGTACACCCGATTAGTTGGTGCTTGACACTTCAGCAGTAAGAGTTCATAAAACACAGTACTCTTACCTTTAGAAAAGATAAACTGGAGACTAATGTGATTTGATAGAATGAGATTAATAAACTTGTAAGATTCTCCTTGATCATTTTACTGGAAATGAAACTGGGCTAGGTTAATGGAATCAACCATTTCTTCCCCACCTTGCCCCCCCATTATGACTTTTCCACGGGTGCCATTTTAACTTCTATACACAAGAGAATAAATCACTTTAGCAGTCAAGCACGATCAAATTAAGGCATTTCAGGTTTTGCTTTTCATGTAACACATTTCTCCTGCACAGAATGTGATTTAGAAATTGAGGTTAAATGATTTTAAAAGGTAGAGATAGAAATGAATTTTGTAAGTAAGAGTGTTTCTAACTGCAGTAATTCCTGAATCTGTCAAACTCGGAAAAAGAAACCCTGACTCTTTTTCCTTCTTTCCTTTACTTAACAGAGTTCCGGACAGGCAAAACCCAGCTATCTCACACTCTTTGTGGTAGGTATAATACCTTAAAAGAGAGTGATGTTTCTTCTCAGTGAATCCATTGTTTACAACTATATCAGAAATAAACACATAGAGACAAGTCAAAGTCTTTTATTTCTACAAATACAGTCAAACAGACCTTGGTGACTCTTACCTCCATTAACTGTGTTTGAATAGAGAATTCATATAAATGATTACTTTTTAATACTGCTCACATCCATGAAAGTTTTGCCATAAGGAGAGTGAAGATAATAGGCTGTCTTAGATAAACCAGTGAAACACACCATCTGGAAAAGCAGAGCACAAATATGGGTCACATGTAGATGGAGGCATTGCTCAGAAAAGGGCAGAGGCAAAATTTTTTCTCAGCAGCTCTTTGACTGTCCTGGTTTCAAGAGGTTTTGCTGAATATGACATTCTGAAAGGGCACTGAAAGGATGCTACTGGCTGTCAGTAACTGGATAAACAGACTTTGGCAGTCACCATATTTGGGCAGTGCCAAATACAGCAGGACTCTGATTTTCCAGATATCTCTCTTAATGTGTAAATAGTAGTAAACAATAACTTATGTAACTACTAATGCTGCTGGAATTACCAGACACTGGGTAGGCAAATTCTCTTAAATGAACCCTATATTGTAAAGTGAAATATGGCATGTTCTGGAAAAATAAGGCCTCTTCTGGTTAGTACAGTGTAATGGTCAGCAGATTCATACCCTTTTGCATGAATGATTATAACTGGATTGAGTATTTTAGCTTATTCACTACAAAGAGACTAAATCCACAATCAGCAACTATTTGCATATCAGGAAAAATTCATATCCAAAGAATTTCTGATCATATGAGTTACAGCTAGAAAAAGAGCCTACTAAGCCAATAGAATTAATTTGGGTAGAGGATTAGGAGGATGCTTTGTGTGTAAGAAGTTACTAATAATATCCCTAAAATATACAGATTTAGTGATGGTACTGAGTAAAACAGTTTTGACACCATTAATTAAATCTCATCTGATCTGCAATCGAGAAAAGTGGCTTGAGTTTATTCTCAAGATGGCAGTAAGACAAGATACTCCTGATTTTCACATGGATTAAAACTGACAGTTCTTTGTGATATGGATAAACAGTTGTATTTTATTTAAAAAATAATAATAGATGGAGTAAGAAAATATTTTTCCTGCTTTTTCATTTTGATCTTCTATGATTCTCTGTAGTGACAGCTCAGCTCCCAGGACCAAATGGCTACACAGGTGGAAAGATTATCTTCATTGATACCGAAAACACTTTGTATCTTTTTGACTGTTAAAAGCTGTGATGAACTGGAAAGACAGTTTATTTTGTATAAGTAAATAGGAGGCTCCTGATAGCTTCATACATGTAAAACTTTATGACTGGCACAGAAATCCTGGAGAGCACGGTGTGTAGTGGCCCACAAGGAAGTGAGTTTTTCTTCTGTCATTTGATGTAATCCAACCTGGAAAAATTAGAGTTGGGAATTGGATTTTATTTTAACTGGGATTTTTTTGTTTGTTTGTTTTTGGGGTTTTGTTGTTTTTTTTTTTTTTTTTGAGATCTAGTAGGCCTCCTACAGGTTATAGCAGCTTTTCTATTCAAGATAAATTTATCTAAGTACTAAACACTATTTTTAACACGTCACATTTGCAGTAGACTGTGTATAAACAGGTTTTGCTCACAGCTGAATTCCTAGAGCACAGATATCCATATGTCAACCCCCTGCCTCAATCCCTAAACACAAAACAATTATCATCGTGAGCCCTAAACTATCTTTAGGGTACGTGGGACAGCCTGAAGACAAAAAGTCAGTCTTCTCTAGGATTAAAATAAATATTCTTCTGGGGTTTTTTTCCCCCATAGTCCCATTTTGGAATGGAGTTTTATTATTTTCAGAGCATGGTTTGCACAAGGAGAAATTCTTAACTCTGACTAATGCCAGCCGACCAGACCGCCTGCGTGACATTGCTGATCGCTTCAATGTTGACCACGAGGCAGTACTTGACAACGTGCTGTATGCACGTGCATATACCAGTAAGACCATTATTGCAACCGACATGATATCTAGGGTTTTTTTCTCCCAGGTACCCATTTTAATAGTTCTCAGTTTATTAACACTTCTCAGTTTATTAACAGCTCCAACACACTCTGTCACCGCTTTAAAACGTCAAGAAAGTTTGAAATGAGACTTCTTCTTTGAGAGTGCAATATAAACATAATATGATTAAAGCATTTTCTGTGTGCCATTTAATTCAACATTAAATTAAAATGTTTATATTGCTTTTCAGTTCTTAACACAACATAAAGTTGTGTTCATGCAGAGAGAAGATTTTCACAAAAAAGTTTTGTGAGATGGGTGAGAGGAAACTGGAACCTGCAAAGTAGATTGTTACTGGGCACTGGATGTAAAACTGCTGGCAGTGAAAATGTAACCAGTGAAGACATTTAAAGTGGAATTTTAAAGTTCAGGCTTTTGTTCCTTCACAGTTCTTTCTGGTCCTAATTTCTCTTGGCAACTCTGCTTCCCACTAGGTGAACATCAGATGGAATTGCTTGACTATGTAGCAGCCAAGTTCCATGAGGAAGCTGGTATCTTCAAGTTATTGGTACAAGACTTTTTTTTCTGTATGCTTACTGTTTTCAGAATAAGTGCTCCTATTTTCTTTCACTATATTTACTTATCTAGCGTGATTACAATGCAGATCATTGACTCCATAATGGCACTTTTCCGCGTGGATTTCAGTGGTCGCGGAGAGTTGGCTGAACGACAACAGAAACTAGCTCAGATGTTGTCAAGGCTCCAAAAAATATCAGAAGGTAAGGGAAACATTGCAAGATTTGGAAAAGATGGACTGGAGTCACTACCAGTAGCTGTTGGTAGCACAACCACCTAGTAGTCCAAGTGTATTATCAATCAGGCACTGGCCCAGGGATCTTTCCTCACTTTACACCTCTGTCAGTTACCAAAAACATCAAACCGATAACATATTATTTCAGGATGACAGATTGAGAAAACTTCTGGACTTTTCAACGTTTAGAGTTTTTCTAGAAATACTGTCAAGCCCTAAATGAGATAATAGGTTGTAGAACTGGACAAATATTCAGTAAGAGTAATTGTCTTCCCCAAATTTTGACAGTCTAAATACAAAGACAAAGAACAGAAAAGAGGATGAAAGCACAGAGAAATAAAAAAGCCATGCCTCTTGCCACTTTCTCAGTACTTTGCAATGCTTTGAGGGATGATGACAGGATGAATAGAGTTCCTTCTCTTTGGAATGTCTCAGAAATGTTGATGAGGAATGAATAAATGCTTTTTTCATGAAGTAAAAAAAAAGGCAAACAGAGAAAGGGAAGGAGAGGGAGCTGAGGGCAGGGAGCCAACAGAGGAGATGGGAACTGAGAAAGACTTGTTCAGTGGAATTCTGAAAAGTGCTCATTTTTGGCATATTACAGCTGAAGCCACGCAGAAGCAAATCTAGGCTGTCTCCTGATTAACTGCAGCCAATATTCTTTATGACCATAAAGAATATTTTCTTCTCATTCATTTGAAATTTCAACTGCTTCAGCAGAAGTTCCTTTTACCATGGATGAGAGAATATTTTGGAATTCTAATTGGATGTAGTCTACCTTCTTTGTGTTGTTTTCTCTTGCAGAATATAATGTGGCCGTGTTCGTGACCAACCAGATGACTGCTGACCCAGGAGCAACCATGACGTAAGATACTTCTTCTCTCTCTTTTAAAAAAATTTCCTGTATTTTGTATTAATTATTTAACAGAGATGAGAACTGAGATTGAACGGAGAAAGAGGCACTGAAATGAAAGCTCAGATTGGTCATTGTTTCCTGTGGTATTAGGAATCATGAGTAAATGACACCTGTAAGTTTCTCTCAGTTTTTGGAATAGATCTTTTACATTTATCTGCTGCCTGGCATGGTGGTGTGATTTCACTGTGACTTAAACAAAGAGAACGAGCTATAAAAAGTATTGAAAAAGCACCATATTTTCCTTTGGAGCAGCTTATATGTGATATTTAAGGTGTGTATTTCTTGAGCCTCTTGACTTTAATGACAGGAAAATGACGCCAGCATTGAACATTCGAACATCTTGAGGCAAGTGTGTTAAAGTTGGGTTTCTAATGTATTTCCCTATTGATTATTCAATCCTGAGTTGAATAGGGCTCAGTTAATCACAGTACTGACCTCTGGAATTTGCACAGTGAATCACCACAATTTTCTTGCTAATTCAGCTTTCAGGCAGACCCAAAAAAGCCCATTGGGGGCCACATCCTTGCTCATGCTTCGACTACCAGGATCAGTTTGAGGAAAGGGAGAGGGGAGCTGCGTATTGCAAAGATCTATGACAGGTAAACCACCTTTCCCTCACAGGAGGGAAGCTGTGTTACAAGCAACCCACATGATGCCATGATGATTTTTTGCTTTTTCTTTTATACCCCTTTTATAAACCCTCTTATGTAGCTTTTATGTATTCTTAGTGTTTTTAGCCTACACAGTTATAATTCTTTAAGTTTGATAACTTCCCTTAAACCCAATATTCTATTAAGTCAAAAGACCAAACATTCTGGAAACCCCAGACACCAAGGTCCTCTCCAGAACACATTCTGTAAACAAAGACAGGCCCATCCAGGGGGAAGGTTCCTCGATGAGAGGTCTCACCCGAGTCCCTCATTGGGGAACCTTTGATAGATATGCTAATTTTTGCAAGGCCTATAATTGCATACACATCACAGTGTGTGTGGCCATTTTCTTCGGTGGAGATTTCGGGGTGGATCTTGATGTGCATTTCATCACACCTAAGGATCCTTAAATAAATACCGAGGTAAAACCCTTTTTCCCTCTTACCTGTGTTTAGCTCTCTTAATTTTAAGACCAGGAAAAGGCGTCACTAAGGTGACAAAGTTCAAGGTATTGAAGCTTTCTGGATGGTATGTTGGGAGAAAATCTGAGAGAACAAACTCATTAACAGATTAAACAACTAATTAAAGTTGCCTTGCATATTGCATACATTAAATTACATAATCTTTCACCGTAAATCCTACTAGATGCTCAGCTCTTAATCAACACCATCAAATACTTTGGTAGGACAGGTGGTCCCTTGGCAGGAAAATTCTGGACACGTTAAATTCCTAAGTTTTCCTGACACAATAATTTCACATTTCCTGATCCTGATGATATTGATCACGTTCTACAGTTTGCACGTAGGTGTAAAGGCACTGATGTATTCCAGGTTGCTCACACCCACAACATTTCAGAGACTATTTCACAGCTGCGTTTTACATGGGGAAAACCCACAAGTTTCTTGTTTCTTTTTCTCCCAGCCCTGAGATGCCTGAAAACGAAGCCACATTTGCAATAACCACCGGAGGGATTGGGGATGCCAAAGAATAGGTAAAAAAATTATGTAAATGTACAGCCAAAAAACAGCTGGGTAGTTGGGATGAAGATTTGTGCAAGGTCGACGACTACCTGGCTGCATTTGTAGCTTTTGGGAACCACTTAAGATATTTTGGGAGAACACTGGGATGAACTTTGTACAGTTCAGTTTTTCCTGAACTAGAATTTGTTTCATTTAGGATCTTCGTTTTTCAACTGAACTTTTAGAACACAAAGATATAAGCAATTAGATTGTGAATTGTTCTTAGAATCCTTTTCCTATGTTTTGTGAAAATCAAACCTGTCCTTTCATGGGAGTGAATATACTCTTTCTTAATTTATCTCAAAGAGAGTGTCTAAGTGGTAGATTTAACAGTGTGAAATGCAACAGAGTTGGAATAAACTCAGTTATAAAATTGACATATAGATGGAAAAGGCAGTGGGAGGAACAACAGCTCAAGAACTTGATGGGTTTTCATGTACTGTACAGGAACAAGTAGTTTTAAAAATACATATTTAAGCATTTTAATCTTGCCTAGATAATGTTTATGTTTTTATTTAGCATTTTATACTTTTTGGACAGAATGTTCTAAACCTGTTCTTATTAAAGTTAAAAATAAAGACTATGAATTAGAACAGAAGTCTGACTATGTTTGGGTGCTTTGAATTAAATTCCTCTCAATAATCTCATTGATTTTTCATGAGAAAAATAATCTGTGTGCAACCCAACACCGTAAAACCTTTTGTCTAGTTCTCTAAAGAAACAAACTGGATAAAATTGACTTGCCATTGTTCCAGCATGAGTAAGAATATTAAAGATTACTATTAAATAATATTAAATATTGTTACTACTAAAAAGAATAAAACAAATCCAGTGGCTAGATAGGAGAGAGAGGCTGGCACCAGCACTTACACCAAGGAAAAGGCACTTAAGATTCAGCTTGCTGAGGGAGCCAGCAGCACAGGCACAGTTCCGAACTAGCCAGAGATGTAGGTCATAGGGGGCAAAAGAAGAAGCTGGAAATAAAGAGGGAAACGAGGCATTGGGGGCCAAAATAACAATTCCATTTGCAATATCTCCAGTGCTCATAGAATTGCTTGTTTTAAAATAAACTAAACAATACACACACACACCCACACATATATATAATGGCAAAGTCTTACTTTGTCCTCTGGTAATTACAGTGAGTCTAATTTTTGTATCTGGTCAGAGAACTTGTCCTCACTGGCTAAAGAATTTTTTTGTTTCGATTAACAAATGCATGTAAGATAACATCAAGTAAAAAGGCAGCAATGACCAGAAATCCATGCAAGAGAAGCCTGACATTTTAGCCAGGCTTTTCCTTGTGACAGAGCTAGAGGGCTTGCCTTCCTTAAGTGGTTTCTTTAACAGATAGTTGGTATTTTTCCCCGAGGTAAAGCACTATTTTTCACAGTGGAGAAAAGTCTAGAGAGTTGAAGGCTAGCAGGCTGGCTGATCTGAGTCAGGAATGGATCAGCCATTGTCATTTAATGCAACGTCCACTCCTTTGCATGTGCCAGGCTTTCCCACAACTAGGCATTTGTATCCAGTGGCCAAGTACCCAACATCAGTGAGAGCACGCAGTGTCACTTGACTCCCTGCCACCCACTTAAAAAGACCTAGGTTTCTTCCAGTATTTTATTTTAAGCACTAAGATTGCTTTTTGCTTTCTCACACATGTGATACATACATACATAAATATATATAGCATGTGAAACTAAAATGGTAATTTGTGTGTTCTAGGCTGTTATTTTTATCCAAGGGTCTGAAAGTAAAGGGGACTCGCTTTCCCTTCTGTCAATATAATGAGTTTTTGATAACCTGACAGCCCAGAAAGCACTGCTGCTAGCGGTAACACGGTGTGGGCCAGGGCTGGGTTTGGCTAGTGTAACCCCACCATCCATGGGACACGGCTCCTTAGGACACACTGACTTGGCGATAGCATACACACAGCACGAAAGGATTTATGGCCTGTGCCACGTCATCGCCTCATGGATTATTCTGTCTTTCAGCGAGGAGTCTCTGGCTTATCTGGGGAATTCTCTCCCGGCCTGCTGGCTCTCAGGCGACAGCAAACATCATGGCCGCTGTCACTCTGCTCCTGCCCCAGCGCCGAGCCAAGATCCCCCTGCTAATCTGACGTGGAAGAACCTCGGCCCGCCGGAGCCGCCACAGAGGTCCAAGGGGCCGCTCCCGCCCCGCCGCCCAGTGTCCCGTTATTGTCCCGCCATTGCCCCATCACTGTGTCCCCAACCCCGCCGCCACCTCGGCGGAGCCCATAGGTGCGTAGGCGACGAGCCGTATTCTTCAAACCCTCTGCGCAACCAGCGTAACCCTCCGGCCCAGCCTGCACGGGCCGTGTAAGAATGTTACGCCAAGCGCGCCGGGCTCTTCCCGCCCTACGCCAGCCTGAGTTACGCACTTTGCGTACGTCGTGCATTTACGTAACGTGCGCCTCGGCCCAGGTGTTCCCCACCGTGCAGAAGGGGTTACGGAGCGCGCTCCTTGCGCAGCTGACTTTGGGGAATAACGTTACTCCTCCCCTCCGCCTTCTTCACGCGGGGCCGCGGCTCCAAGTAAAGGACGTTACGCACCTTTCGTAGCCCGTCTGCTACTGCACGGGGCGGTGTTTCGCCAAGCTCGCTTAGTGCGTAGTTGGGTTCCGTGAATAGGCGTAGGTGTTTCGGAGGGCCGCACTTTGCGCAGCGCCCGGCCGCCTGTAACGTAAGCGGAGCGGGCCGGGGCGGCGGCGGCCATTTTGTGCCGGGAGCGAGGAGGAAGAAGACGCTGGTGTCTCCACACTGCCCGGGCCCTGGAGCCGACCGAGAGCCCCGCNNCGCCCGGGACCCCGGCCGTTCCGGCCGCTGACGCCCAGCGGGTCTCGGACCCACTGACCACCTCTTCTCCTTTCGTGTCCCACCAAAGAGGCGAGGTGGCGCAAAGCGAGGCCTCAGAGGCGCAGCCGCCTCTGGCTGGACCCTCTCCCCGTACCCCCAGCCCCTCGCCGTCGCCACGGCCGGCGTTCCGCTGCCTCTCGCCCACCCCTCCGGGGGCGATGAGAGGCTTCGGAGACCGGGGCNTCGGTATTGGGAGAGCCAAGATCCCGTTTGTGGGGATTTTCCCCCCGTAGATTCTCACGTGGGGGCGGGGGGAGTTGGAGACTTACCTGTCACCAAGGCGGGGTAGTGGGTTTTGAGCGTTTTGTGTTTAAAAAATTTTTTTTTTTGTTTAGCTTTTCCACCGTTCATGTGTAACTAATTCGGAGCCTTGCTTGCAATTGTAAGGCCTGCATCCACCCTGCTCCCTTAATTGTTTTCTGCCAGCCCCTTTATTTACTCCGCGACACCCTCCCCCCCGCCAGCCACGAAGGTCTCGGTGGCCCTGGCAGGGCTGGTTGTCCCTCTGTCTGCCCTTCTGGTCGTCATTGCTCCTTCTGGACTTACTGGAAAGATGGCAGTGGGGGGACGATCTCTCTCAGCTGCGCTCCCGGGCTTATCGTGAGAGGAAATGGGATTGGAAACGCTGCCATGCAGGGGACTTGGGTACTCGGGAGGGTGATCTCGGTGAACACGGTGCTGGACCACACTTGCCAGGCTTACGTAGCGCTACAGAAATTGTTTGTGTGGTTCTGTAAAGGCCTAGTGCTTGATACTCTTGAATCTCTTATTTAAAGGAGGTTTGGCTTGCAGAAGGCTTTTGCAGGTTTGACTTGATGTGATTTTTTTCTTTTGAGAATGACAGCAGTAAATACAGTGGCGTTATACTACGTAACTAGATGTAGTCTCGAGGCTTTTAAGGGTTGAAAGTAATAAGGCGTTCGTGCCAGGCCTTTTTAAAGAGAGAGTTAGAACTGATTTCTGAGAGGGGCATTTTCACATCAGGAGTAGTTTTCAAGGATTAGCAAAAGACGTATCTTTTAGGTTCTGCTATATGGTAAGCTAGATGTCAATTAATAAGTCTTCTCTCCTTTTTCCCCCCTTTTTTTTCTGCCCCGCTTCCTTTCCCTCTTGTTTTCCCTTGCCACTGGGAGATTAAGGAATATTTTGCTACACGTTGCAGTGCACTTTGACATTCAGTTTCTCGTTGTCTGTGGAGAGAGATAGTTGTATCGTTGCTTTATCTTACACCCACATTTAACATTCTGAAATTAAAAGATACTTTCATTTTTTTTTTCCGCAGAGAGGAGGGTTCTGGTGTTTTTCTGCTAAGAGGTTTCCAGCTCAGTTTAACACAAGGACATTGGAGTAAGCGCTTTGGCAAGTCTGAGATAGATCAGACCACTGCTGTTTTTGGAGTTTAGTGAGTGAGTTTGAGTATGCAGATTTATATGCAGTTACTTAAAAGAACACTGGCCAAAGCGTTGACACAACACTTGATGTGCCTTAAAAATAGTGTGATTTCATTTTCTCTAAAGGCTTTAATTATAGCGGATGCTTCTCTTTTAGATCAAGGGTTTTGCATAAGTAAAAGAAAGGCCTGCATGCTTCTTTGTGAAGTTTTTGGACATTTGCATGAAAAATCTTTTTTTTTTTTTGCATATTATCTTGGAAGCTTTAATGCATCAGGATTCAATTTGTTATATACATCCTTTTAAGGTATGAAATGTTTATAACCACTAACGACCATCTTAGTTCATAAATAATCTGTAAAATGTTGGGCCACCCAGTGTGCTGGTTCAGCACCATTTGAAAGTTTATCACCACTTCTGTAGGCTAATCACATACAAACTTTCTGGTTTCCTCTTGTCAGGAATGAGCTGTAGGTGATTCCTTAGGATGGAATATTGTTACGTTTTGCTCTGGAATGTATCAGATTTACTCAGTTCTGTCCCAGAAATGATGGCACCAGTAATATTAGCAAGAACGTTTTGAGCCAGCGTGAATTTACCTTTGGAAAGAGAGCTGTTGGCAAAGCAGGGAAATACTAGATTTAAATCAGCTTAATTGGAGTTGGAAGCTCATTTTACTTGGAGTCAGAATGTGAAGTGTCAGTTACTGCCAGTTTAGCAGATAAACCCCCACAGAGGCAGCGTTCAGGGGCTGCTGTAGGGCTCTTTTCTTTCAGGTCAGTATCCAGGCATATTGTGTATAAGAGTGGAGAACTGAAATTATGTGCCTTCTGTGTAAAATATATCATTTTTTCCCTCTGGATAGCTGTGGAGCAAGCATTCGTAGCACCCAGCTGTTGCAGTGTCCAGTCTTGCAATCAGCCCTGTCATAAGTTTCCTTTTGTTAGGGAACTCTTTGACCCTTTGAACCTCTGGTGGACTTGAGTGAGGCTATGGGTTTTGTAGGAACTACTTGAATACTGAAATTGTTGACATTTTGACCTCAGGTTCGTGTGATCAGTAACAAACATCATCACTAAAGGTGAATGTTCCTGTAAATGAAAGTCTGTGCTTTTCTTTTCCTTTGTCCTGAAAGGAAACATAATGCTTAAATGCATTTTTGAAGTTGTGTTTCACGGTCTTTTTCATATGACAAAAATTGATGACTGGGCAGGCTGTGTAGGGGATCTGATAGATACACTGATGAGAAAATAAGGGATATTTATAGGAAAGGGAAGAAGCCTAATGCACACTTGCAACACAGCAGACATTTTAAAACTAATTTAGCAGGTTTTAAGTTGAATTCTATCTACCATACTTGGCTTTTCCAACAATTTAACTACTTTTTCTTGTTAGAATGTTGATTTGAATTCTGTTTCTTTGGTCTCTTAGTCACTATAATTTGTAGTTTCCATTGGGAAGTGATGTTAAGAACAAATGTATTTAATGTTTGAGCAGATAGTCTTGTACTTAAGGTAATTCAGAAAACTTTTTCAGCTCTTGTTTATTTTTTGGTAACTCTTCCACCCCCTCCTTTGTCCACAAATTACTCCTGTAAGAAAGTTGCTTAGGGATTTTTGTTGCTTTCAGTTTGTTTTGTTACCAGTTTTTTATTTGCTAGTGGACTACGTGAGTAAGGTGCAGACACTTTGGTTTTGCTGTCTAAAAGTTATTTCAAATGGGCATGTCTCATGAATTCATGTTTTGCAGAAAGCTGTAGCTTTAGGACAAAAATGGGCTTGATAGCATTTGGAAAAGTACTTTCTGCTGAATTTGTACAGTACTGATGGAAGTGCTGTAACTTTTTTTTTTGGTGTTATTTTAAAATACACATGATATTTGCAGTAAATAATCATTTCATGCCACTGGGTTTTTAGTTACTCTTACAGCTTACTGCCAGAAGCTTATGTTTTGGCTATTGCATTAGCCAGTCATTACTGTTAGTTCTTAACATTTTGAAGTGTGTAAAATTAACTGGATAAAGAAAACTTAGAGAGAAAGAGCAATAACTTTTGGATTGTTTTGCTAGTTAGAATTTTTTTGGTGAACATTAGCTTCTTACTCTCTTAAGTCTTCATCACAATGCACTTGAGAGCAGATACAGCTTTTCCCAGGTTGTTTTCTTTCTTCCTGTTAGGCTGTGTTTTAAAAATAATTTTTTAAAAATTTTGTTGATTACAGAATTGCAGATGGACGTGCAGGCTTGGCTGGACTTGTTTACTTTCTGTTCTTCACTCTGTTATTTTGCATTTGAGGCATAGTTCTTGATAAGAAAGGAGAGAAGATACAGAGGGAGAGATAGTGAAATAGCTATTTAGTGTAAAACTAACCGAGAGAAAGAGAAGGAATTTGAGAGATTTTTCTCATCCCTTTTATGTAACTACGTTGTAAGTGCACTGTCAGTTTCAAGGCAAATGTTACAGGTGTACAGCTATAGGTGTACACACAGCCATGTCCTAGAGACAGGAGCTTTAAAGGGGTGATTTACAATAGCATGGTTTTAGGTTCAGAACCAACCTAAAGCAGGTTTATGTTATTTCAAGAAGTTTTATACCATCATAGTGATTGGAGGGGGTGACTTTCTAGAATGTTGTGCTCGTATGTCAGCTTGGGGAAAAGACAATGGAAAATGGTTAAGAAAATTCCAGAGTAATTTTTAAATAATTTTAAATACTGGTAGTATTTTTTAAAATAACTGGCATTCACATTCACAGGTTTGGAGCGAGTCGTGGAGGTCCTCTTCCTCCAAAGAAATTTGGTAATCCCGGGGAACGTTTACGTAAGAAAAAATGGGATTTAAATGAACTGCCCAAGTTTGAGAAGAATTTTTATGTGGAACATCCAGAAGTGGCCAGGCTTACTCCCGTAAGTTCCATGTTGTCTACAACAGAAAATGTCACAAGTGGAAAAACTTGTCCTAGGAAGTTTGGGACAGCATGTAAAATAGAGCTGACTCTTTATTAAGTGTGTTTGGCACGTGTACTCTGCAGGATACTGGTTCTAGTTGCCTTTACTATTTAACATTAGCAAAGGATATGCTTTTCTTTTTAGTTGTTTTTATATGAGATATTTTATATTTTGTCATTTGTAATGCATCATCATCATGCTTGTCTGGTCTGGCGATTTGTCAGTGGAGATAAAACTTAGAGAGTTTCAGTACTGGAGAAGCCCTGAAAAAACCTAAGATAATGAACTGAAAGTGACAGAAATACGTGAGAAACGTTTGAAAGTAATATTTTGTCATAAAACTAACTTGGGCTGAAAGAGGCCTTGGGGACATTGCTAGTGTAATCCTCTGCTCAGAGCAGCAGTAACGGTAGAACTAGAGCAGGTTGCTTGGTGCCTTGTCCGTTTGAGTTTGAATACCCCCAGGGGCGAGGAGAATTTATATCCTCTGTGGGTGGCTGTCTCAGGGCTTAATGTTTCTCATGGGATTTTGAACATCTTTCCTATAGCGACCCATCAAGTAGTTGAAAATAGCAGTTAAAGGTCACTGTTAGCCCAGTCTTGCCCAAGCGAAAAAAATTGGGCGCTCCCACTCTGTCTTCATATGGCCTGTACTGCAGCCTCCAGCTTTCCCCCATAATTGGACATGCCATGTTAAAAAAATGTCCTTCTTACATCGGGGCCTCAAAACTGGGTGCAGTACTTTGTGTTTACTCTGTAGATACAGTAATATTCCCTTCCTGCCTAACTTGAGTTGTCTTCTATTCTCTCTTGCAATGTATTTTTATAGTTAGAAATTAAGAGATTTTGTTCTTTACATGAGGCAACAAACAAACAAAATGTCATTATCTGATTGCATAGACTTACAAATCCTTATGTGAAATATGCATATGGCATAAAGGAATTGAAGGGGGTATCTTCTTCTTAAAGATACCACAACTTGAGCTGCTGAACCATGGTTAGCATGAGCTGCTGTAGCTGTCTTTGGCTTAGCCAGCTAAAAGGATTTTCATGTTTTCCCAGAAGTCACTTTCTTTTTTTTACCTTTTAATTCAAGCTCAAAAGATTCTCAGAAGCAGTGAACCTATTGCTTTGGATAAAGTGCATATTTGGTAGTGATGTGTCTCTATTGATTTCTAATAAGCATTAGAATAAGGTCATGAATTGTCGAAGCATGTTGCAAAGGGCAGTTGAACTTGCAAGATAACCTAGACAAAAATAAAACACTTTCTGTAATCCTGAAATTATGCTTGTATGGCTACACATTTCAGAAATATTACAAGAAGCTCCTTAAAAAATTTGTGAGGTCCTAGGGTATCATCATGATGTTGTCAGAGCTTCTTTCATTCTCTGAAACAATTCCAAGCAACATTGGAGTTGCAAGTTATCCAGCAAGAACTCTGTATTTATCTACCTCTGGAATGAGTTAATTGCAGGAGAAGGACTGCCCTGCCTTCTGTTCATGGTATATTAGGACCTATTTAGTTTGTTTAATTCTTAGCACTGTCACATAAAACATGTTTCTTATCCTCTGTTTCTGATCGCTTTTGAAGCTGTTGGTCATTTCTGGCTTCTGGAAAAAGTGTAATGCCTAAAAATACTCTGTTAACATACTTTTCATTTAAAAGGACTGGTTGTAAGAAGAGATTGACATTAGTCCTCCTAGGCTATGTAGGGAGCTCATACCTCTGAATATTGGAGAAGCTGTGCAATAAGTCAGTCTTAAAGTAAAATCTTTAGGAAACCAGTCTTTTGTACATCTCTGTTTTAATTTAGTTCTCTTAACAAAGCTGTTATCCGTAGGTGAGAAGAGAGTTAGTAGTTCGAAACACACACTTTAAGTCCCTGCTGATATTTGGCATTTATTTTTTCTTTTTTTTTCTTTCTACATAAATAGTACGAAGTTGAAGAATTGCGAAGGAAGAAGGAGATAACAATTCGGGGGATGGAGGGCTGCCCCAAGCCAGTGTTTGCCTTCCACCAGTGTAGCTTTCCACGTAAGTATTTTTGGCATTCTTTAAGATCATGAAGACTGCTCAGGAAATACCTGAACAGTTACTGGTTCTATTCTCTAAAAGATTCTCTAAAGCCTCAGTTATCCTTTAAGAAATTTATTTTTTTCTTAAATTCTGAAGAGTATGTGATGGATGCCTTGATGGACCAGAACTTCACAGAACCCACTCCGATTCAGTGCCAAGGCTTTCCACTAGCCCTCAGCGGTCGTGACATGGTGGGCATTGCACAGACCGGCTCTGGGAAGACATTAGCAGTGCGTATTCTTTCCTTTTATTTCTTCAGCTAGCTTTCCTGGTCACCTGGCAGAAATTAACTGTGGGTTAGATTTTGGGCTTGCCAGTACTAGCAGTGAAATGATTATGTTTTTAAAGCTTGTTGTATTGCATCATTGGGAACACTTGAGTTTCAGCTCAGCTACAAGCCTGTTGTATTCACAAGTGTGTATTTTGTGTGTGTCTTCCTGTTTGGATGCTTAGTCAGTTCTCTTTGGTCTGTGCTTACATTGTGGTTTAAAAAACAGGACATTCTCTTAAGCACATTTGCTTCATGAACTATGCAGGTTAAAATAAAAAATGGTTGACTTTCAGCATATATATTAATTTTAACTGTAGTGTTAAAAAGGATTTTCATCCTTTGTGAAAAACACTGCCTAGGACCATGATTACTCAGTTCTGCCAGCTTACGCTCCAAATTTAAGTGAGCCTTGCTTTCAGATGTGCTGAGCAGCCACCTTCTGTGCTGATCCGCCGAAGCGGATACAGTTGGTCAGCAGCTCTGAAAATCTTCTTTTGTGCTGGATAAATGCAGGTATCTGGTTTTGCAGAATCACAATTGATGTATATTATAGAATACCGTTTTCTTCTGTTATAGTACTTGTTGCCTGCAATTGTTCACATCAACCACCAGCCATATTTGGAGAGAGGGGATGGCCCAATTGTAAGTGCTTATTGATTCTCTTCCTTTTTGTATGTATAGCATTACATTGTTAATGAGATGGATGCTTTATTTAATTGATGTATCAGAATAGTAATTTTTCCTCTCCTATTCCTATCAGAATAGGAATTTTTACTATCACAGTGTGAACATCCCACTCAGTTGAAATTCTGTGCAATTGCTGATGTAGTCTAAAGATACTTAAATATTTTAGCTAATAAAGAGCAGATGGTCCAGCTTTGCTTATGGTTTTATGTTAGGGATGTGTATGCAGCTTGGCTCTTCCTGAATCATTTCCTTTTGCAGTGTCTGGTTCTGGCACCTACTAGAGAGTTGGCCCAGCAAGTGCAGCAGGTGGCTGATGATTATGGCAAGTGTTCAAGACTGAAGAGTACCTGCATATATGGAGGAGCACCCAAAGGTCCCCAGATCAGAGATTTAGAAAGAGGTAATTTTAAAATGGGTGCTTGCAGTTTCTGGAGGAAGTGGTATTGTAAAATCTCTGTAAAAATAAAACTTCTCAAAACCTGTTTGGAAGGGTGTGCGAGTGAATGAGTGTCTGTCTCGTTTTCCAGTTGCAATGACAGTTCATGAGGTAGTTCTCTTTTTTGTTGTATAGTGACTTGGATATTAGATTTTCTTTGTGATTGCTCTTTGAACTTTCCACTTCTTAAGATCATCAGGGTGTAGAAAGGGGAAAAGGAAACTTCACAGGAAGAGACTAGGTTCTTTTCAGGAAATGCAATACCAGCATGTTTAAGGAAGGATTTTTCTTAAGGCAGATTTCAAGTTTTCTGCCTATATTCAAATAATCAAACTTTGTTTCTGAATCTATAAAAGCTTCTTTGGATAGCAGGAAGGGTGTGTGGTTTTTTGTTTGGTTGCAATTTTTGTAGCTTTTGTTGTTTTTTTTTTTTTAATTGTTCCTAAGCACTATGTACCCTGTAAGCAACTACTGTAATACAGTAGTGCTTAAGTGACCTATAATTTCAAATGCAGGAATGTGCTGATGGCTTTCATCTTCACTAGATGAAAAATGTAATAGAATTATGTGAAAAGATGCAAGAATTATTATCAAGGCAGACATACATACAGATCTATTCACGAAATCAGATAATTTTGCTTACCACTGCAGTTTGCAGGGTCCTTATTGCAAACTGCAGTAGTGGGATAAAGGCATTGCATGGTAGAAGTCTGTGGGATATCTCTGTTCAAGAAAACAGTGCATTCCAATTCAAAAAATAGCATCTTCTGTGGAAGAGTCCAGGGTTTCATGAAGAGTCCTTGGGAGGATCAGCTTCCTGGGTTTTGCACTCCTTTCTGGAGTGCTGTAAAATAGATATTCTGGTTAAGAAGAAAATCTTTTTCTTGCCTCTTCTTCCTTAAACCTACCTTCTGTGGGCATTTCAGTGACACTGAAATATGCACCTGTAAAATTTGGGAATTGGTGGAAACCAGATCCTTCTTTTAAGTAATGTGTAAATTGCCCAACCTGGTATTAGTTAGGAATATTTGAATTCTCTTTTTATCCCCACAGACGTTGGTGGGATGGTTGTCTCTCACTATTGGTGCGTAGTTGCTCAGTATTAAAGCCCATGCTCTGGCTTTATATATTACAAAATAAGTGAAAGTAATCTGACCCATATAGAAAGAGGACCACTTCATGTTTGAAAATAACACCTCTCTAGACTGCGTAATTCTGGATGAACATGGGTCAGGCTTGAGTAGAAGCTTACTTCACTTCTGATTTTTGGACAGCTCTTCACTGGTGTTTTTATGGCAGTAACCTTTTAGTTTCTGTACTGCATTTATTATTCTAATTGCACGGTAACAGTAATTTCAGAATGGAAAAAATATTAAACGGAACTAGGGCTTCTGCTGAAGTGACTCAATCTTGGGTACGAATGAGGGTGGTGCTTTTTTTTTAAAACAATTTTGCTCTGGAAGGTGATTCATTCTGACTAAAAATACCAGTTGACATTCAAATGAAGAGCCTTACTCTTTTTCCTTATTCTGTTCTGAAGGTGTGGAGATCTGCATTGCTACACCGGGTCGCTTGATTGACTTCCTTGAGGCTGGAAAGACCAACCTTCGTCGCTGTACATACCTGGTGCTGGATGAAGCTGACAGAATGTTGGACATGGGATTTGAACCACAAATTCGTAAAATTGTTGACCAGATAAGGGTGTGTGACTCTTACAGAAGGACAGCCTCCTTTGTTTTCCTGTTTGAAATCTAGTATTGTAAACAAATCTGTTTTCCCTTTTCCATAGCCTGACCGCCAGACTCTGATGTGGAGTGCCACCTGGCCAAAAGAAGTGCGCCAGCTTGCCGAAGACTTCCTGCAGGACTATGTTCAGATCAATGTGGGAAACTTGGAGCTAAGTGCCAACCACAATATCCTGCAGATAGTGGATGTATGCATGGAAAGCGAGAAAGACCATAAGTAAGCTGATGTTCCCGTTTCACTTTCTTTGGTTGTACTTAAAAGTCTACGATGCTTTGTAAGCCTACTAGGAATTCCAGACAGTGAAGTTACTTGCAGTACTATTGAACATTTGAGTGTTACAAAGTAAGTCAGTCCTGTAATTAACTTGTCTCTTGTGTATATTTTGACCATACCTTTGCACAACCAGCAGAAATTCCTGTGTGATACTGACTAACCTACGTGGATGTGTGTTGTGTGTGTCCTCAATGTCCCTTGAGAGAGAAACCTGTATTCTGGTATATGTGGCTATACATCTTGGCTTTCATGTCTGTTATAGACTGATACAACTGATGGAAGAAATCATGGCAGAGAAGGAAAACAAGACTATCATCTTTGTGGAGACAAAGAGGCGATGTGATGATCTCACTCGAAGGATGCGCAGAGATGGGTGATTAGCTTCTCCCTTTCCTTGACTTTTTTCTAGTGGGAAACAAAAATTGTAATCAAAAGCAGTAAGGTTTAAATGTTCGTGATGCTGTTGTCGGGAGCAACTTATCCATTATTTTCTTGGCTGAATTCAGTCATTGTTTCGCAGAAGATTCTACTCCATCAAAGCATTAGTGCAAGACAGAGTGTTTATAAGCAGTGCAGCTTTTCCTGATATGCTGATGGGGACTGAATCGATATAGCAAATGTCATTTGGCTTTAAATGGTTGTTTATGTAGGTTGTGGGTTTACAGTTCACATGCTTGGGTAGGTAGAGACCAGAGAATAAAATATTTCTCAAATCTCACAGTTTTTCCCTCTTAACTGAAATGCCGATAAAGCTTCCTGTTTGCTTTAATGTATGTACTTTCTATCTATACTAATGTATATCTCTGTTTGGCAGTTGGCCAGCTATGTGTATCCATGGAGACAAGAGTCAGCCAGAAAGAGATTGGGTGCTTAATGGTGAGTCCGTCACTGACAGGAGAATAACTTGGGCTGCTGTACCTAATTTACCTAGACGTGTTTTTCACTGGTCTGGTTTTGAGTTTTTTTATCTCTAGACCAAATAGACACATTCAAAAGGACTTCTCTTGCCTTTGTACTCTTAATTTCAGTACTTGTGCCTTTTTTTGGTTTGTTTTGATAAAACAAAGTGGGAAAATTGCTTAACGCAGCTGGATTTTGAAAAATCATTGAGGCGTTATATCCTGACTTGTGGGGCTTTCTGGAATTGACCCATCTTATCTAGCTTCTGGAAAATGAGCATTTAGTGTAAATCAAGTTCAGATAACCTTATCTTTTTGAAAAATCTTATTTCATAGCATGCTTTGTTTTACAGAGTTTCGTTCTGGAAAGGCTCCTATCCTCATTGCTACCGACGTTGCATCTCGTGGGCTAGGTTTGTACACATAGACCACTCTTGCCTACTGCTGCATATTTTTCTTCTTTGGACTGAAAAATGTTTCTTTAAAAAAAAAAAAAAATTCAAAGCGTGATTTTCCCCCACATGTGAAATACGTTTTTTAACATTAATCTTTTTTTTTTCTTTCATATTCAAAGTCTCTTCCTGCTCCTAATGAACAGGCTTTGGTCTGCAGCAAGGCCTAGGCATGACCAATCGATCGCCAAGAGGGAGAAGAGACGTCCAATTATGCAACCCAACCCTTCCACCACACTCACTTCTTCCCCAAATCCAGCTTTTGTTGCTGGATGGTAGGGATGGATTGCTCTCAGTTCAGAGCGTGTCAGATAAAGTTCATATAGGAAGTTGTGGGAGAGCATTTCGACAGCAAATAGCGAATATTCTCCCTGTATGACACACCACAGATTTGAACATACCAGCTCCAGTGTACATGCATGTTTACCCTGCAGATGTATTCACATCTGAGAAAGCACGGCTCCATATCTTTGCTCTTGACATGTAACCTTCCCTCCTCTGTGTTCCTTCTAGGCAGGACCACTGAGATGATATATGGCCTTTAACATCTTGTTACCCAGATGTGTAATTGAATCAAAATCGCACAGCTCTGTTCTGGTGGTATGGAAATGATCTGTCTGGATGCAACAGTTATGCCCCCTTTTATAATCACCATATTTGTGTTGGCGAAACACTGTGCACTGAGCACAGTCCTTATGCATCTGCCCACCCTAGAGGAGGAGGATGGCTGCTGTAGTGCTCTGAGTTTAATAACAGACATTGAATACTCTGCCCACCCTGAGTTTGGTAGATGATAAACTACTTGGGAATCAATGTCTCATTGTAGTAAATTGTAGACAAATTACTGCAAATCAGTTGAGATTTAACTCAGAGAATCTAGTTTGTTAAAAGCCTCAGTTACCTGAGCTCTCTTTGTATGCCAAAAGGGTGGCTGTGCTGTGCATCATATGGTCACTTTAATACAGGCAGACCATTAATAGACTTGGCAGCCTTTGTTCACACAACCTTCACCCCTCCTTCCCCTCCCCCCTCAAAAAACGTCCAGCACTTCCTCAGGAAGTGATTATATGGACTTCAGTCTCTGCCCTCTAGGGTCATGTCTGGACCTGTGCAGTTAGAACTTGGGCCTGTTGGGAGAAGGGACTGAGGCCTGAAACCAGTTTGTATGAAAGAGAGCTGCTTTCTCTAGCAGCATTTTTTAAACGGGCTTGCTGTGTGCTGGTAGCTTCTTTGTGCATCTTGCCTAGACATTTAAAACAGCCTCACCCCCCTCAAAAAAAAAAAACCAAAAGCAACAAAACCAACACCCTCCCCCAAAACTACTCAATTGGATAACACTTCAGAAAATAGTCTCCCCACTTCTCATCGTCCACTTCACCCAAGCTAAGGGGGAAAGGTATCAGAGTCTGTTTCTTGTTACTGAACAACATCTCTGCTTGTTTTGGGGCCCTGAGTTTGCTGCTTAAATAAGTCACTTAACTGGCAAACTTCTGGACGACTTCCCTCCAAGATCCTGGAAAGTGAAGGCTTCTACCTAAATAACATAAAACAGGGGCGCGCGCCTTTTGGCTGAGTCACCAGGGCTTTCCCTCTTCCTAATGGAACATTGGTTTCAAAAAAGCTTCTTTCAGGTAAGTTCTGAGTCCCGTAATGACTTCTTTGTGGTAATTCCCTGGAGTGAGGTCCTCTCTCTGCCTTGGTTTTTTTTTTTCTTTTTTTTTTTTTTACTTTATTTTTTTGTTCAGTCTATTAAACTAAAACCATTGAATTTGTTTTGTTTTGTTTTCTTTAACAGAAGCTTTGGTATCAGCTGCAGATCGTTCTCAGTGCAGGGGTGGGGGCACATCTACAATGATGGTCTAAACAGCTCTCTAGACTAGCATGTTTGCTAGTTTATATCTGTCCCGTTTAATAATTGGAGACTGTCTGTGCCATGTAGCGTTCTGATGGTCTGACAAAGGGAATGTTTTCCAGGTAGCTGTCAAAAATGATTTACAGTCTCAATTCTTGATCCTGCTACATTATTTTCTAAAAGTGCAGGAGGATTGCGAGTGTGCGCAAACACTTTGGAGCACGCTAGACTGGAGAAGCCGAGTCTTGTACACGCTCTGGTCTTCAGCGAGCAGCTGCGTGCTCTACCAGGACCACTATCTAGTCTGGAAAACACCCTTGCATCTTCCTCTTCCTGCCTTCCCATTCTTTCTGCTCCTCCCCAGTCAAGTCAGTTCTGTCTGCATTGGTAGCTACAATTCCTTGTGCTTTCTGACAGGAAAGCACGTCCTTGTATCCTCTCTGGTAATTCAAGTCACTTGCTACTGGATGTGCAAAACGGGACTGGCTGAGGACCATGTAGCCTGGAGCTTGTCAGTCTAGCTACACCCCGGCTGTGAAGATGCAATCTGTCACACGTACTCCTCTCTATACTTCACTTTCCCTTTATAAAAAAACTGTTGCATCAAGGACCCTAGCTGGAGACTCGCGCAGCCCCCTGTGAAACCTGCCTTCTCACTCCCTTTTTTTGGTGTGATTCAGGACTTTGGAGTCAGCAAAGACTGAGGAGCCCCCCCCTTTGCTGTAATAAGAAACAGACATAAAGTCCCCCTCTTGTCACAACAACCCTCATGTTTTTATTTTTCCTACGACCCCTTTGAAATTGATGCAGTCTGGGCAATAGATGCAGTCTGACCCTTTGGATGTAATTTTTGTATCTTCATTTTTTTGACAATTGCCCCTAAGAGCCCCAAATAGGGGACAAAAAGCGTTGGAGGACCTGAAACTTTTACCTGAGCCCAGGTTCTCCGGCGCTTCACAACCAAATGGGGCTACAGAGAAGCGTCTAAGCCAGTTCACAGAGCGAGCGTGTGTGGGGACTTCTCGCTGCCACGGACCCTTGATGCATGCTCCCCGCGCTCCAGTGGTCCCGTGTCAGAGGGCGGAGTTTTCGAAAGGAGGCCGCCAAAAATAAAAGGCAAAGAGACGGGATCGGCTGCAGCGGTTTCCCACAGGAGGAGGGAGTGTGCATCGGTCTGGTAACAAACAGAGAATGTTTCTCTCTTTAAGACAAAACAAAAAAAAGAGGAAAGGAAATCACAAAAATCTGTGTTTTATCTTGGATATTTTCAGAATATTCTTTTTAAAATGCAGATTTTAAATTATTTTTTTATGAGCTGTTAGGGCACTTACTGTAGAACGGTGCATTTGAAAATACTGTATACTATAGCAAATAGGTGCTTTTGGTACTTAAAGTGCTTTCACTGAAGCGTTGCACTGATATTTACTTAGCTTCTGTCCTGTAAGTTTACAAAGTCTGTCTTGTCTTAAAACAATTCCGATTTCCTAAATTTTAAAACTATTTTGCATACAAAGCCATTTTTATAATTTTATTTCCTGCTTCCATTTGACACTGGAAGTAGGGAATTGCTTACTGAATTCAAGATCGCCCAAATTACACTAACTTGCCAGAACTGGACAGGGGAGCACAGAAATGTTAGTGCAATGCATTCCAGTGATAACTACAAAGCTGAGTTAAGATACTTTAGGTCTCTGAACAATTTTTAACAAGTTGGCTGAATAAAACTAATATATTTGAATGCCTGAAGTATTAGGCTAGGGAAATTAGTTCACTGTATTTTATTAGTACTGTAAAAGTAAATATTTTTAAGATTGCTTTTTATTTCATGTTACCGAGTGGAAGGTAAGTGATCTCATTACTGTTATTTTTTGTTAGACTTCTCCCAACAGAGTAAAAGCTTTACCATGGCAGTTCTGCCCTTCCTCCACCCCAGTTTGCTCTGTCTGATGGTGACATTTTCACTTTACAGATTGTGTTTGAAAAAAAAAATACGAAATTCAATTAGCTTCTTCACAAACATTGCTGTCTTTGACACAGGAAGACAGAGAAATGCATTCTGGGGAGGATGACTGAGTACAGGGCAAAGCTGCTTTAAAATTGCTGTTTTTCAGGACACTGACATTTGTTCCTGATGATCTTAATTTTCAGTCTTCTACTCTTTTGGGATGAGTCTGTCTTGTATTTATTCCGTGCAATTACTAACTTTGTATTTTTTTTTCTTATTACTGTCACCTGCATTCGTGCTCCCCACCTTTCGTTGGCACGTCCTCTCTTCTTCTCCCCTGTCCTCAACCCCACCCCTTCACTGTGCTTCGCTCCTGGGCACTTCACAAGACGTGGAGGATGTTAAATTTGTGATAAACTACGACTATCCGAACAGCTCCGAAGATTATGTGCACCGTATTGGCCGTACCGCACGTAGTACCAACAAAGGTACTGCCTACACCTTCTTCACACCAGGAAACCTGAAACAGGCCAGGGAGCTTATCAAAGTCTTGGAAGAAGCCAATCAAGCCATCAATCCAAAGCTGATGCAGCTTGTGGACCACAGAGGAGGAGGAGGTGGTGGTGGAGGTAAAGGCATGAGGGAGAAGGGCTACAGAGGGAATATGTTCCCCATTTTGAGGGAGGGAAGATTAAAAGAGGGTAAGGAAGTAGTAACTGCAGGTCTAAGATGACAGATTAGTAATAAAGCTGTTCTGTACTTGAGGTCCCAACACCTGATGTAGGTGTAGTACTTCTGTCCCAAGACAGAGGCAGTCCCCTGTTTTACCTTAGCTGTAGAATGTTTTTTTCATAAGGTCCTCAGGGAGCTGATTTTGCTTGAAGTAATTACTTCCTCACAGCTCCTACTAAGGACAGGTGACAAAGGTGCATGTGCACGCATGTGCAAAATTGAAATCAGTAAAGGGATACCCTGACTTTCAGGAACTGACACACTTTTTCTTCCCATTCCCTGAAGGAATAAGAAGTTTCCTTATATTTCCAAATTAGGCCTGAATTTCTTCTGTTTCTTTGTCTCCAAGCACATACGTAAAGAACCCTTGTTGAACTTCATGTTTACACCTTGAACAAAATGAAGAGGCGTATGCATGGCTGTGCAGAGAAGTTACAGTCAGTCAGAAGAAGGTGCTCCTTGGGAGCAAAATGGGGGATGTAGAAGGGGGAGAAAGGGTAGCATAAGTGTACCAGAGATCATTGTTTAAGACTTGTTCATGGTACTAAATCTTAATGTATCCGTCGCCAGGAGGTCGTTCTCGTTACCGAACGAGCAGTTCAGTAAACAACCCTAACCTGATGTACCAGGAAGAGTGTGACAGGAGACTCCGGGGAGTGAAAGAGGGCCGGAGAGACTCAGGTGGCTTCAGAGACCGTGAGCGTGGTGAAAGTTATGCCAACGGAGCCAACAAGACCTATGGCAGTGCCTACGGGAGCCCAAATTCTGCTTTTGGGGCAGCACAGAGCCAGTATGGTTACACTCAAGGGAGCTATGGAGCAGCTGCCTATGGCACGAGTGGCTATGGCACTGCAGAGTACAGTGCTAGTGGCTATGGTGCCAGCACCACAGCTGCCACAGCTGGGAGAACCTCACAGAGCACTACCCAACAGCAGTATGCAGGGATGGTGGGGCGCTCGGGCCAGCAGCCACAGCCGCTCATGTCACAACAGTTTCNAGTACCCACCCCCTCCCCCGCCCCCACCCCCCTCTCGCAAATGAAACCACTTGCTGGTGACCAGTGTAGACCTCTTGCATTTAAAGGAACCTTTTCTTTCTCTTCTTTCCCATTGTGATGTCTCTCATGCAGGTTAGGCTTAGAATTCACTATTCAAATCCCTCGAGCCCATCAAAAATGGCCCCCAGTCCACATTAATGATGCTGTCCTCTTTTTTTTTTTTTTTTTTTTTTTTTT
>VXBT01001170.1:96477-107630 GCA_013400235.1 Oriolus oriolus | reverse complement strand
AGAGATATATATAGTTGACTGGAAAATTTATTATTTTTGTCTTGCATGTTGAGGAATTTGGGAATTTATTTTCTCTAAAAGAAAAGGGTATAAGGCAGATAGGTCCCAGCTCGATCATCTTGGTGTCTGAGGTTTGTGTGAAAACTTGCTTTTGAGGGAAAGAAGTTTCTATTCTGTAACATGTTAACTTAATTTCAGGAAGTATAGAGATGGGAAGCTCTGGGGGAGCCAAAAAGCACTTCATTTAAAATATAAATGCAAGGGAGCAATGCTCACTTCTCCTAATCTTAATTTTTTGTTTTAAATAGCTCACTATTACTGCTTGTAATCTTACTGTAGGTGACTTTCCATAGGAAAACTCTGTTCATTTGTCTGAGCTGGATGGTGTTCAGAGTAAAGCCTTGGGTATATTGTTGGCAATTTCTGTAGGTTTGGAAGCCCCATTTTCTGCTACCTGTATCAGCCTGCAGTAGGGAGCTTGGGATTAAAAACCCAGTGTCAGAGACCAAACCTGTCTTGAATTCAGTACCTGAAAACCAGGTAGTTGCTGTGGGTACCACTGCTGAAATGTTCAGCCAAGTAAGTTCTTCCACTACGACTGTTAAATTGCAGTAATGCAAAGGTGTGGAGCCTGATTACAGTTAAATTATTTACTGCTCTCAAATTTCTGTTGTTGGGTTTATTAAAAGAAATCGTCTTGAGAGCTTAGAAATTACGCAGAACTGAAATGATGAACAGCGTTACTTTGTTTGCCTGTCCTTCACAAACAAACTCCCTTTTGCCATGGGGAATGTTCTGAATGCCGCTACGCTCGATGAAATGTGACAGAGTTTTCCACACTTAAATTTAAGAGGTTTGAGTAGGGTGGGCTAGGGGGAGGGTGGGGGGGAGGAAGGAAGGAGGAGATTGCCTGGGGTCTCCTTTTCATGAGGTAAGCGGTGAGCTGGTTAGTGCATCTTGATTCTGAAGCTTTATTTCTTTTGTACCTTGCTCTGACTATTGCTTTCTCTGGCTTTTGAGTGCATTTCCCTGCTCCATTGGTCCCTTTGAGCTGAGCTCTTGCAGGTAGGTAGTATTTTAGAAAATGTTAGAGAAGAGTGACATTTTAGTAAATACGTAAATAAAACTTGTTTATTTTACAGGCTAAGGTGGGTGTGAGGGGGGTTTCCCCCTTTAGTAAAGCATGTTGTTGACTTGTTATTTCTAATACCAGACGGTTCAGAGACAGTAGATGATAACAGGAGTTGGCTGCTCTTGATCTGATAAGATGACAAAAGGATGGATACATCTCCTGGTTTGAGGCACACTCTTTGCATTAGGAGAGTGCAGGAGGGTTGTGGGTTTTTTCTGTTGGCGTTCTTGCATATGGATGAACAAGGCAGCCTACTCCTTCTGTAGCAGAGTGGAACTTCTTATAGCCCTGGAAAAGAGCTTGCTTATACGGAAATGATTTCTTTCAAAATTTAATTTCTTCCCAGAGTAAAATTTTGGGGGATGGATACGCTTTTTTCTCTTTTTTTGTGCAGTACACAGGTAGGTTGCTGACAGGGAGAAGGGAGATTCCTTCCAGAACCTCAGTTCCCTGATTCCATTTTATAATTCCAGTGCATGGGCAGGAAGTTCCTTTGCTTCTGTTAAGTGAAAGCCAGAAACATTTTGTTTATCTAGGCACTGACTGATATGTCTTTGGCCTCCCTCACAAGCAAATCTAGAGCATTTTTTTCTTTCTTTTTTTTTTTTTTTNTGAGAGTAGAATGCAGAAATGTGCTTGAAGGGTGTAGGAGTAGGACATCTCACTGACTGGCTTTAAAAAGGGTCTCTGGACTGCCAAAGCTGCCTTACAGTCTGTTATAGCTTTCACTTTTGGGGATGACTTGTGCATGTTTAAACATCAATGCCAAGTCTTGCAGCGCTTTATTGCCATTGAGGTCAGCTGAAGTCCAGGGTCTCGGTTCAGTTCAGAGTGTCAACCAGACTGCTGAATGCACCGTGGCATGTGCTGCCCCTGTCCCATCTGGTGCTCTCTGCTCTGCTCCATGTACCAGCTGGAGGGCCCTTGTTGATAAAGCATTAGCCTCTAGTGTTGTTTGCATTGTTTTCAATCTGTAAAAAGTTTGTGGGAGTGTCAGCTATCTGAGCTGGGTGTCTCCTCCCCTCCCACTTCCTGAAGCAATTTACTGTTTGGACTTCTCTGAACAACGGAAGGGTTACTAGCTTTGTGTGGGATCAGCATCTTGTTTCACACACCTGCTGGTCTCTGAACACATTCCTGTTGTATTAACGAAGACTTGAATTGAGAGATTAATAGATCTGTGGTGTTCAGGCACAGGATACTAAGAGCTATGTTACTATTCTTAGTTTGTAAATTGTCCTTTTGATACCATCTTGTTTTCTTTTGTAGGTATAAATAAAAACACTGTTGTCAATAAATTGTGAACTTTGTCTTTATTTTTGGAATGTAAAGCAGTCTTTGCTCCTGTTCTTCCCAGTTCTTAAAAGTCAGATTCAAGGAGATGGAAACACTTCTTGGCAACTCACTGAATTTTCACTGAAATCATCTCTGTGTAGAATACAAGGAAACTGAAAATAAGTGAGCAGGGGGGATGTTTGAATACTTGCAGAATTAGAAGATTTGTGTAATTCAAAGGAAATGTGTTTTTGAATGTTACAGGGCCTGAACAGAGAGAGGGTCAGGCAGAATTAATTTTCAAGAGGGTGTTAGTTCCTACAGAGTTAAAGTAACAGTGTGTGGCATCTGCTGTGTCAGACATGGCCACCTGTGAAATGCGTCAGTTGTCTTACGGTAACAGGCTATTAGTACATGTTCCCTTCACTCTGGGTGCTTGCTGAAGGACTAAAGGGAGTGACGTTTTCCCTTGTGCTGCCTCAGGGTCAAGGTGGAGGTGTGTTTTGGATGTAGATGCTGGGAAGAGCTGGGAGAGAGAAGAAATTGCACTACTTCAGTATTGGCCAGCACTAGCACCAAATTCAAGTGAGAAGAAATTAAAAAATGGGAGGGGAAAAGTCTGATGGGTGAAAACCATTTCAGTTTTACAAACCCTGTCTTCCTGGCACTGGGTTGAAACTCAGCTGAGCCATCAGTTAGTCAAAAAGGGCCAGGGAAGGAAAGCTGTGATCTTAAACAGCTTCCTCTTTGGAATTTGTTGCGCTGTCTGTGGGATGTCTTCAAACAGGCATGGGAAGGCTTAGCTTCTTTCCTTTTAGGACTGCAAAGAGAAAGAGAAGGCAATTAATAAATTTAGTGGAATTCAACTGTTTTAGCGTTCCAATAATTTTGTTTTCTAACTTGCTATTTAGAACTTTGCTTGCTTTATTTATAACTTGCACCAGATAGTGGGGTGCCAGCTTTGCAAACTGCGAATGGGAGACAACCACTGTGAATGCTGCTAAGAGGGAAACCACAACCTATTTGTCCTCCTTTATGCTAAAGGAAAAGGTTCTTGTTTGTCTTCTATGGTTACTTGTTCTCATGGATGGACCATATTAATTTTTTTTCTTGATGATGTGCTATCCCCAGTGCTTTCTCCTCCTTTTGATACCGAGCGTGGCCTGAATAAATGTGTGTGGCCAGACCCCTGCTGAGCTGAATGTTGAGATGGCAGGGATGCCTCTGGGAAATACCAGAGGCCCATAGACTTAGATGGGGTGGCCGGAGACGGGACTGTCTTGGTTGTGCGGTGGCCAGTGGTGCAGATGGGCTGTGCCTGGGATGGGATGGGTGCTGGGGCCCGTCTCCACTGGGTGCCAGAGGAAAGGGCACTGATGTGCTGAGGATGCACCGTGCAGGAGGGCCTGATGGACTGGGCGAGGCCAGAGGGACCGTGCCAGGCTGGAGAAGTGAGCTAGGGAGGCCTTGTGAAGGTCAGCAAAGCCAAATGCACATCCTGCCCCTGGGCTCAAACAGCCCCGGGCAGCGCAGCAGTCTGTGTTGGGGGCTGCCCAGCTGGGAAACGGCAGAAAAGGCCTTGGGTGTGCTGGTGGGCACCAAGTTGAACACAAGCCAGCAGCGTGCCCTTGTGACAAAGCAAACAGCCTCTGGAGCTGCATTGCCAGCAGGGTGAGCAGGGAGTCCTTCCTCTCCACTCAACCGTGGGAGGGCACAGCTGGAGTGGTAGGCTCAGCTCTGGGCTCTCAGAACAAGAGATGGGGACACCTGGGGTGAGTCAAGAAGGACCACAAGAACATCTTGATGTAGGAGCACAGGCTGGGAGCTGAGACTGTTCAGCCTTGAGCAGGCTGAGGGGCATCTTACCCATGTGTACAAGTGCTGGATGGGAGAACTAAAGGGGACAAACCCACACTCTGGTGAGTGGTACCCAGTGACAGGGCAAGGGGCAATAGGAAATTCCACTTAAACATCTGAAAATAATATTTTATAGTGAGGGTGGTCAGACACGGGCACAGATTGCCCAGAGAGGCTTCATCCTGGAGATGGGCAAAACTTTGCTGGACAAGACCTTGAAAAATGTGAGCAGGGGCATGGATTAGATTACTTCCCCCCCTCCACCCTCACTGCCCACACCCCATGCCATTCTGTGAAATACGAGCTTTGGGGAGCTGAAAGCTTCCTCAGGATATCTTTCATGTCCTTGTGTTAAACAGAAGGGAGCTCATCTAGTTTTGAAAACAAGATAAAAAGAAGTAGCATTCTATAAAAATCCCTTTGCAGTGCTTTGGTATTGGCTCAGAAGTCTTATTAAATACATTTCTTTATATAACACGTTTTTGCTTTCTTTTTTCAGCATCACTGCCCTTTTTTCTGAGCTCTTCCATGTTAGAAATGTTTTGAAAAGTTGGGTTTTTTGAAAGAATGTAAGAGATGCAACCTGCTATAATATTGCTGGCTCTCATAAATGACTGCAAAGTATTTGCATGTCTTCAGACACAATTTCTCTCCCATGATCCAGAACATTTGTGTAAAAGAAAAGAGGAAAAAAGCAATTCTCTTCCTGCTGTGATGTTCCATCTACAAATGTTTTTTCTTCTGCCTCCTGTATCGTCTAAATTTTGCAGCTCTGTCACTAGCAGTGTGAGATTGGAAGCCAGCAGTTGTGTTTTTTCCCCCTTTTGTTCCACCACCACAACTACAAAGGGTATGGATTTCTCACAAAATACAGAAGGACACAGGACACATGAATTGAGCAGAGCTAAAATGGGAATTAGTTTAGAAAAGAAAAAAAAGGAATTGACGTGAAGCACCTTGATGGCAGTTTTAGAAAGTATTTTTCTGGCTACAAAAATATTTAATGACAGAAGGAAGTCTTAATCTGCCAAGGCCAGCCACCTGCTCAGTGCTCCTGTCACCTCTATCAGCAGGTGTATCGCATGAAGCTACCAAAAATCCATCCCTTGAAACATCAAACGTGGGCTGTCATTACTGCTTTTGGCAGACTGGTTGGAGAAAGTGAAGAAGGAGGAAAATAGTTGTCCACTTGGCTAATTTCATCTAATTCCATCCTCCTCAACAGAAAGGTGTTTTAAAGTGTACTTCAGCTGTGGCAAACCACAGCGTGTTCTATAGGATTTATGCCCTCGGGTGCACTTGCAAGCTCTGGTGTGTAGCCATTTACCAAAGCATGGCACTGAAATGGAAGGGGCATCTGATTCTGAAAAACGCAGTGTCTTGTCTGTGCAGATGCCCATCTTCCTACAGAATGAGTTCTTGATAATCAAGAACCTGATCTTCCCTATCAAAGGAAAAGTAGGTTTAATAATATCTCCGTATGTCTGCAGTTGCTTTCTTAGGTACATTGTCTGCCTGCAGCTATTTTTTCCCCCTCAAAGTGTTTTTTTTTGTTCAGTGTGATTCATAATCTTTCAGAATGTATGTAGAATTGAATGTACCTCAGTTGTTAACTTCCCAAGGTGGGGTTAAACCAGGCTTAACTCTGGTTTAATTTTTGCTGTGTTTCACATGCACATCTAGAGCCTTGCAAGCAGTGATGCCCACTTGCAGTCAATAGATACATTTTTTAAACTGGACACTAATACAGCAAAAAATAAAGTCATGTAAGGATTAACACACGGCAAGCTGCAGCTCCACCCTGTACTCCAAGAGTGTTGAATGAACATTCCAGTATTATAGCAACCTGTTTGCCTACCTTTGGTGACGTAGAGATAGAAGAAGTCACAGTAGAAGATGGTTTGTACCACCCCGGAAACGACAGCAATCTGGTCGTAGAAATTCTCCGTGTGGTAGCGCCAGACCCAGTTGGCGATGTAGAGAGCACGGTAGAGGCCCAGGAAGAAAAGGTAGTGTGTCGTGATGGTCTCTGCTTCCCCCGTCTTGCTGATCATGAAGAGCTGAGGAAGGATAGCCACGGACTCCAGGTAGATGGAGAAGGTCCAGAGTATCTGTGAGGTGCAAAATGCAGGCAGTGGGGGGTCAGTGCTGGCTAGTATGTGTTAAGACCCAAAGCTTTTCGTTTGGCAAACCACTGATGTGTGAGGGGGATGAGCGGTGCTGCTGAAGTTGGGGAAAATGAGCTCGCTGTGCTGGGAGTGAGAGGAGACAACGCTGAGCTGCTCTATAGATGGTACTGTCTTCAAGGCCTGCCAACTTTGCCTTTCCTGCCTGCTTTTGCTGTTAAAAATCTCAGCTATTCAACATGCTGTTCACTCTGCTGCCTGGTGTCAGGCTGCTGCTGCTTCCCTTCCCTTTTCCTGCCTCAGCTCTTCCTTACCTCCAAGGGGGTGAAGCTGTGGTTCTCCAGAAATGACAGGCCTGTGACAGGGACCAGCAGGAACTCGAGGCGAAAGGAGTCGTTCTCGCTGTCAAACGTTTTCCGGAATTTCACGTAGATCATGTACACGGTGACGTAGGCACAAATCAAAAAAATGACCTGTGGGAGAGAAGGGAGATGGCAAAACCTCACCTGCAATTGCACTTTCCGTGCTTAAAGAGAGGCTGGCTTTGCCAAAAGTCAAGATAGTGGTGAATGCTTTGCCTGTGTTGGCTTAAGGATTGACTTCTGCTGGAGATAATCCAGTGGTCAGGTAAAGCTTGCCTCACCATGAGAATCACACATGTTTGAGTCCCTCTGGGGCACTCTGTGAAGAGGTTGGCTTGGTGGCAGCTTTATGTTAATGCTCCTGCTGTACAAGGACACCTAGGCTTGGTTCATGGCTCTTTTTTCCAGTTTTAGTGGTGCTAAATGTGGCTCAGCTTGCTTACTGGCTATGGCAAGGGGTTTTTTGGTCAATGGAGGGACAGTGAAACCAAAGGAAGCATCTTTTATCCAGCCTTCCTGGCTGAAAAACTCAGTGACTGTGTACCCTCACCTCCCTGAGAAACCACAGTGAGCTGAGGGGAACCCCTCCTGCTGCACTGCCCTCTCCTTACCTTCATCACAGTGTTATAGACAGAGATGAAATTCGTGAGCAGGTCCAGGTAGCGGGTTGTGAAGACGAGGGCAAAAAGTATCTGACTCTTCCCAGAGATTCCTGCGTGGCAGGGAGATGAAAGGAAAGCAAAGCAGATGAAGGGAAGAACCCATGGGATGGTGGTTTCCCCTTACACCCCCTTTGGAAGCATTTGTGTGTAAGTGTGTTGTTTTGTGAGCCAGGGCTGGTGTGTGGGTGCTGAGGCAGCTCTATCTCAGGAGTGGCCAGGGTCTCCCAAGTAACAGGGCAGGCTCCTGCTGGTGCCCCTGAGCGCTGCCTGTAGGAACTGGTGCTCGGTGGGCCTGTTCACCACTTTGGCCAGTTCAGTCCTTGCTGTCGTCAAAAGACCTTTCTCTTCCCATCCTTCTCCCTTTGCCTGCCCACCTCACCAGGGATTGTGTGATGTGACATCTCCCACAGGAGGGAAGAGCTGCAGGACCAGCCCCGGGATGCTGATGGAACTTGGCCACTGCTGGCAGAGAGAGGCAGTCAGGCCCTCCCACTTCTGTACCTGTGACAATAGTCACAGCCCCAGCAGCCCAGCCCCAAAATCTCTTGAGGATGGAACTATGAGCAAAATCCTCCTGCAGGAAGCTGCTGTCCTGATTTCCTCACCCTGGGATGGGGCAGCCTCTGGCACCTGTCCACCACTGGCAGAACCTCCAACCTAAAGCAGCTTCCTCTCCAGGTCGCTGGTGTTGGTGCCACCACAACCTCTTGCTCCCATTTTCCACCTCCCTCCAGCCTTGCCGCCCTCTCCTTCACTTCACCACCCTGAGACCAACACCTGCCTGAGGCTGTGCGCCTTGCCACATCACATCCTTCCAACACAGCCCTCTCCTGCCGGGGAGACCTCCCAGAGGAAGAGGATGACTTCCCTCGAAGAGCCCACGGGGGAGGGCTGCCGGTTTGTACGGGCTATCACTGGCCTTTCCAGCACCCATTTTGTTGTATCCTTCACCGAGCTGCCCTCCGAGAAGGGCCACCCTCCTTCCCTGGGGCATGGGAGCACTCACCAGCACAGGACTTGGACTTCACGATCTTCAGCAGGAGAATAATGATGGCCAGCAAGTGGGAGACATCCCCCAGGATGCGGAAGATGTTCATGGTGCCGGGAGGGACTCCTCTGGGGTGACGGGAGTGGGGATCTTTCTGCAGGCAGGGAGGGCGAGGGCAGGAAGTTTTTCTCCCGCAGGCCTCGACTGAATGAACGGTATCCTTCGGCTCAACTTTCCCTTTTCCCTGAGCACGGAGCCTTCCCTTCTTACAGCACAAAGTTCAGGCTCCCCTCTCCCGTGCCTGCAGATGCCTTTCCCCTGCCGGGCTGTACGTCTCCCTTGTTTACTTTTCCACTGAGGTGGATTTTCCCTCTCCCGGCCTAGGGCCTTCCTCTCTCTGGTTTGGGCTGAAAGTTGGAGTTTGCCTCCCGGAGAGCTCCAGGCTGAGCAGCCCCGAAGCCAGCGCTGGGTGACGGTGACGTGGCTCCCGGCTGGCCGGGGAGGAGAGAGAGGAGGAGGCGGAGGCGGGAATAACCGCGCTATTTTTCCCTTTTTCTTTTTTTTCCTTCCTCTTTTTTCTTCCCCTGCTTGTCTCAAGTTACACACGGAAGTGTGGTTAAAGGGGAAAAGGCAGAGGGAGCAGGATTCCCATCCTCCGGCCTTGAGGACACACCCTCCGGCGAGGGCCAGGCTTTTCAGGAATATTCATCATGGGTGCAGTAACCTCTGTCCTGCTTCCAGAGCCTGCTGCTCTCTGCCCTTCCCGGCCCCATCCCATCTCCAGCGCCTTCTCACCCGTGCTCCACCTTGTCTCCTGGAGCCAAAGAAGAAGTGGGGAGATACTTGAATTACCAAGCCACTGGGGCTCTTCCACAGCTGTTCAAGCAGAGCCATTCCCCAGTGTCTGCCCCCCCAGGCACCCCTGCCTTCAGGTATCCTATCTGGAGCAGTGTGGATCCCAGAGGACAACTCCAGAGAAAACAAAAAATCCTCCCAAGGGCTGGTTTGAAACAAACTTCACTGGAAATATTAATCCTGGATTCCTGCAAGAGGGTTATAAACAATGTAGGGAATGTGCTGAGCGAAAGAAGCGTGTTGTTGCTGCTGGTTTTATAGATTTCACAGAAAGGAGCTCAGTAGTGACTGTTAGAAAGTTTTAATATATTTGAAAACAGCCATGGCTTCAAACAGACCAGCTTGGTTTGGGTAAACCTTGGAGCTGGAGTTAGGCAGGGAGATCTCATGGCAGCAGCGGGGGGACCTCTGCATCAAGACCCAGCAATTAGATGTCCAATATCTAATCACTAATACAACATTGCTTTAGTACAACCAAATGGAAGTTTTAATTTGTCTCCTTGCCCCTGAGCAAATCACATCTGGCCGTGGGTCTAATTTGGTTTCTCTTGGATTATGTGATCCTGCCTGCTCTTGTCCTGGAGCTGGCACTGGCTGCTGCCCTCCCTGTCCCCAGCCATGACCTGTGGCCATCCCCTACACATCTCTCTCTGTCCTTATGAGCTTACTTGGAGTAAAATCCTTAACGACTAAAGTGTAAAAATATTATTCCTGGTGCTTTCTGAGAGGATTAACAAGCCTATTAGCATCACCGGATCCCTTCCTGAATATATTTGCATACATTTCCTCCCTGCCCATTAGGTTGGCGGTTGTGTTTTCCCTCTCTGACGCTCCAGCACCTGCATCATAGGGCTTTTCCAGATGGATTCACAGGCTGGAAAACACCTGCTCAGCCCCACAAAACTGGAGACATCCCTGCCTGCTCCCAGCCAGGGCACCAAGGCAGGGGCTGGTGCGGTGGGAGGAGGGGGGGTTAGAGCGAAGGAGAGGACTGGAAAAGGGTAGGGACTGGCCAAATTGGGTTTCCAGATGTCAGAGTGGAGCTGCCTGGGATTTCAGCAGGGCTTTGCAAGGCCGTATGGGTGCTGGTGAAAGCCAAGCCCCAGCCCTGGTGGCCCTGCAGGTCCCTGGTATCCCAGGTCCTTTTGCAGGTGGGCAAAGAGTTTTGACCCATAGAGCAGGAATCTAAAGTTGGGGGGAAGGAACAGATGTGGGGTCCTCTCTTCCAAGAGATCCCTTTCCAGTGCCCTGGAGTGCAATGTCTGAGAGCCCTTGTCTTTCTCTTGTCCCTGCACTCCTCTTTGCAGCTTGTTGTCCCACCCAGGGAAAGAAGCACCCTGCAGAGGGGTAAAACTGTTGTGGGTGGCAAAGGTTTATTCTCTTCATCTTGCACCTTCCCAAGAAGAGCTGATGGGCTCCGAGTCCCAGCGTTATCTCCTGCTGCGGCACCAGGAACCACCGGCTGAGGTGACCATTAGGGGGACTTCGTGGGAGCAGCCCAATCAAGCTCACCCACCTGGAACAGGGTGGGAGGGCTGGGGTGTCCCCACGGGACATCCCTGAGTGGCACATGAAGGCCGCAGGAAAGCTGCGGCAGGGCAAGGCACACCCAAGCTCTTAGGGAAGAAAAAATTGGCACATGGAGTGGGACCGAGTAAAAATAAACCTTCCCTCCCGCCCTGCCACAGCGCAAAGCGCCTTGCGCCGGGTGTCTCCCTGCCTCCCAAAATAATGCCGGGTGCTGCCACCACCCCGCATGGTGATGCTCTCTCCATGCCTCCCGTTTCCATGGTGACCACAAGGAATGTCGCCAGGGTGACAAGGAGGGAAGCAAGCTGGGATTTGATATTAAAAATGAGATTTTAGGGTTGTTTGGTTTATTTTTCTCCCCCCCCC
>VXBT01001170.1:60634-96469 GCA_013400235.1 Oriolus oriolus | reverse complement strand
CCCCCCCCCCCCCCCCCGCCTTAGTCCTATTTTTGGGGTTTCCCTCTCTGCCTCTGCTGGTCTGGGAGGCTCCTTCTGCAGAGCCCCTGGGCCAGGCAGCGGCAGCTTCATGTAGGGCCCTGCTCCACCTCTACCTCTCCTGTGAGGCAATGGCTATGGGATGAGAAGAGGCACAAAAGGGGGTTTCCTTATCACTAAAACATTTGTTTCCTTCTATCAGGAAGGCTTCTGTGCTTTTGGCCCCAGTGGTGCTCCAGGTGTCTCCCTCCACTGCTGCTGCAGGATGTAGCTCAGGCTGCATCCAGACCTCCTGGGAGAGTGGGCATCCTCAGGGATTCGTCCAAGAGCGGAAAATGGTTCTGCATTCCCAGAGAGGCTGGGGAGCATGGTAGGGTTGAGCACCATGGGCCACCTCTGTGTCTCAACATCTCTGCCCCCGTGACCAGGTCAGTTTGACTGGGCAGTTCTGGAACACTGGGGACAGAGATGGGATGGTTGGAGGAAGATGGCAGAGGGAGCCTGGCAGGTGCTAAGGAGTCCAAAACTTTTTTCTCTGGTTTAAACACTCAAATTCAGACCTGCTCAGGGCAGAGAGGGCTTGAGGGTTTGTGCTGCTTTGGTTGGTGTCACAGGAATGCAGGACCACAGGTGTCCAAGCAGGGCTTCTGGCATAGAGGTAGAACTTCTCTTCATGCCCAGGCAGGAGAAGGGGCAGGCAGCATTCGCCCACCTTCCCAGGAGCTCTTGCTTTCTGCTGCACCCATCTCTCCATCCATCTCCAGCCATCTCTCTCTCTCTCTCTCTCCATCCATTCCTCCCTCCATCTATTCAACCACTCCTCTCTCCTCCTCTCTCCATTCACCTCTCCATTCATCTCTCCAAAGATTCCTTTGTCCATCTCTCTGTCTCTCCTTCCCTCCTTTCATCCGTCCATTTATCCATCCCTCCCTCCACCCTTCCATCCCTCCATCCCTCTATCCCTCTGCCTCCCTCAATCCCCACAGCAGCACTGGGAAAGGTTGGCGGAGTGGGGCTATTTTTGGGAGCGTCTCCCTGGCAACGGCTGCCACCACCGTCTGTGGTGGCTTTTCCATAGGTGCTAAAATATTCCACACTTCTTATTAAAGACGGTGCTGGTGGAGACGGGCGGGGGCGGCGAGTGTGAGCCACCCCGCTGCTGGGGCCGGCGGCCATGGGGCGGTCAGGGCGTGGCACTTGGGGGGCACAAGGACAGCGAGGGGCTGGTGGCCTCTTCAATGCCACAACCCCATGTCCCTCTCACTGGCTCTGGAAGTGCCACCTGCCTCTTGGCAGTGCCGGGCTGCCACACCATGCACAAGGTGTGGCTGTCCGTCCTCCTGCTGCAAGGGCAGAGGGAAATGTGGTGAGGTCTTGGGGGCAGCTGGCAATGAGGAGCAAAAGGCAGAGAGGGGAAACCTGACCTGAAAACGAGGCGGCTGCAGGGCTGCACTTGGTGGCTTTGCTCGCTCTGGGAAGGAGCAAGATGCCTCAGCCTCATCTTTGTCCCTTCACCACATGATGAGGAAAGGCCTGTCGTGGTGCCAGAGGGATGGTATGCTTTGCCAAAGGGCAGCTGTGTGGATCCTGGTCAGCAGCTCTTGGGAAGCAGCCCCACAGGCGCTAGAGACAGAGCTTTTGGGAAAGTAAGTACCCTTCTGAATCTGAATGAGGTCCTCATAGGGATGGCTGCAGAGGGGATGGACAGGCTGGCCCCGCTCCATCCAGGAGCAGCAGGGAGCAGCCATGGGTGCACTGGGGTGAGCAGACCCATTCAGGAGGCTGATGCACTCCTGGTTTGCAGCTGCTCATCTGCATGGAGTTACTAAACCCGCCATCTGCTTCCCTGGCAGTGGCTCTGCCAGGTGGGAGCGGGCTGTGCTCGCCGTGGCGGCATTCGCTGCTGCTGGCATGGGACAGCAGGCTCCACAGTGTGTTGTGCAGGGGTCATCCCTTGTGCCACATCTTGGGATGATTTTGGGAGGGAGGGTCATGGTCATTGCAGGATTAGCGCCCAGAGGAGACTCAAAAACTGGTTTTTTGATCTTTTTTTGACTTTTCAGCACAGGCCTTAACACTGGGGACAGCAGATGAGACACCAAGACGGAAACCATGTGCTCAAACAATGCCATCCTGGAGCAGGGCTGTCCCCAGGAGCCTGTGCCTGCAGCCACTGCCTGTGTGGTCCGGGGTCTCTTTGGCCTTGGGCTTTGCTGCAGCAGAGTCCCCCACCTTCTCTCCTTGTCACCAAGAAGTGACCTTTTCCAAGCCTCTGAGACGCTGCTGGCCATGGAGACCCAGAAGAGGTTTCCTGGACAGGTTTCCTGGCAGGGTGGCTGTGCACTATCCTGGAGCCCTGAGGGCTGGCCCCTCTGTGTCCACGCTCCCATCCCAGCATTGCTCATCCCAGCAGGAAATCACCAGCTCTCTAGAGAGGGGAGGCAATGCCCCACAGCAAACAGTCTGTATCAGCTGGGAGAGCCTGGTCCTTCCTCAGGGTGAGGCGTCAGCCCAGCACCTCAAACCCAGGTGAGAAAAAACCCTCTGATGGTAGTTCTTTCATCTCTGTGCAGCAGCCCAGGAGGAGAATTCACCTCCTTGGGGGCACCTGGCGGCCCCACCATCCCTTTCCTGCTGCCGGTGGTTGCTCTCGTCTCCCCCATGGCGGCTCCGCAGCTCTGAGCTCACATGCGAGGATGGGCTAAAGTAGAGGAAAGCTGTTGGATCCTACCACAGAGTTACTGACTTCTCAGCTACAGACTGCATAGCAATCAGCGAGGGGGAGAGGCAGCCAGGGAAAGGGAGCGGAGCGCAAAGGGAGGAAGAGTGTCAGGGAGAGGGGGGATCTGGGGACTAGAGCAGGGGGGCAGCGAGGGGCGCGGGCGAATAATGCCAGAGAAGGAGGGAGCCAGGCAGGAGGGGGAGACCTGAACCCGTCGCTGAGCCACGAAGGCACATCAGCACTCCGTGGGATGGACGCTCCTGGGAGCAAAAAATTCTGAGAGGCAGAGGCAGAAGGAGAGCGCTGGCGTGGGCAGGGCAGAGTTAGGAGAGGAGCAGGTCGCAGCGGAGAAGTAGCTCTTCGGGAGAGGAAAAAAATAAACCTAGGCTGGAGGCGAGCGAGGACTGCAGAGAGACTTCCCTGATTCCTCCGGTCCGGCTCAGGCATTTCATGGTGAGATGGAGAAACCGGCCGCTTTCCCCTTCCTCTGATGTTGGCTCGGCACGGCTGGAGCAGGCGGCAGCCCTCGGCAGGACCCGGGTAAGAGGCGGTGCCCGGGCGCGCTGCTCTCCTCACCGGCATGAGAGCGGGAAGGGTTTTTCTCCCCTAGGAAAATAATGTATTGTTTCATTCGCGTTCGCTCCGAGGAACAGCTATAAATATAACTTAGGGAGAGATGCGTGGCTTCGTGTGAGCGTGCCAGTGAATAATAAAGTTGCCTGTGTGCATGGCGTATGCACGTACAGCTACCGGGGCGGCCGCGGGCCGAGGGGCAGGGGTGGGCTCCTGCCTCTAAACCTCCTCAACTTCCCTCCCCGCCCCCTTGCCACCCTGACTTCGGTCGCTTTGCAGGTAACTTCTTCATTTTTTCAGTCCCCCACGTTTTCTTAGAGTCTTCTCACCCTGGGCTGGGTCTTGCTCACCTTTTGTTTTCTCCGGCTCTGTAGATTCTTCTCTGTGCTGGTCACGGCCAGTTCACAGATAAGAGAGCAGCTGGAGACCTGCTCTCCAAGCTCTCGGGTGCAAATGGGGCTGAAGGCGACGTGTTCGTTCTCCTGCTGCCTGTGGAGATTTTCAGGCTCCAGACCTGCCCCCCTCTCCCTTACCTTCCACCTCTCCCGGTCCCAGCATGGCTGATCCTGCTGGTGGTGGTCCAACACCCCCCGGACAGGCACAGTGCAAAGGGTCTTCTGGATAGTGGGTCTGGGTGAAGGAGCTCAGGAGGAAGCCATGGGCAAACTACCAGAGAAACTCTGCTCCCTGTTGGCAAGGTCGGCTTCCCCCCCGGGGCAGGAGTGGGCAGGCAGGTTTGCATGGTGCTGGCAGATCACCTCGGACATCCCTGGCCCTTCAGCCCCCAAGGCCCTCCCTCCTGGACAAATTGCCTGGAGTCAACCAAATCCTTCCGGCCGAGCCTGGAGTTTCCTATCCCTGCTGCCCAGCCCTGACTCCATCCATGGCAAAGCAAACAGCAGCTTTGGGGCCTCTCCCTTCTCCCCTTGCTCCCCGTGGGGGGTGTGCTGTGAAGGGCAGACAGTGACAGCGCACATGGGAACGCGTGGCAGAGGTGACGTAGCTCCAAGGCTACCCTCAACCCCTGCTCTGTGCCCTCCTCGGCTTCTCAGGAGGAGGCATCCACAGGAGGTGGGAGGTGTGGAGATGAGCCCAGGGCTTGGGGTTACCCAGAGCCTAGGAGGGATCAGGCAGGTGCGTGGGGAGTACATCTTGACAGAGACATGGGAATGTGTCCCTTCATTCACCACCAGGAGCGGCACCCAGGGAAGCCTGAGACACCCTGGCAGTGTGTGGCCACTCCTGTTTGCAGCCACTGAAAATAATAATAAGTACAGGGGAAATACGTGCCTTAGGAGGAAAGCAGGAATCTGGTGGGGACAGAGGATGGTGGGGAAGAGGACGGATGGTGAGGATGGCCACAGAGAGGATAAGCTGGAGAGGGCTGATCTGGAGGGAAGTGGGTTCCCTCTCCTCCATCTTTTTCTTCTTCCATCTCTCCCCCTGTTTGGGTGCTAAGATCAAGTGCCCCGACGTGTGGTGCTGGCAGGGGGCTGGCAGCAGTCCTTGCCCCTTGCAGCCCCCCGCCACGGTTTGCAAGGAAAACCGGAAAGCGAGGAGGTGGCTGGGGAAGGATGGAGTTACCTGGCAGAACCAGTCCCCACTGGCCCCTCCGGCCTCTCGGCCACCCCAGGCTCAGCCACCGGCCACGCCCGGGAAGCAGCTGCATCCCTGGGGTGGTGACAGTGACAGGAGGCAAGGGGGAGGAGGGCACGGAGATGGACACCTGCGCCCGCCGCGCACTGACATCAGCGCGGACGCGGAGCGGAGCAGTTAATGGCCCTCTGCCCTCAGCAAGGCCCCCTGTCCTGCCTCGTTATTGCGCTGGGCTGGCTTAACCCGGCAGTGCGGCCGGGAATCAATAGATGGATGCTGGCGTCTTAGCAATCGATCCCTTACTCATCCACGCGGCTCCCAGCCTCCCGCTGGCGCTCGTTTTTCTGTGAATGGCACGGGCTGAGTGAAGCCGTCTGCGCTTGCCTCGCAGCGCTGCGAAACTGAGTCAGGCTGAATTCCTGCTCCTTGACATCACTGCTCCTGTGCCCCTCACCAGGGCGGAGAGGTCTCACAGAGAACCCCCAGAGGCACCGGCACCGGTTTTCCTCAGCAGACAAGGTGGTTTTAATGGAGATGGTTGGGATTGAAGCCCCTTCTTGGGAGAGATGCTGATTCTCTGGCTGTGGGGAGCTTGGGGAGACACGCAAGGGCTGCTTTTGAGCTGGTTCCTGCCCTCAGACCTCTCAGGCTCGTTCTCCGGCAGTGAAGGTGGTACCGTGGCACAGTCGGCTGAGGGATGGGAGCAGGCTGCAGTGTGACCCTGTCCCAGTGGCCCCAGAGACCCATGCACCTCCATGCTTGTCTTCCTGGGAGCTTGGCAGCAGGCAGCTTGCTTCAGGGGCAGTTTTGGCATTAAACCACTGATTTACTTGGGAAGGAGATGCCCACCACCTCCTGGCACCAGCCGTGCTGGCACAGCAGCATTGCTGCTGCTCTCACTGGAAATTAGAGAGTGGAGGGTGGAGAACAAGATACCCTCCGGCCCGGCACCTCCCCACGCCGCCAGCCAGGGGCTCCTGCCGCCGCTCTGCCCACGCTCCTGCCACCATGGCAGTGGGTCTGCCCCTCACAATCTGGACGGCTTTTTTATTTCTATGGCAACATTTCTCCTGAAACACTTCAGAGGGAGCCTGGTGCTGTTCGATAATGAGAGAAGCAGCATCCCCCATTCTGTCCCTTGCAAAAGGCTCAGAGACACGACCCCGACACCTCTCCTCACCTCCCTCCCTCCCTGGCAAGCGGCACCAGCACTGGTACAATGAGCTGCTGGCCTTGTCCCAGCTGCCTCTCTGCTGCCTGTTCTCCTTTCCCCTGCCTTCAGCTTTGCTCTCCCCTCTCCTCTCGCCCGCTCCCCTTCTGCTGGCAGCCTGCTTAAGCACCCGCGCAGACTGACCAGCTGAAAGGAGTCTTAGAGCAAGTGGATGTCGAAAGTGACTCTGCTGTGGAGGAGGGTAAAGCCCCGGGAGAGCTGTATAGATCGGCCCCGCCAGCAGCACGGTGAGTGCAGGGCTGAAGGGCACTGGGGATCCCAGAGGCTGGGCAGACAGGCGCTTCATCCCTCTGAAAAGCTCGATGGCATTACGAAGAGGCGGTGCCTGCCACTGGACCGGACACAGCGGCCCCAGAAGTCCTCTCCTCTCCTGTTCCCGTTGTTCCCACCAGCAAGAAAGAGCCTCGTGTCTGGGCGGAGGTGAGCAGGCAGAAGTTGCGGGCAGCACCGGGTGCCAGCAGGCGACAGGCAGGTGAGCAGGCAGGGTGCCAGCGGCAGCGACTGTCGCAGCCCGGAGGCGCAGGGCTATGACAGCAACCCGTAGTGATGGCGGGGGGGATATCGCAGTCCTGGCAGTGTGCAGGTGCAGCCGCCGTGTCCCGCTTCGCACTGCTCTCCTCCAGCCCCGTCCTGCCCGCGATGGCAGCCCCACCCTGTCAGAGAGCTGGGGGGGTAGGGAAGGAGGGGGCAATGCTCCTCTGTACTGCGTGAGTTGGGCAGCACTTAGGCTAGACACCTTCCAGATGTGTTTGTTAAACCTGACTGATCAAGCCGCAGCAATACAAGTCGGCAAACCTGAAGTGAAACACTCGATCTGCTCCCTGCGGGAATGTGGTTTTGCAGCTTACCTGGGATGCTCCCTCTGCTCTGTTTCTGGTGCCCAGCAGGCGTGGCTGAAAGGGGAGAAGCTGGGGCCCTTTCAGGAGGCTCGTGACTCTGTTCAGCTCCTTGTTAGCACAGTGGCAAGGGGGGGTGAAGGGAGGGTTTTTTTCCCTGTCACTGATGGGTTAGTGCTCAGCAGCCAGGCCAGGCTGGGAACTCAGCTGTCGTGCAGCAGCTGGGCGCGGAGAAGCGGCTGCAGCCTCTCTCGATCGGGGGCTTGGCGCAGAGCAGGTTTTGCCCTGGTTATTGCTCGCCCTTGCTGCTGTCACTGTTGTTATCATCATTCATAAACTATTTGCAGGCACCTGCCTTGCTGGGCGCTTGGCAGTCACCGGCAGTCCATCCCTGCCCTGTCAAGAGCTCAACTGCAGCAGGCAGGCAGATGACGTGAGCCACCCTTGCCCCCCTTTTCCTGCACATCGATAATTATCCTTGTCCCCTGACTAGCCAAAAACCATCAAGACACCCTGCATGGCCAGGCACTTTGTGCTGAAGAGATGCCAAAGCACAGGGGTGCTGCTGGGAATGGCCTTACATTGGGGCTCCCACAGGGCAGGACACCCAGTGAAGGGAGTTCCAGGGATGGGGAGATTAGCGAAGATGCCCTTTGCACTGTGCGGTTGTGCTGGGAAGCTGGAGGAGGTGACCTGAGCGCACTGCATCTGCCTGGGTTGTGAGGACCCCAGGAACACCCCAGAGCCTTCAGTTTTTCAGCTCTTGCAGGTTTTGCACCAACCCTTCGGGGTCTAGTCCATGGTGTTCGCAGGCAGGGTGCTGGGCCCGTGTCAGCCCCTGCGTTTCCTCAGGAGCAGGTGGGATGCGGTCTGCACCCTGGCTGCTACAAAAGCTCTGTTCCTTTTTGGCTGAGAACACCACCCAGGGAAGGCCAGGGGCCTTCTGAGCATTTAATTTCTCCTCTGATGCCAGCTACAAAGAATAACACCCACCTACCTCACTCAGCAAGAAAAAGCAGGGACTTCTCCCCAGCTGCCACTCCAGCAGCATCCTCTCCTTCCAATCCTGCTCAGTCGACCCCCAGCCCCTCTGTCTTGCACCCCCAGCCCATTTTGGCCAGAGAAGAGTGGGTGAATGCCAATGTCAATCCCACCAGCCCCACCTTGGGGTATCCCCCATCTAGTCCGAGATATGGGGGAGCAGGCAGTTGTTCTTGCAGTGCCATTGTCTGGACGGTGCAGCCGCAGCAGGGATCGCTGGGGCGGTGTGGGAGCAGGCAGGAGGTGATGCTGTCACCTTTCTGTGCCTCTTCCCGATTTTGTCATCCTGGGGACCTTTGTGTGGTTCCCATTTTTATCTGGTTTTTCTCCCTCTCACTCTTTCTCTCCTTCTCTCTTCGCTTTCTTCTCTCCCCCTCCCATCAGCATGTGGGCTGATCACTGCTCAAACTTTTAATTCAGATGGTAATTGGAATAATAATACGGGCAGAATCCTTCTGGCTCCGTTGCTGCAGCTGGCTTCGGGGAGCTATGAATAGCTCTGAGTCACACACTGAGATGGTTTAACTTCAAATCATTTTGTTTTGTTTTCATATTACCCATCCTCAGGCTCCAGAGCTTCACGGGGGAAAAAATATCCCCCCTTCTCACTCCACTCCAAAATATGAACCAGGCAGAGACACACGAATAAAATCTTCTTTTGGAGAGGGAAAATGGTCAGTGGATCATGCCTTGAGGGGCAGATGGGGACTGTTGGCACTTAATCTATTTATAATTATTGAACGAAAAGGCAGAAGTGTGTATATAAAAATGGTATGGAGTTGATTACAGCTTCCTCCCCTCACCTTCCATATGTCACTTGCCTTTTTAATATGGTGAAACTCTCCTGCACGGTGACTGTGCCTTCGCGGGTGCCCGTACAGCGCCTGGCACCCTGCCCTGCCGGCACGGAGGAGCGAGAGCTCGGCCGCTGACTCGTGTGGCAGGACAGCCCCCCATGGCACTGAGCTGCCCCATGAGCCCCGGCGCGAACCCTGGGAATATTCGTGAGGAATAGCAGAAGAGATGGAGCTGCAAAGAGGATGGAGAGGACACACGGAATGCTGTGGGTCTGCAAGGCTCTGCAAAAGGCAGAGAGGTCCCTTCTCAGCTGTGGGTGTTTCTGCCCTGACTCCCCAAGAGGCGAGGAGTTTGTCTGCCGTGTTGTTAGCGTGCCCGAGCTGGCAGGATGGGTCTGTGGATGCTGCTCCCAAGCCAGCCGGTGCTACTCGGCCGGTAAGAGGGACAAAGGCACAAAGCAGAGCGCAACCAGCGGCTCCGGTATTGACCACAGACAGGAGGGAAGCATTTGCCAGACAACTCCAGATAAAGCAAAGACTAAGAGTGTAAAAATACCCTGGGATTTTTCCATCGTCGTCGCTCACAGTGTATGTCCCAGAGCACCAGATACGGTTGTTATAAAAAGAGAAGTGGGGGAGTGCTTCAGCGTGGACTTTTCTGTTCTGTTTCATGAGACTCTTCCATTGCAAATTTAAGGAAGGGTTGACAATATATGATCTACTCTGGCAGGGGCTGGAGGAAGACTGGGACGTGCGAGGCGCTGCGCTTTGTACAGGGGATGGAGGGACGGAGGCACTGCCCCGGCACCAAGCGCCTTGACCTTATTAGCCTGCAGATCCCTTGGGAAGGGACAGCAGCAGCGCAGCCCCACGTGTCTGCTCAGGGCCAGAGCAGAACCGGGGTGGCAGCGTGGGCTGGTGCGATGGCTTGTGCTGCTGGAGCACGGTGTCACACGGGAAGGAGGAGATGACTGCAGCACTGTGGTGGTGTCCCCGGCACTGCTCAATCTGAGACACAGGAGGGGGAAAGTGGCTGGGAAAGAGGGAAGGGTAGCGCGTGCTTTGGGGCTGGAGGCAGCTGCTGGCCCCTGGAAACCCACCTGGCTGACAGTCTCAATGCTGCAAGGCAGTGGCTGTGATGCCTGTGTTGCAGCAGCTTCCCAAAGTGCTGGGGGCTTCTGCAGGCCGTGAAATACATGGATGCTCATGGACACCTGGGACAGGCAGCAGAGGGATGAAGAGGGATGGATGCAGCCTCCTGCCTAGCATCTCTCCTCGCTGCACCCACCAGCTTGGTTTCGTCCCACTCCATAGGAGTTGCAACTGACCCTGCAGCTTCCTCCTCCACGCGTGGGTCCCAGGAGGCAGAGCAACCTCCAAGAAATGTCCTCAGGCATGCTCTGGATTCGTGTCTCCGTCCTCAGCTAGGCTTTCCTCCCCCTTGTCCTTGTGACAGGCAGCTGCCTGTTCAGGATATGAATATGATCCCCTTCTGCTGGAGACACCTCTGAGCCTTCCCCTTTCATGCCATTTGTGTTCCAGGTTTCCAAGTTGCAATGGGACCTTTTCACAGCCATTTGAACTACCTTTGCATAGGATTTGGGCTCCTGGTAAGGCCCCTGGCCTTGCCAAGCTGGCGGCATCAATTTTGCCAGCAGAGATGTCAGTGGTGGCCCTGGGCCACCAGCTGCTGAGAAGGAACAGTGACCCAGTGTGGTAGCAGTCTCCAGCCCAGGGCTCCCCGCCTGTGTGTCTGTCCTTCCCATGGCGGCACCACGCGCTGTGGGGGTGTGTTGGGGTGGAAGTGGGAAATGTGTTTATTTTTGTTCGTCTCCTGGCTCGTGCCGCTCTGAGTTTGTGGCACTCGGTATTACTAACACTTCCCTGTGCCAGCTGGCAGCAGGGGATGAATCAGATTGGCAGCACCACAGCGTGGACCCTCCGCCGGCCGTTCAGCTCGGAGTGATGCCTCTGGCCACAGTGCTGGTGATGTCTCCTGCCCCTGTCCAGGGTGATCCCCAAACAAAATGCCAATGGCTTGACCTTGCTGGTGGAGATGTCTCGGTACCCTGTGGGACAGAGTTGTCCCCTCTGACCCATGCTGCCTGCCCAGGCTGGGTGGTCCCTGTCCCTCCTTTACACTGCAGGCCTCAGGTGGTTCACGAGCTGCTCTTTGCCCACTGGCAGCATCCCCAAGCTGGGGTCAGCTCTGCAGCCGGGAAGACAGCTTATCCTCCTGCTGCCAAAACCACCTTCTGCAGTTGTTGTGGTTTAACCCCAGCAGGCAACTTAAGTATCACTTGGCCCCCCTCTCCCTCTCACTGCCCCCAGCCCCAGGGGGAAGGAAAATTGAAAAAAAAGGTAAACTTCTTGTGGGTTGAGATAAGAACAATTTAATAATTGAAACAAAATATAATAATAACAAATATGCTAATCATATTATTATTATTATCAATAATAATAATAAAAGTTATAGTAACAATAATAATAATAAGCAGAGAGAGAATAACAGGACCCAAGAGAAACAAGTGATGCACAACCCAATTACTCACCACCCACTGACTGATGACCAGCACATCCCCAAAGAGTCATCAGCCCCCTTCAGTTAACTCCCCCCGTTATGTACCGGGCATGATGTTCTATGGCGTGGAATATCCCTTTGGCCAGTTTGGACCAGCTCTCCTGGCCATGCTCCCTCCTGGCTTCTTGTGCAGCTCCTCACTGGCAGGACACTGGAAAGGGAAAAGTCCTTAGCTTAGACTGAGTAAGCTGCTAGTCACCAACAGCTCCAGCATGTCTGTGTTATCGGCATTATTCTCACACTGAATCCAGCACACAGCGCTGTGCTGGCTACTACGAGGAAAATTAACGCAGTCCTAGACAGAATCAGGACAGCAGCTGATTGCTTCCTCCCTCTTCCCTGCTTCTGACAACTCAGCACACACGGAACTTGATTACATCACAGACCTTGGAATGCTGGTGGTTCCAGTTGTCTCCCCAGACAAGATGCAGAGGTATGTGGTTCTCCTCTCTCTCCTAAACATCCTGGTGTTCTAAACAAAGGGATTTTGGTGGCCACAGCGGGCATTGCTGAGGCTGCAGAAGGTGGCACCCTGCTTGTCAGCGTCAACAGCCTGCGTAGCCTGTGCTCCAGGAGGACAGTTTGGATTCTCCTGCTTGCTGCAGCCCAGAGCATCCTGAAAAATGCCACAGCCGTTTAACATCTTTGGGCTAATGATGACGGTCTACCCAGAATCTCAAGGCTTGGAAGGCGATGATGACGATGGTGGTGATGGTGATGACACTGAAGAATTAGGGAGCTCCAGCCAGTCTGAGCGTCCTTCACCCTCACGCAAGAGCAATGATAGCACAGACAACAATCAGACAGAGAATCTGGGAGAACCCAACCCATCTTCCCTAACTCCCAGGCTCCCTTGGATGGTGAAAGATAAAAGAGTGGGGTTGGCCAAGGATGCACTGGAGCTTGAGAAGGAAGATCAGGAGCTTCAGGAACCATTTTATGAAGACATGGGGACGCCTGACAGTTTGGTTGGAGATGAGGAACCCAGTCCCATCTATCACCCACCTGGGCATCAGAGGCTGCCTGCTTTCCAAAAGAACAGTACAACATCAAGTGGCTTCCACAAATCTTTCCAGCGCAGCTCAGGCCAGCACCTGGGGACGGTGGCCGCTGCCACACAGGCCCGTGCTGGTGACCATTATGTGGGACACCCAGAGAGCAGCACGGGAGAGGAGCCCCACGTGCTGCACGAGGAGGACAGCGAGTCCCCGTCCCTGCAGGTGACCTGCGAGTCGCTCAGGCAGGAGAACATCGTCCTCAGGTCGGGGAACGAAATTCTCAGGAATGTGAACGTCATGCTCGTGTCGGAGAACTTTGCACTCAGGCAGGCGTTCAAAGAGCTCAAGAAGGACAGCGCTGTGCTCTCGGGGGAGGACGTCGTGCTCAGGCAGGAATACGACGTGCTCAGGAAGGAATACGACGTGCTCAGGAAGCAGTATGACAGGCTCGAGGGTGAGAATGCTGCGCTCAGGAAGGACAATGCCATGGTCAGGAGAATGTTTAACACCTTCCAGAACAGCTTGAAGAGACAGGCGTGCACGGTATCAAGCCTGCAGGATCAGCTGAAGGCCAGCCAGGCTGAACGAGAGAGGGAAGTCCGAGAGCTCCGGTCCTTAGTCCAGAAGGCTGACTGTCATCATCAGCTAATGAGCCAGCGGGCTCTGGATGCCGAAATGAATGTGGAGAGGCTGAAGCAGAAGATCTTTATTCTCCAAGGACAGCTGGAGAGATCCAAGCTAGGGAATGAAAACCTGAGAACAGACTGGCCTGGAGGCAGTGAAGCACAACTTAGACTTCGCCAGGCAAAACCCCCACGAGCTCATAATGGGCAAAAATGGCTCCCTCAGGTAACTCCTGCCCCAAGAACGCTGCCCGTTGTTGCGGAGGTCCTTGAATCTACCAGAAAAATTCTCAAATTTTAAGCAGAAAAAGATCTATGAGTGCAATTTTGTGTGAGTTCTACAGATCCGTGTGCTGTCTGAGGCCATGGGTCTCCCACTTGCAGACATTTACTGCAAATAAAAGCATTTACTTTCCCATTCTCAGATGTGTGTGCTCAGACTGGCAGCCTTTATCTTTTGTGGAAATACTTTCCTTTGTGATTAAGTACCAATTGTAGGAAGCGATGTGGCTTTAGCTGCTGATAGTCTGTTCGAGCACTGTGGAGCCAGCAGCAAACACCGCCCAGGCTCTGAGCTGCACTGTCCAGCCATGATGGACTCTGTGCAAGAGGCTCTGCCACAGCTCTGGCTGACATGAGCTCCCATATGGGAGCCAGGAGGAAGCACAGTACCACAGGATGCAGCACTCTTAAACAGTGTGCTCATCGCATCCCACAGCTGTACCAGCCTGAACAAAGCCCTTGTATTTCACCTGCTTCCTTTGCCCCTTCTTGGGGAGGAGGGCAAGGTGAGGAGCAGAGATCCAGGTGTTGCATCCACCTTTGGTTTCACAAAGCTCCTTAGGTCCTCCTTCCTCTCTTTTGGAGCAGGCTGCTGCCTGGGCCAGAAATCCAAAATCTCTAGAAATGGTGTACCTGTTTCTGCAGCTGGAGAAAGAGAGTTGTTGGTTGTAGAAACTTCTAGGAAATTGTGAATTACTCATACGTGTGAGCTGTGGCAACACCTTCCCTGTGGTGTCGGGGTCAGTGCTGGCTAAGGATGAGCTTGGCATATCCAGGCTGGCTGAGGAAGATGCTGGCTGAAGAAGATGCCCTTCCTCTCCTGGCTGGGGCTGGCACAGAGGGGTGTATCTGAACTGCCCACCTTTGTCACCTCCCAAAGTCATGTGAGACCCTGCAGTCTGAACTCACCATGCAATCACTCTGGTCAGCTTTATCCCAGCAGGGCCATCGGTGATTATGAAGTGCCCTCTCTTCATCACACCAACATTTCTGATTAATTTAGGTTACCAGCCCCAGGGTCTGCCATAGGTTTACCCAGCTGCACAGCAAAAAATTCCTGTGTCTGGCAAAACGGACTCCATAAAGACTTGGATGATGTAGGGCAGTGAGGGGGCGGGAGCTGGCAGAGTTCAGTGTCAAAGTGATTTTTCCTGATGGGGGTTTTTGGGCAGCTGTTCATTCTTGTCTCTATATGGTGAGTTGTGGATTACCAGAGTGTTGTCTTCTCCTGGTCTCATAATATCCTTGGTCTGAACAACCATGTTTGTGCTATGGCAGAGCTTTAACTTTAGCCTCAGTAACTGGTTAGTCTTCATCCTATCAGAGGTGATGTCTGGAGCTCCTTACTTGCTGCTTTTCAGTCTGTGCTCCTAGCTGGGGGAAGCTGGCAGGCACCCCTGGCCACTTGCAGCCCCATTCTGATGATGAGACAAGGATGGTTCTCACCAGCTTTTCCATCCTAGACAACATCATTTGCTGTTCCTCTCTCCTGTCTGTGCACAACCACTTGCAAGCAGCTCTAAACCTTACATTTGATCCCAAAAATTGTTGTATTTTTCCCGTATCTGGCAACCAGTGGCTGTTCATTGGTGAGGCTGGGAGGAAGCAAACTAGCTGGCTCTGTCTGCATCCACACTCCGCACCAGCTGCTGTAATCCAAAGGCTACAGTGCAGGATTAGCATGGGCGTACAAAGCCCTTCCTAATCTGTGAGTCATTACCCCCTCAGTGTGTTTCACTTCCCAGCAGCTCCGGGCAGGTGAAATAGGTTGGCTCTTGTGTCTTTGGCTTCCCCATTCTTCCGTTCTGGGAGGACTGGGTTGGGACATCTGCTGGACAGCCTCCCAGGACTCTGCCGCTGAGCTGCTCCTTGGATGCAAGGGCATGGTGCAAGGTTTGTTTCCTCTAACTGGCTTCTCCTTGGCTACCCCTGAGCTCTTCCTTTCCATCAGTTCTTTTGGGCTCTACCCATTGCTTTCCTTCTTTTGCCTGAAACAGGGGGAGATGTACTTCACACCCCAGAAAAAATTCCCCTCTGGGTTAGGCTGGGCTGACGGGGATCCCTGAGGGCGGCTGTGCATTCCCGTGCTTTGTTAGCCCTTGTGTGCGAGGTATTTAGCTTGGCTGAGCTCTCGTTCTGGTGTAAGCTCTGATATTAATATAATGGCTCAGGGCGAGTGCCCTGTGAGCTGCTCAGCTGCTGTGCCCTTGATGTGGAGAGCGGGGACCGGCCTGCCCTGCTCCTCTGCTGGCAGGAGGTGCTGGGGAGCGCGGGGTCTGCGGGCCAGTCTGCACCCAGTCTGCACCCACCAGTTCCTCACCTGCTGGAGCCAGGCTGCAGTGCCCCAAAGAGACCTCCTGACACACCCTGAGCAAAAGGCTGGGAGCCCTGTGCCCGCTGCTCTGGACTGGGATGGGCGCTGTCAGGGGGAGGCTCTGACTGGGTTTTGCTTCGTCCTTCTCTGCCAGGCGCGTGCCCAGGAGCAATTGCAATGGCAGCGCTGGTCCCAGCTCGCCGGAGGTGAATCTTGGAGCTGCCCAGTCCCCCGTGAGTGCTGCTGCATGAGTGCCCACGCCCTGCCAGCTCCCGCGGCCCCCTGACATCCGATGACAGAGCAAGCCATGGGCAGCGTCCGAGTCAATCGGTGAGTAACCCTCCTCTCAAGACCTGCTGCTGCCCTGGGTGTGACCTGGTCCTCCTCATCTGGCTCCTCAGACCCTAACTTCAGACTGCCTTCTGATATATTCTTCTCTAATTACCTGTCAGCGGCTTTCCTGTTCCAAGGAATGACTCCTCTCTCCTTCTCCAATCCAAAACATGCCATATGCAGGGGTAGTGCTTGGAGGAATACTATGGAGGAGAGGCAAAGCATTGCATGGTGCTGGACCAGAAATTACAGATTCCAGCAGCACTGCAGAAGCCCCATGCTCCCAGGAATCACAGTTCCAGCCACCAGTGCTGTCCTTGCTGTGAGATGCGGAGGACAATGCTGGAGGACTCCAGCTGACTTGTCAACACTGCTGGGTGGGAGGGAGACACTCCCAGGGTTCTGTGAAGCTGCAGCTTGTCAGGCATGAGGGCAGAGCAGTCTTTGTGCTTCAGTGCACTCTCTTGATTTCCTCAGTGGTCAGAACATCTCCTGCCATCACACCTTTAAGGAATATCTGCAACTGTCACAGCATCACGAGGGGCAGTGTCAGAGCTGACTGCGAGGGAGGGGAGCCAGAGGGGCAAAGATCTCCCAGAAAGTGCGTGCATAGCTTCTGCCAGGGAAACTGCCAGTGCTTTGGCCGTTGATTTCCAAATTACACCTTTGGCTTTGGATAAGGGATGCTGGAAGACACACATGTTGCTGTGGCAACAGAATTGTCCTGAGTGCAGGATGTGTATAAACATTGTCACCACATACCATTAAATCAGTGAGCAGAGCAGAGGAGCAAATAGAAACTCCCAGCCTTGTATTATATGAGGGGCAAAATGTGGTCAGGCTGTGGGTGCTTGCTCCCAGGCTTCCTGGCTGTCCCAGCTGCTGTCAGGTTGTTAAAGCCTTGTATCCCTCCTCACCATGAAGGCTGGAAGGTATCACAGAGCTACAAGCCGCTGCTGCTTTTCTGCCCTGTCAGGACTTTGCTAGATGCAGCCTCCTGGCAGCAACACTCAGCAAACATTGCGGCTGATCTCCACCAGTTTGGTTGGGTTGGCACCACGGTGCAATAATCGCTGAACCACACTGTTGTGAAATCCAGCAGGGTGGTACTGTAGCCCTGCGAGCCACTCATGTCTCCTGCCCTTGCTGTCTCAGTGGTTGCTGCTACCCTTCATGTATTCCTGATGGAAGTGCCTGTTTCTTCTCTTCCCAGGTACAGCATCGTCTCGACTGAAGAGGATGGACACAAGGTCTCTGCGCTGGGCAGCTTGAATGGGCACAGCCGGAACGGGAAGGGCCACGCTCCCCGGCGGAAGCACCGCAACCGCTTTGTGAAGAAGAACGGCCAGTGCAACGTTTACTTTGCCAACCTGAGCAACAAATCTCAGCGCTACATGGCCGACATCTTCACCACCTGTGTGGACACGCGCTGGCGGTACATGCTGATGATCTTCTCCGCCGCCTTCCTGGTCTCCTGGCTCTTCTTCGGCTTCCTCTTCTGGTGCATCGCTTTCTTCCATGGCGATCTCAACGCGCCGGCGGTGGCGGGTGGTCCCTCTCTCCTCAAGCCCTGCATCATGCACGTGAACAGCTTCCTCGGGGCTTTTCTTTTCTCAGTGGAGACGCAGACAACCATCGGGTATGGCTTCCGCTGCGTGACTGAGGAGTGCCCGCTGGCCATCATGGCAGTTGTGGTCCAGTCCATCGTGGGCTGCGTCATCGACTCCTTCATGATTGGCACCATCATGGCCAAGATGGCAAGGCCCAAGAAGCGGGCCCAGACCCTCCTCTTCAGCCATCACGCGGTCATCTCCGTGCGGGATGGCAAGCTGTGTCTCATGTGGAGGGTGGGCAACCTGAGGAGGAGTCACATCGTGGAGGCCCATGTCCGAGCCCAGCTCATCAAGCCCTACATGACAGAGGAAGGGGAGTACCTCCCCCTGGACCAGCGGGACCTCAATGTGGGCTACGATGTGGGTCTTGATCGTATTTTTTTGGTCTCGCCCATTATCATCGTTCATGAGATTGATGAGGAGAGTCCCCTTTATGGGATTGGCAAGGAAGAGCTGGAGACGGAGAACTTTGAGATTGTGGTTATTCTGGAGGGGATGGTGGAAGCCACAGCCATGACCACACAGGCACGGAGCTCTTACCTCGCTAGTGAAATCCTGTGGGGTCATCGCTTTGAACCAGTTGTGTTCGAGGAGAAGAACCACTACAAAGTGGATTACTCACGCTTTCACAAGACCTACGAGGTGGCTGGCACACCTTGCTGCTCAGCTCGGGAGCTGCAAGAAAGCAAGATGACCATCCTACCTTCCCCACCACCTCCCAGTGCCTTCTGCTACGAGAATGAGCTGGCACTTGTCAGTCAAGATGAAGATGAAGATGATGATGAAGTGGGTGTGGTGTTAGGGGGCAACACCAAGGAGGAGGGAGGTATCATCCAGATGATGGATTTTGGAAGCCACCTGGACCTGGAGCGGCTCCAGGCAACTCTGCCCCTAGATACAATCTCATACCGCAGGGAGTCAGCCATCTAACTCCTCCAGCCTCCCCGTTCCGCACCCACTGCCCACAGTCTCCTCTGTTCTGTACCCATACACTGGATAATTCCCTTCACCACCAAACAATGCCTCCCACGATTGCCTCTCAGCCCCTGAGTACACCAAGGCCTGGAGCTGCTCTGATATGCTCCCTTTCTCATGAGGTCATACTGCCTGGGAGAGGAGTGAGGATACACTACTCTTCCCGGGTACACAGCTCGGGCTAGAACCCCTTTCCTGCCCAGAGACAGGAGAGCAGCAGGCCTGGTTTCTTGTCTCTGGAGAGGTGACAGGAGTCTCTGCCTTCAGTGGACAGATTGGGACCCGCAGCAAGTGTTTCTGCTGCTCAGGCAACAGCAAACATTCTGTCCCCTCTCACCATGGGTAGGCCCCGTGGCTGCCAAGGGTCATCGCCGTCACTAGGAGAGGAGCAACACCTAAGCACTGACCAGATGAGGATAGAAGGGAGAGTTTGGGACTCCTGGAGGGAGTGGGGAAGGATCTCAAGGGAGGAGTTTACTTGCATGTTTGTTGCTTGTTGCACATGATTCTGTACATAAAAGAGAAGGAGAACTGAAATCCATATTCTTCCACTGCAAACGCCAAGCTAGGAGACAAGGACGCTCTACATAAGCTACTCTGCAGTCTCCTTGGCTTTTGGTGTCTGTCACCTCCACAAGCAGCTCAGCTCCACGGACTCAGATCCAGTTCTCCTAGTCCTCTTGAAAAACATGTCCTGCTCCTCTCCTGAGACACCCGGCGGAGGAGACAGGGCCTTGTGCTTGCCACACTCAGACTGCTCCCTGGCACAGGGATGACAGACAGGTGACCTGACTGGACAGCAGACCCTCCACTTGCTCCTTTTGCCTCCTCCACTCTTCTCCCTGCTGCCATCAGCTGTAAAACTGAATTTGTAACTATTTATTTTTAATAAAGTCTAAAATCCCAAGGGGAGGTTTGGAAGCAAACGACAGACTCCAAGGCTGCAGCCTGGTGTGGAGACTTATGAGGGTTATTAATGCTGCTGTTTGCTATTTGTATCGCATTGGACCCTGGAAGCTCCACCACAAGGGCTCTCTTGTTCTCAGCCTCTCTGATAGAGACCTGCAATAAGAGGCTCAGAGAATTTGCTCAGGGAGAAGGTCATACAAATGTACGTATGGAGGGAATAATTTCCATTAAAATTACCAGTAGGATGGGTCAAGAAATCTTGTTTGCTTTGGAGATAGCGAGAGTTTTGCCCAGGGAAGGGTTATAGATATACTTGGTGAAGAGGCAGAGATGTGCAAGACATTGCTCTAGATGGAAGGCTTAAAAACCCCATAAGAAACCCCAAAGCGTCTCTTTTTGCTAGAGGCAAGTGGGGGGAAAATGAGGGAGGACATCAACCAAAGCTAGACCTGTAACATCACTTTGTTGTCATTTCACGAAAGAGGTGAAAACCTGATGGGCATCTTCCTTCAGGAGCCGCAGAATCAGCCCTCCAAAACTGCAGATGAGATGAGGACAGAAAGACAAAGAGGAAGCTCAGGAAGCTGCTCTGGGCACCCCATAGCTGTGCTGTGGTGGGGAATGGCTGAAGAAGTTATGTCCCACCTAATCCCTGATCTACAAAGCAGAAAAATGCATCTCCGTATCAATTTGGAATTGGTTCAAGAAGCAAAAGGAAGCAGGGAAGAAGCAGAAGGGTAAGGAAGGAAATAGCAGGGCTGAGAGGAAGAAGCAGATGCAGCAGGCAGATAGTGGAGAAGGAAGGGGAAAAGAGGAAGAGAAAGTGAGGTTATATGGAAGTGCATTTGAGAAAGAGCACAAATAGACTCACGAGATGTGTCTAGACCCAGACACAGTCATTTCTCTTCCCAGGATGCAGGTTCTGTGGGGTGACAGCTGTCCTGCCCAGGTTTGCTCCATTCACTGGAATAACTCCATTCACTGCCACTCTGTGGGCCCAGACACCCAGCCAGTTTCCTACCCAACAAACAGTGCACCCATTCAGTTTCTAGAGGCAGCCGGTTTCTCCAGGACAAATGCTTTGGGAGACAGTGTCAAAGGCTTTATGGAAGTGCAGGTAGACATCATCCACAGTCTTTCCCTCACCCACTAAGCGGGTCACTTTGTCATAGAAGGAGATCAGGTTGCTCAAGCAGGACCTGCCTTTCCCATAGCCATGCTGGCTGTACTGCATGTGCTGTATGATGGCAAGGTGAATTGCTCCATGACCTTTCCTGGCACTGAGGCCAGGCTGACAGGCCTGTAGTTCCCCAGATCCTCCTTCCAGCCTTTTTTGTAGGTGGGTGTCACACTGGCTAACCTCCAGCCACCTGGGACCTCCCTGGCTAGCCAGGACTGCTGATAAATGATGGAGAGTGTCTTGGTGAGCTCTTCTGCCAGTTTTCTCAGTGCCCTTAGCTGGATCCCATCCAGCCCCACAGACTTGGGAGTGTCTAAGCAGTATAGGAGATCACTGAGCACTCCCTCCTGGATTATGGGGCTTCATTGTGTTCTCTGTCCCTGTCTTCCAGCCCAGGGGGCTGGGTACCCTGACGACAACTGGTCTCACTATTAAAGACTGAGGCAAAGAAGGCGTTAAGTACCTCAATCTCTACCTCACTCCTGTAGTGATCCTCGGCTCCGGAGCCCATCTGCCAGAGGAGTTTGCCTCAGAGCCTTCACTGAAATGATGGATACACTGGATTTTGAGTGGTCCCCATCCCTCCTGGTTCTGCCAGTGCTGAGGCAGAGCTGCCTCAGAGCTCTGATGCTCCCAGCTTAGGATCCCCTCTCTCAGTACTAAATTTGAGAGTTTGCTGGTTTAGGAAATGAATTCACTCCCTCCTTTCATTATTTACTTATTTTCCCCTGAGGGAATAAGCAGGGACTGGTATTGACCTGGCTTTTAATACAGCTTTCAGAGTCGTGTGCCTGCCACTGGCCATGGAAACAAACTAATGGACCGAGAGAGAAGGACTTTGCGTGCGAGGACATGGGCATTCAGGACACAGGCTGGGGCGGTGGCCTCCAGGAGAGGGGAAACCCTCATGGCTGGCCCTCACGGACATACAGCACCCTTTGGAGGCTGGTGGCAGTATTTGGTGAGGGTGAAGTGTCCCGTTAGCTCTTGGGAGGCTCATCAGTTGCCCAGGAGCAAGTGTGCAGAGATGCCAGGCAAGGACGGTGCACCAGGGCCGTGAGCATGCACAGCTGGGGTGGCTGGGATGACAGGTCAGCACTGCCACCCCTCACTTCACCTGGTGGGGCTTTTGGGAGAAAAATGGGACAAGATTGCAACAAATCTGAGGGAACAAGCGTCATTCAGCCATACTGGTTCCACCCTTCAGTATGTCTGAACCTGCTGGATGTTTTCATGTCATGTTTGGCATCATGGTGGAGAAGACAGTGAGGCATTGAAGAATACCCAGCTAAACTCCTGCTGTTCCTAATAAAATTGCAAGAAAGCTTTCAGTGCTGTCAGATCATTAGAGAGGGGAGAGAGAAGGGGGTTGAGGGGAGGGGGCAGAGGGAAGGAGAGGAACAGCCACTGTAGGAAAACAGAGGTGATGGGTAAGTTTCTGCCTATCAGACACTCCTCATGCAGCTGCGCTGCTGTTGCAACGGTGCAGTCACTCCAGTGACTGTTCCTGCAAGCTGCACACGTGCCTGCAGGCTTTGCTGATATGCAGCAGCAGGGCATCCTTCTGCACAGGTGCTTCTGTGCCTGCACGCTGGAACCCCAGAGCACTCGTGCCCAAGTATGCCCTGCACGTGCCTACATGTGTATGCTGCTCGTGGGGGCATGATCTGTCCTACAGCACAACTTCATCCCGTCAGCACCCAGCCACAGCCACAAAAATGCCACACAGCAGTGAGTGCCTCAACAAGCGCCTCTCTGGGTGTATGCTGGGGACTCCTTTACGCAGCCTGTGAAAAGCCACCGGGAGAATCCATCCTGGAAAACTGTTTGCTGTAGAGAAGGCTTGACATTTTCAAGGATTCTGTGAATCAGCCATCCAGGCCATTCGTAACTGTAAGCACACCAGGTATTTTTCCTTTCTCACACCGTGTGTGGAGCATCAGGTAGGTGGTACCTCCTTGCCCTGTGCTCTCCAGAGAAGATACCTTTAATGCATGAGAGGGCATGATGTCCCTGGGGTCCTTCCCTCCTCCAGGACCTGATGGAGGGACTGCCTCCCTAAGAGACCTGCCTCTAATCCCAAGGGATTGGCAGGTTGCTTTTCAGGAGGAAGACACTGCTTCTTTGTTTATTCGACCACAAGCTAGATTTCTTTCCTGTCTTACTTCTGAACATCTTACTTGGCTCATTATTGAAAGCTATTCAAATACCAGAAAGATAATGGGGAGAGGAAGGACTTTTCCCCTATGAATAGGATCCAGGCACTGGTTCAGATCCTCTACCCCATGACAACTAACCACGCTGTTGTCACTCTTGCCAGCTCTCAAATGAATGTTGTTATTTGAAATGACACTTGAGAAACTTGTTTCATGTTTTATTTTTGGTGACACTTTTGGACAACCCTTTTGAAAAGAAATCATCTTTGGCACCTTTCAACTCACAAAAAACTTGCTCAGCAAAACATTTTCATACACACTGGAACTAAAAATACTTTTAAGAAACACAACAATAATCTCAATTGGGGAGAAAATGGGTTTGGATTTCCATGATTAGGAAATGGTGCTGAAAATGTCTGTGCTTCTGAACAAACAGTTTGGTTTCATCCAAGTTTTGCCCAGGAATGGACAGGGCACATGGCACTGCCCTAGCAGCTGTGCACAGGATCCTGACCTCTGCAAGAATGACTCCTCTGTGTTTCTCGAGCTTTAGCAGCTCTTCTTTGCCTTTGCAGGAGGGCCTGAGGTCTCTCCCAGCTTTTGGACAGGCAATGTGAAGTGGCCATGGTTTTAAATGTCACAAAAAAAAAAAAAACCCAACCAAAAAAACAACCCAGAAAAAAAAAAAGTCTTACCTTCCCAGGCCATTAAGGGCTTGCCCCCGCGAAGTCAATGGGAGTTTGGCACTGCCCGTGGTAAGAGCCGAGCAGGGCCTTAATGGAGCATCACTATCGGAAAACCCCGCAGGGCCCGGCCCCGTGCTAAATCCGCAAAGCTGGGATGGGCTGCTGCTGCATGCGCAGCAGGGAGAGAGGAGGGAATGCAGCCTGCTGGCATGTCGAGAACGTGGGGCGGTGTAGGGCAGCTGGGGCAGCCCCGCTGGCGCAGACAGAGTGGGACAGCAGAGGGATGGGCAGGCAGGGGAGGCAGGCTCAGCTCGCAGCTGCCTGCGGCGCGGCACCCCACGGCCTGGGGTTGTCCCAGCAGCAGGAGATGAGATGGCAGCCAGTTCTCGGAAAGGCTGCACAGGCTTCTCCTGCCGCCGTGGTCCGCAGGGCGGGGGTCCTGCCGTTCCCAGCACGGTGTGCTCCCGCCGGCAGGACGCGGCGCAGCCAGGCTGAGCGGCGCGGCGAGACTGGGGGAGCCCGGGCATTGCCCGGCCTCAGAGCACCATCTAGAGATGGAAGCTAGGCTGGCATCCCCGCGGGTCCCGGCGTCACAGAGTCATAGAATCTCTCGGGCTGGAAAAGACCTCCGAGGTCACCGAGTCCAGCCCTTAACCCGGCACTGCTGTGTCCGCTACTAAACCGTGTCCCTAAGCACCGTATCTACACATCTTTAAACACTTCCGGGGATGGTGACTTCTCCACTCCCCTGAAAAGCCTGTTCCAGTGCTTGACAACACTTTCAGCGAAGAAAATTTTCCTGATAGCCAAACTAAACCTTCCCTGGTGCAACTTGAGGCCATTTTCTCTTGTCCTATTTCTTGTTACTTGGGAGAAAAGGTCACCCTCCCTTGCTACCACCTGCTTTCAGGTGGTTGTAGAGAGAGATAAAGTCACCCCAGAGCCTCCTTTTCTCCAGGCTAAACACCCCTGACTCCCTCAGACATTCCTCACAAGACTTGTGCTCGTCCCCTCAGGTCCCAGCATCCTCGCAGCTCCTGACTCCCCAGGCTCACCCAGTGTTGCTGCTGGCCCCAGTGCTGGTGGGACGCTGAGGCTGGGCTGGGGCTGAGTGTCCAGGCACTGCCATGGGGCACAGCTGGGGTTTGGGGGAGGAAACATTTGATCTGGGGTGAAAGTAGGCTCTGAAAGCACCAGTATCCCCCACCAATGCTGGAACAAAGGTCAGCCCTCCTGAGAGCCAGGCCATGGCTTTCACAGAGCACTGACTCTGAAAACAGTTCAGATATGTGCTACCACTTTGATTTCTTCTTGGGGAGAAATCTGCAAAGCCATGCCAGCTCTGGGAAGTTAGGCAGAGATGACCTTTGTTCAGAGTCAGGTCCTTCTGGTTGCTGCCTTGCCATCTGCTTGTGCTTCCGTTCTTTCTCAGCTGTGCCTGGTTGCGTGTGCTCCATGTACAAAATTTGCTCCCTTTTTTTCCTGTTATTCAGTCCCTCGATGGGTCTGAATAACAGGAACAACCTGTGGTTATAGCATGGTGCTGCCACCTCTCCCATGCCACGGGTGGGAGGCCAGCATGCTCTGATGGTGGGAGAGGGGCAGTGAAACTGCATGGAAGTGGTGTCCTTGTCAGCATGAGGACTGTCAGGAAGAGGGCTTGCAATACCCTGAGGGCTCTTCAGGCAAACAACCACTTTGTATCGCCTTGGGACAACAGATAACAACAGCCTGGCTTGCAAAATGTGAGAAGCCTCTGGCCTTGGGCTTCTTCCAGTTCCCAAGGAAAGTGACACCAGCAGAGCAGTCAGTGGGCTGCCAGTATAATGCTTACCTTCGACCACGTCCCCTCCAGAAGGGAGCATTTAGTGTGGACAATGCCTCTGCTTTCTGGGCAGCTGGGGCACACGGACCCCAAGAGACTCGCTGTCCATGTCAGGTCAGCCTGGGAAGAGGTAAAGTCGAGCAATGTGATTCCACTGCCCTGATGCCTGTGAAGAAACTCAGGATGGACACAAACACTATCCTGAAATAGTCTGTGTGACACAAGATATTTGAGATTTAAAAGGTTTTTTTGGGCCTCTGAAATTAGCAGGATTATTTTGGTGCTGGCCCCACATTTGAAATAGCAAGTCTTGAAACCTGGGACATGGCAATATTTGGGTCCCTGGCTGTAGTGCATTGATAGAGTTGTTTGAATGTCCCAGCAGTGCAGTCACTGAAAGAGTCAGCTGAGGGCCTGTAGAGCGCAAAGCCTTGTTACAGAAGCTGCACGATTGAGAGAATAAGGAGCTTGAAATTGCTCCTGACAGGTGATTAGGTGCTCACCCAGCAACAGCCTCCATGTGTCTACCAGGGGCCGGGCGCAGGCCTGCGCACCACTTCTGGGGTATTGAACAGAGGAGGACGAGCTGATGCAGGAACTCCAGAGAAGACTTTGAAGGTGTTTATAGCATGACCTGCAGTCTCCATGTGCTTCTCTCAGGGATAAGGTAATGAATCGGTAGGAGAGTGGGTGCGAGCACATGACGGACGATGCAGACCTATAGCAGAACACTCGGTACGACGCAGAGTGATCTGGTTAAATGTAAGCAGAGCGGAGCCATCATTTAGCTCCAGGCTGCTGGGTTACACCACGTGCCTTTTGTTTTCTGGGATATAGTGTTGTGCTCACTAGCAAAGAGGCTGCCTTGAACGGAGAAACTTATGTGACCCCTCCAGTATTGCGTGAGGCTGTAGGAAAAGCAAGGAAGACCTGCGATGTAAACCAGCTCTGGAGCAGAGACCTGCAGACGTGGGGTGACTGGCTGCACCTGGGGTGCCCTAGCGTGTCCAAGGAGCCAGCAGTGCTCAGCAAGCCAGTGGGGGCCAGCAGGACAGAGCAGTCTGAGGTCAGTGGAGGAGGCAAGTCAGGGTGAGAGCAGCTGGCATTGGTTGCTGCAGAGGAGGTACAAGGTGTGTTGGTAGAGCTGTACTGGCCAGATGAAACTGCGTGTTCACTGCTGCCCTGTTTGAGACAGCTCTCCTGCAGCGAGATGAGATGTTCTCAAGAGCTCAAAAAGCATTGTCAACTGTTAAAATGCAAGAGCCATTCGTGAAAAGCATGGGATTTTCTGAGTCCTTGTAATTATTTGATGATTTGTCCCATAGAGAAGCCTCCAGAGTCCTCATGTCTTCCATGGCTCCATTTTGCTTGTTGCTGCAGTCACAAGAGGAGGAACAGCTTCTGTTCTCAGAGAGAAAGCAAGCAAAGGGGGACAGAAGCAGCTGACAGCAAGGCAAAGTGACTTTCCCAAGATCGTGAGGCAGTCAGTGGCCGAAGGACAGGTTTAACCTTCCAGTGTGGGTTTAACCTGCCACCTCCCTGCACAGCTAAAGAGGGACATTGCAAGTGATAAATGAACCGGGAGCAGTTCCTAGACTGTCTCTTCCTGTGTCCGCAGCTGCAGCAAAGCTGTTGCCAGGACATCGCACTTCCCTAGGTACACACACCACACCCGTCACCTTTGTACCGCTGCCTACAATTCCAAGCAGTAGTTCTGACAGACCAGGTGCTGTGCTTATTCCCAGCTCAGACACCTCTGGCCTCCAGACATCCTGATGAAGGAATTGGCATGTCCAGAGGCCAGGGGCATCAGAGCTTCCCCAAAAACAGCCCACATGAGGCAGGCCTTACAGATACAAGTCATCACCTTCTAGAAGTGAACAGGAGGCCACAGGAGGCTCAGATGATCAAGTCTTGCAGTCCCTGATGAGCGACAGCGTGATGTGAGACAGAAACGAAAATACACAACCTCAGTCCTCACAGGGAATGAGTCCCAGCTGCCTCTTGCCCTTCGCTGTGTGGGACGGGTGGTGAGATGGCCTTTTGTTCGTCGGTGCCCCGTGCCTGGTGTTCAGCTGGCGAGGACACACTGTCCCTTCCAGAGAAACCCCTTGCATAAGAATTAAAGAGGAGCTGGGCTGAGATGCTGAACTAATCCACCAGGGCATGTCGGGAAGACGCATTTTAAGCCATTCTCCCTGCCCGCCCCCCCGCGCCTTCCAGTGCATTGTTTATCTCTCCCGTCCCTCCCACAGCAGCACGCGAATTATCCTGACTGGGCCGGCTGCTTTCATAACCGCCTGCGTTCTGCCCCGTCCCCTCAGCCGCAGAGCCCGCCTGGGACATGCTCATACACGGGAGGCTTTTAAACTACGGCCGGCTTGTGCTGCTGTGAGCAAGGAGCCCGCACACACACCGCTGCCCGCAGTGCCTGCTGCGTGTGCCGCACACGCATTTCACCGCTACGGCCGCGTGTTCCCTCCCGCGGCACACACACGCACGGTCCCCCCGCACGCTGGCACCACGGGCTCCTTGCCAGCTCGCTTGGCTCCTGCGACGCTCAGCGAGCTCCCCGGGGTGCACAAAACTGGCACAGCTGTCACAGGCGTTCGGAGCTGCTGCTCCCCCGCCACGCTGCGCTCCTCACCCATCGCCCATCGTATCTGTGGCATACCTTGTCTCCCTGGAGCCTTCACGCGGGAATCAGGCTTGCAGCTCACCCTTCACACGGGAATCAGGCTTGCAGCTCACGCCTGCCACGGACACACGTGTGTGTAGCACATACACACCTGGCACCTGCCAGACACACGCTACACACAAATGGGGCCCTGGGCATCACAGCGTTGAAGGGTAATTCAGTCTGAAAGAGACCCCAGGACAGCTCTAGTCTGGCTTCCTGCTCAAAGCAGGGTCAGCAAAGGGGTCAAATGAGGTGGCTCAGAGCTTTATTTGATCTTGTAAACGACTAGGATGGAGACTGTACAGCCTTTCTGGACAACTTTTTCCCACACTTGGCTGCCTTTGAGGAGAGAAAGATCTTCTTTGTATGCAAGCTGGACCTCTCTTCTTTCAACTTATGTTCCTTGTCTCTCATCCTCCCAGCAAGCACCACTGTGAAGAGCTTGGCTCTGTATTTTACCAAGACTCACAGGTCCTTTCCCACACAGCTGTTCTGCATCTATCAGGTCCCCAGCCCAAATAGTTGCCAGAGCCTCTTCCTTGCCAGGTTCAAGGCTGTGCATTTGCCCTTGCTGAACTCCCAGTGTTCCTGCAGGCCCATCCCTCCAATCCCTCCAGCCTGCTTACGTCCCTCTGATGGCAGTCCTCTCCTCAGGCATGATGACTTGTTTCCCTTCCAACTAAGTGTCACCTGAAAGTTCGGTGGAAGTGCACCCCATCACCTTCTCCCTGTCATCAATAACCATGCTAAACAGGAAAGGCCCCAGGACAGCCCTCTGAGGCATCCCATTTGGTACCAGCCTCTTGGTAGAGGATGATCCATTAACAATTAACTACTCCCTGTGCCTGTGACCAGCCAAATATTTTTTGTGTCCATCTGCTTGTCCACCTATTGAGACAACATCACCTTTACTTGGATATCAGAACACTGGGAGACAGTGTTGAAAGCCTGGCTGAGTTGGAGATAAATTATTTCCACTATTCTCCCCTCACCCATAAATCCAGTCTTTTTATCAAAGAAGGTGATCAGGTTGTTCAGGCGTGATATACCCTTGGTAAATTCACACTGACAGTTCCAAGTCACCTTCTCCTTCATGTGCTCAGAAATGTGTTTCAAGAGGACCCACTCCAAGGCCCAAATGAGTCTGACCAGCCTGTAGTTCCCAGAATCAATATTTAGGCCTTTCTTTAAGAAGAATGACAGCCCTTGTCTGATCCATACTTCTGTACCCAGCCTCTCCTCCAAGCAGCCTCCCAATCACAAGTCACTTCACAGCTGCATTGCCTCCCACCTGACCAGTCCTGTATTTCATTTGGCCTGACCTGCAAAGCTCCCTAAAAGGATGAATGTGGCTTCTTAGATCTTTGTTACTCTACTCCCGCTCTTCCTAAGGGAGACAGAGAGAGGGCTGTGTCTCTGAGCCCCAAGGCTGTTATCCTCTCCTTGGGCATCACAACCTCTCTCTAAGGGCTTTGAGTTTACACTGCTGCCAAAGGCTGCCCCCAGTGCCTTGCAGTAAGGGCGAAGGGTGCAGAGCAGCCTGCTTCCACCCCTTCTGGAAGATAGGACACGGCTGCCTCAGCTGATGGCTCTGCCTCAGGATGACACCGTGGGGCAAAAGCCCAAACAGAGAGAGGGGTCAGTTCAGCTCTTTTTCTCAAAAAAACCCCCAAACCCAAAACCAAAGGTTGAGTATTTTAAAGAGGCATGTGCTGCTTTCAAGGTGAGGAGGAATACACAAGAGCAAGGCAGGCATGGAGCGTCCCCTGTGACCCTTCATCTTGCCCAGACTGCTGGGCCAGGTTCTTCCCCCACCGCGTAGGCACTCGGGTGCCTTGGAGCCCAGGGGAGTGCTCCACGTACAGGAGAGCAGGACGAGGTCACACACCTTCAAATAAGATCCTGCTGATTCAGCCCTGAGTCCAGCTCCTCCCAAGGAACCTTGGCCCTGTCTTGTGGTTCTCTGATACATCTGCTCTGACCTGGCACAGCTCTGAGAATGCACCTAAATATTCCTGTTTATTTGTTTCTTTTCCCCATTAGATCCACCTACCTTTTTCTTTTTTTCTTTTACTAAAGCAAGCCAGCAGGGGTGTAATAAAGAGAGCCAGTTGCAAACTGACGGAGGCTGGGAATACCACGAGGATAAAAAAGGCAAGGCATACATGGAAAAAAGCAATAAATGCGCTTAATTACAGGTGTGGCCAGGAACAGCTCCTATTATTAAGGTTGCCAACACTTCCCCTTTCAAGACCCTGTTTTCACTTGCTTATAGCTTTGTCAAAGTTTTACCACTGGAGCAGAAATTTTCCATAGAAAGTGATTGTCTCAACTGGAATTGGGCACATTTATTCAGTTCTTTTTTAAAATGGGGACCCACCACTACTTTTCCTGGGCTGGAGGGTGCGTATATATGGCCCAGGGGACAAAAGCTGTGGAACTTACGGGCTTTCAGGCAAGGGCTTGGCCTTGGGCAGGATGTCAGCTTTTGTGTCATGGAGGCTGTGTTTTGCCAGCTCCGTGGAACACCACTATTCTGCCCCACCAGCACGGACAATTACGTGGTTTTGTTAAACAAGGAAAGGAGATTCGTCACAGCTTCACAGGTACAAACTTTTCAACCTCTGCTAACCTGCCCAACCCTTTTGGTTTCTGAGGCTGTCATGACAGCATATGGGCTTTCCCAGGGTGGAGCACTGCAGGAGGAAACTGGGAGAGCTCTCCCTTCTAGAGCTGCAGCCTGCTGTTATGTGTCATGAACTGCTTGAATCTCTCAGTGCTTTCCCCTGCCTGAGTTCCCAGCCGCCTCTCTTTTGCCTTCTGGGAAGCCTGGTGGAGAAAAGTCCCTGATTTGAATACAGAAGGGTTGAAACTCAAGGGAGAGAACTGAAATTCTGTGGAAGAGCAAATGAGACTGGGAGGCAGATGAGACCACGAGGTGCAGGGAAATGCTGGGTCTGTTTGGGAAAGGGGCTATTGCCTCACAGCCGCTGGAGTGACTTGGGATGGCTGAGCAGACTGAAAGCAGAAAGTGGGGCTGGTTGGGGAAGTGAGATGGGGAATAGGAAGAGCAAAGGAGGGGTGATTGTCAGTGGGATGGGGAGAGGGGATGGGAGGAACACAGCCCATCTGCCTGGGTGGTGGGAGTTTCTAGTGGCAGATGATGGAGTGGAGCTCCCATCATCCATCCAGCTGCAAAGGAAGGCTTGGGCAATAGGGAGCAGCTTGTGTGGAGCGGGACAGCATGTGGTGGGAAGGCTGGGGCTGACTGGCCAAGGACGTGCAGCTGAGCCAGTCTGGTACTGTCTGGGCAGGATACTGGGCCTGGGAATACAGTGGGAGAAGGAACAGTGAAGGGCAGGTGAGGAGGACCTGGAAGGGAGCAGTGGCTCAGCCCAGAGCCCAGGGCTTCCTTACGAGAAGGGAAACCAAAAGTGGGAAAGCATGAAGGGGACAAGGGAACGAGGGAGGACAGCCATATCAGCTTGTGTTTCTGGGACTGGAGACTTCTCCAGTATCCGAACAAGGGTCTTCTCCCAAGTCTTCCTCCCAACTCTTACTGCTCCTGTGCTGTTGCCCCAAATGCCACCCAACAGCACAGGTCACCTCTTGCTAGTCCTGCGTTTTGCCGAGGACAACAGGCAATTGCTGCTCGCTGTTATATCAGAATACACATTTCTCATCACTGAGAAATGTCAGCACCGAGGCTGGCTGTACAACTGCCCTTCAATGTCCTCGTGCATATGAATTACGGTTGAGTCTTTAATTATGTGGCCACAGATTTATTTTCCACAAGACACCAGCAGCACACAGGTTAGGTGGTGTTCTGGATGAGTCTGGGCTGTGTCACGAAGAAGGCTCTTTGCAGGGACTCAGCATCATCTCTTCTTTTTGTTATGTTGTTTTGTTTTGGGTTTTTTTTTTTTTTCCCAAAAGTGTGAAGTGAAAGGAGTGACTCATTGCTGAGGCAGTCGTGTGCTGGCCTGGATCCTTGCCCCTGCTGCGGATTTCCTACCTGATGCTGAGCAAGTCACTCACAGCAATCTTTTCAGAGGTAGCTATTATCTGTGTTTTATTTATCTTGGCATTTTGCTTTGTTTTTAGCCTTGTGCTATCCTGGGATCCTGATGTCTCATTTGCAGGAGTATTTACTGCTCCCTGCTGCATGTGAAGAGGGACTTGCATCTGACTCTAGAAAATGCTTTAAACTGCAGAGCGCTCTGGCAAAGCGCTCAGATCAGCATCCCCACCTTGCAGGCTGCATTTGACCTTCCCTCCAGGAATGCTGGGTCTTCTCTAAAATGCTGCTGTCTTGCTTGGTATGAGTATTGTAGAGGCAAATCTATTATTATTTGGGAAGTACTGAGAAACTAGAGTGTATGTTGTGTAAAAGAGACCCCATGAACATGGATCATTGTTTTTGGAATGGAGGCTGCACGTTCTGAATGAGCTGTGAGTCAGTGCTTTGAAGAACTCTGTCAGCCCTATTGGATATGTGAAGCCACAGGTACCTTCCTCCTCAGGTACCTTTGCTCTTGAGTTGCTGGTGGGAATGTGTTTGTTCTCACTTCTCATCTTTTCTGACTTTCACTGGCCTTGGACAAGTAGAACTTCAGCACAGTGTCAAAGTTTTGTCTGCTCTTTCCCCGATTCCTCACACTTCCCTAGCACACGCAAATGTCTCTGCGGCCAAGTGACCTTGGTCTTCAAAGCAGCGTGTCCTTCTCCAGAGAGTGGGTGAAACGGGATTCTGCTCTTTGTTGATCAGGCAGAGCTGCCAAATGCGACCTGGCAGTTCTCTGAGGTCTGCTAGGTCACTGGAGCTCAGCTTTCTCGTGAGTTTTACTAGGTGCTATGAATATCATGTACCGTGACTCGGGAAGGCCACCCAGCCATGACACTGGGAATAAACAGCACAACTCCAGCCTTTCCTTTCCTTTTCTACTCGAGGAATGACATGATGGGAAGTGGAGAGGCTGGCTGGGTGCCCAGTGAGATACAGCCCCCTTGGATACACCAGGCCACAAGATTCACCTCAAGACACATTGCCATGGGCTCCCTCTACAGCGCTGCAGCGAGAGCACTGGGGACAGCCCAAGGACCTTCCCATGGGAATAGGACAGCAGCCAAACAGTAGCCCATCTTCTGCTTGCCTGCCTTCAGCAGCAGCACTCCCTGTATAATCCAGGGACGCTCTGACCACACCTGAACCCTGTGAAAGGTAGACACGAGGTGTCCCAGGTGCAGAGCCCCCGTTTGCTGAGCTGAGGGGTTTGGACTCCCTTCCACGCTCTTACACCCAAAGATCCCTTCCAGGCAAACCAGGGAGACAGGACGAGGTGAGGCCTCTTGGGGCCTCATCTGGGAATGCTGTTTTGAATGTGTGAGCTGTGTCTCACGGCTGGGTCTGGGAGCTTAGACAGCCTTCCAGGTGCTGCTGTCCTAACGGAGTCTGAGTGTACCTCGGCTGCTGTATTGTGGCACCTAATAAAGCGCTAACCTGAGGGGGTGTTCATCTCTGGAGAGGCGCACAGAGGAAAAAAGGTGCTGCAGCTGCCCACCACTCTGATCACTGGAGAGCAATGGAGATGGCCCAGCAGAGTTTGCGAGCATGGATTCTGCTTGTCCAGCAAATTTATTCCTGCTCCAGCCCAATCCCGGCCTCTCTCTAGCTGGGATCCTGCTGGTTGTTTTGTTTGTAACAACTTCCCTGTTCAGACGCTGGGGCAGAAGTTACGTGTTGCACCACTGGAGCACCGACATCTCTGATGGAGACGGGGTCCCCGCAGTACTGGCCGCTACAAGCGTTGCCAAAAGCAGCAGCCCCTGCCCCAGGCTCCCTAACAAAAATTACTCCACAAGAAGAGGTGTAACTAAGCAATGCTTGGAGAGAGGTGGGTGTTAATAGATCACATGGCTAGCCAGCACTAAAAGCTTGATTACAATTCAATTAAGGGAATGTTTCTAATTAAAGAGTTCTTATTTTAAGCTGTCAATGATTAAAATAAAGGTAGCTGAAGTGTCCATATACACTCCGATTTCATCCCCGAGGGCTGCATCTATGTTGAGGATTTCTTCAGATTCCCTCCCGCTGCCTCAGTCAGCAACAGGGGGAGAGTTGGTACGGCCACTGTCCTCCCAGACCCCGCACCTGCCTGCCAAGCAATGTCACCCCAAACTCTGCTCCCACCAGGTGTGCTGAGAGCTGCTTCTCCTGGATGCTGATTCAGATCCATCCTTCCGGGCTCTGTATCAGAGCCCACCTTGCTCAGTGCCTGTGTGAGCCTGCCACTTGCAGCAAAGTCACGAGTGGTGCTGGGCTTTGGCGAATCCTTTCTCCACTGATGTGCACCCACCCAGGGAAGGAGAGCAGCCCTTGGCTGGATCCAGCAGTGGCTGCACGCTGTTACCTGCCTTCCCATCTGCTCACTGTTACATAAGCTGTGAAAAAACAGAGGTTCAATGGAGCATGTGTAAGGAAATGTCATTACTATGAAAAACTCAATTAAATTTTAAATTCTCCAAGTGGAGGCAAAGTTCTGTAACAAAACAGGCCCAGCAGCGAGAGAGGGAAACAGCACTGGTTCCCAAAGGCTTGCATAGATGGGGAATTGTTCCCAGGTCTCAATGGCCTGTCAAGTCAGTGCAGGCACCGGCTGGCGGCGGGATTCAGAAGGCTGCAGCCCCCATCTTGGTACACCTTGAAGCAACGACTGCTCTCTGCAGCTCACAGCGCCAGCACGGCTGCAGCTTGGGCCTCTTGGTGCTGACAGCTGTGCTTACATCTTGTATTTGGAAGCCAGTGTGAGGGGCCTGCCTTGGAAGCACCTAAGGGCTGTTCTGGTACGGGGGCTCCTGAGCTTTTCCCCATTACGCTTATCTCCAGCTGCAGGAAATGGGGTTCTTGACTTTGGGATGGCTGTGCCGGAGCAGCTCCTGGACCCTGGTGAAGCGTCCTGGTGCCTCCAAAGCTGGGCAGCATCCAGTTCTTGCTCCACAGGACCCTCTGTCCCTTCCAGCTTACACTACACTGGCCTCCAGCCTTTCCTGCAGACCTGCTCCCAGAGCTCTCAACAGCACCTCCATGCTCCTTTGCACATCCAGCCCCAATCTCGTAGAAGCCCCCAGATAGTTCCCCAGCCTGGGCTCTGCTCCTACACTCCCATACAGGTCTGGTGCATCCTGGCTGCTCCCTTTGACTCAGCTGGCTTTCGGAGATGCTCTGAGGCTTGCTGTGCCCACCTGGCCCCCAAAGACCCCAGGGTCTGGGGGGTAGCCCCAGCTTTGCACTCGTCTGTTGGTGGGTGCCTCGTGGACCTCTGTCCGTCCACATTAGGGTTTATGTGTGCGCTTTGTTATTCGTGTGGATTTGCAGGTGCTTCACTCAAGGGGCCTCCCCACTCCTGAGGGGCGTGGGCTGAGGGCCCCTGACACTGTGGGGCTGGGGCGGCTCTGATGCCGCATTGGCCTTCCTGATGGACACCGGCTCGACATCCGCCGCCAGCGCGATGGGACCCAGCACCCTCGTTTGATCACCCCCGTGCGGGGCCACCCTGCTGCGGGGACTGCGCACTGCCGTGGGTGGGCTGTTGCCCCGCTGTGAGGAGAGACCTTCAGCGGGGTCGCGTCCCCCCAAACCGAGCCCGTGTGTGCGTGCCCCGCTCGCCGGAGCCGAGGGACGGCGGGTGGGAAGGCGTCGGGAGCGGCGGCGGTTGCGCCTTTAACGGCGGGCGGAGGAGGAGGCGGAGGAGGAGGAGGGCCGGGGCTGCGCTGGGTGACATCAGTGGGTTTGGCTCCGCGGCTCAATGGAAACTGGGTGAGCGCCGGGCTGTGTCGAGCACACGCCGGCTGGAGGGGACGGCGAGC
>VXBT01001170.1:40049-59488 GCA_013400235.1 Oriolus oriolus | reverse complement strand
GCCCCCCTTCCCCAAGATGGTCCCCGCATCTTTGGTCGCCATCCTTGCTGGCACAGCAGTGTGATATCAACTCTTATCATGTGTTTATATAATGGCCTTTGTGCCTGTACGTGGGTATTTTATATTATATAAAAGGGGCTGGTGCAAAATGGTGTGTGTGGGGAAGCAGCACTGGCGGCTGGATAGTATTATTATTTTTTTTTGAGGCTATGTAGTATTGGATATTCACGTATGCAAACGCTCATGCAGAACACACTCTCGCTCTGAGGTTGTATGTGTGTTAATCCCTTGTGGAAAACTAAATGGTTTAACTAAATGATTGCCCTGCAGCCCCTGGGAATGCTGCCTTGGCTGTAGAGTGCAGGAAGGGTGGCAGGGCTGGAGGGGTTAAGCCTGTGGTGGGGGGGAGTGGGAAGGAGGGATGGCTCTTTAAATTTTACATGTATAAATAATACATAGAGGGGTGATGTAAATTTCACATATAAGAATATATATTTTATGCGTACAATTTTCTTTCTTCTTGTAACAGTAGACCTGAAGATCAGATGATAAGGGCGGAAGCTGTAGATGGTGGTGGGGGTACGTGCGTGAAGTAGAAGCAAATGGGATAGGTGTTTGAACTCCTGGAGCAGTTGTTGAGGGGGTGGGATGTGTGTGTCCTGCCCTCTTACCAGGAATCCAGGCTGTCGCTCCCTGGCTGTCCTCTGCCCAGGTTTTCTACACACACTTGTGTATGTGTGTGTGTTGGGGGGGAGATAAGGCAAAATGACAGCTGTGCGAGACCGTGATTTTTTTTTTACTCCATTATCCTGCTTCCCGCTTCCACCCCCGCGCCCCGGAGCATTTTTTAGATTCCCCTTTGGAGCCTGTTGCTTAATCAGCTACAAGGGCTGCTGCCTCGTTGTGTGAGAAACCCTTCTTAACCTGGCTCCTGCCTGTCCCAGAAGGGTGGGACCGAATTTAGGTTTGGGACTGTGGTGTTGCAGAGCAGTACCTGCTGTGTCCCGGTGCAGAGGAGGCCATGTGCGCAGCTGTGCTCGCCCCAGCTGGGAGTTGGACTCAAGTGGAAGTGTTCAGGGTTCACAGGCCCGGGCAAACACTCTGTGAAGGAAGGAGGATCGAGAGCTGTCTTCTTGACAGTGGTGTGACGGGTTCCCGGGGACACAGACCTTTGATCGTTTATTGGACTAGGAGTGTAAGCAAGTCAGATGTGTGTTAATGTGGTTATACAGAACAGCAGGCAGCGGATAAAAATCATGTCTGTTTGCTGCGCCCTCACCCAGGTGCGCCTGCCTCCTGGTTCGGTTCCCAAGGCTCTGCCTACATTCCTGGTAGTAAGAAAGTCAGAAATAGCCACAGGGTTTTGTAGACTTTAGATGCACAGAAACCTACATGCATAAGCAAATGCTAGGTGAGGGGACTCCACCTCTGAGTGTTTTGTGTGTGGTTTCTGGTGACTGGAGCTCTGCTTTCAGGGTTCACAATGTCCCCTGAATGCCTTGATAGGATTATTTCCCTGTACATCTCCGCAGCCCGTCCTTTCTTCTTTCTGTAATCCCATCTCCTGGGGCAGGAGAAGCAGCTCTGGGTTTATAGTATGCCCAGAATCCTGTAGCTGGGATTATTTTTTTGTACTTCTGTCTCACAAGGCCATTCCTCCCTTCTTTCCTTCAGTGATGCTTCCTTCCCACCAAGCTCCAGCAAGGGAAAGTTCCTTGCACCCACTTGTGAAAACATGAATCATTCCTCACCTTTCCTGTCCCCAACAGGCTCTGTGTCTGCATTTTGTACGCTAATAATGTGGCATTGCATAAATTAGGACTGTGGCAAATCCCTCTAAAAGGAGGCACATTGACTGTCTCAGGGAGAGACGTGGTTCCTAGAATAAGTTGGTGGCCATAGAAGAGACAAGGGAAAGGGGGCTGGTAAGAGGGGAACTGCTGGGGCCGTGTCTGCAGCAGAAGTTGAGGCTGGCAGAGAGAACAAACTCTGTGACTGTGGTCCTTCCACCTAGTAGGTTTTCTGTGGAAGGTGAGTAGGCTGAGCCTGGGCATGTTGGTGGGGTGTATCAGGTCAGAGGGTTAGCTAATCATCTCAGGTGAAGGGATGAGGAAAGGCCTGAGCTGCTAAAAACAAACAGCCAGCACACCTAGATAGGCAAGAGAGACGGAGAGGCTCAGGTAGACCAGAGGAGGCGATGATCCCATCAGCAGAAGCGTGTGGAGATAAGCAAGTGGTGTTCCTAGTCAGCGTGTGCCTCGCAGGGTTCAGTTCGGCAAGAGTCGCTTGCTCCTGGCAGTCTGTCTGTCTCTCGCAGCCCTTGGGTCCTGTGCTTCACCACCACCGAGGTGTTGCAGTAGGGCTGGCCCAGAGAGAAGCTCTTCATAGGGTTTACTGTGCCTGACCCTTCTGGCGTCTCATGAGGCGACTTCTGTCCCGGTGCCAGGTACTCTAGGGTACAAGGAGCAGTACCTCTCCACAGTGCTGTGGCGTGATCCTGCCCTGAAACCTTCTTAGGAGGGGTTTCCTGAACCCCTCTCCAGTCTCTGAGCAAAATGATGGGGAAGAGATCCAATCATGCTTCATTCTAATAATGGGAACATGGAAAAAACATGCTTGAGAGTGTTCTGTTCCTGCAGTGTTTCTTGCTCATGCTGTTCCTGGAAGTTCAGGAGATAAGGAGAGGTGATAGAAGCCATGTAGAAAGTGAAGAATTTAAAAATTTAAAACTACTCAGCCTCTGGGTGAAGTGGGGAGGACTCTTCTGTAGTCTTACATGATTCACTTCCTGTTTCTGCTCTGACGCTGCTCTTTCTGTGCTTCTTTTCTCAGCACAACTGAACCATGGAGCTTCGAGTGGGAAACAAGTACCGGCTGGGCAGAAAGATTGGCAGTGGTTCGTTTGGAGACATTTACCTGGGTGAGTGTGAGAGTCTGTCTCAAGGCTGGGTTTCTCAGTTGCATCATTGTTTTGGGGTTGTTTTTCTTGCCTGTTGGTATTTGTGGGCACCATGTAAGGCTGGAAGGGGTGGAGAAGAGAAAAAACTTAAGGAATACTGCTAGTTGCTGCTGGCCTTCTCATGGCAAAGAAAGTGGGATGAGCTCAGCTTTGCCTTACCACTTAGAGTGGTGGTAGATCAGACTGATTTAGATTTGGACTGTTTAGGGCATATTTGTCATACGCCCTATTCCAGCGTTCTCACTTCCTTTTCTTGAGCTTGGGTGTGTGTGGGTATAAACTCTGTTCACCGAGTGGGTGGTGGAAAGGGAGGACATAGCTATTCCTTCAAGGGCAGAAGAAATACAATTTTGGGAAGACTGGTAGTGGAAGAGGTGGTCCAAGACCTGTAAGAGAGAGGTCTGAGACTAGGAGATGTAAAACAGGTCAGAGAGCCTGGCCTGGTTGAAGTCCTGGGGCTCAGATCTGTTAGATCTGTAATGGGATTTAGAGTTATATGTCTAGAATGACCTGAGCTGGGAGCTCAGTGGACAGAGCCCATGAGGCGCTGGGTTTCCTGTTACCACAGCAGATCACCTGGGTAGTTCTTCCAAGCCAGTGTGCTGATGTGTAGATATGTTCCCTGATGCTTTGCCTGCTCCTGTTTTTATTGGCTCAAACCATGTGGGGCCAGAGTGGCGAGACTACCCAGCAGCCTGCTCGATCCCTCCACGAGGGCTGGTGTTACCTGTGTCTGGTTCTCACCACTAGCTGTTGAGCTGTGGTCCTGCAGGCCAGCAGAAGGGCTGCCCTCTGCTTTGGTGTCTGCACCCTTTGGGTACTTGCAGATGGTCGTCATGTGCTCCTTGACTGTTAATTTGCTCAACTGAGTTGTATTTTGCTTCCCGGTACATCCACCACTCCTCACTTTTGCTGGTCCTTCAATTTTGCCTCGTTTGTTCGTCTGCTGAGCAGCTTGGAGCCAACACTGCATTTGAGGCGTGGCATTTCCAGTGCCTGGCAGTGGAGGGCTACCCTCGAGTGATCTGTAATGTGATGCCTCTGCACAGGCTGCTTTGGGTCTTCTTGGCTTCCCCCATCACCAACACTATCAGGTTGCAGAATTGGCCTTAATGCACTGTCAGCTGTATCGTAGGAGAGCTCTTCTAGGACCTCAAACATCTTCCCATCCCTCTCCAAATCCCTTTCACTGAATACCTCTAGCTCAGATTACTTTCTCCTGTGATTGTAAATCACCGTCTGTTTTCAACCTCTGGTTTTTATCTCCAGTTCCCTCTTGCTTTATTATTCTCTCTTGATTGGTGTTGGCAGCCTCTCTTGATTAAGTGTCCTGTGGGAATCATCAGTAACAGGCTTTGTTGCCACCTTTATCCAGAACATGAACAAAGATGATAAAAAATGGATCTGGGATTCCAGTTCCAGTGTGTGCTGCCTTTACTGCAACCTGTTCCTGTATGCCGCTCCTCTGTGACCCTCCAACCAGTTAGTATCTTGGGTGACAGTGCTTTTAATTCCCAGGTGCTAGGGTTTGAGGGGTGATAGCTCGGACACAGCATTTTCCACCTGTGCTAGGGCTCGAAGCCTTCCAGACCCTCTCTAGGACAGTATGAACAGTCAGGATCTTGCAAAACAGCTGGGGTACCTGTGGGGAGAGAAAGGAGGTGCTGAACGGAAAGGCCTGATCCTGTATTCCTCCGTACCACGTAACAGGTCATCCACCTGTGCAAAGCAGGTATGGAAAACAGCCTCTGGTGAGGGGGTTGTGCCTGCCTTGCCTGCCACCGAGCAGAGGAAGCTCAGTGCCCCAGTGTGGTGAGCACAGCGCCACAAGTTACTTGAATGCAGTATCAAAGCCCTTGTGATGTTCACTGAGGTGCAAGCCAGCATGTTTTGAAGCAGTGATAGCGAGACTTCTTGGAGCCTGGGTGACTCCCCAGCCTGGAGGGATCGGGCATGTAGTCTGTGGTGGTGCATCTGGAGGACGCTTGTGCTCATGCTGTCCTCTCACAGCCTGCTCTGCAGACAGAAGGACTCATTCATGAGGACTTCTCTCCTGCACCAGGTTCACCTCACAGTTCTCTCCTTTGATAATGGTGTGGACACAGAGCAGGGCTTGTCTGTCTCTGAGGATTAGCAGGGGTTGTATGGTTTATCCTCATCTTCTCCCTTTCAGGATGTTACTACCTTCACCTGCTCTGTAACCAGTGGGTGCTGCGTGCTGTCCTCTTTGGGATTTGTTCTAGGTTTTTTGTCTGTCAGAAGGAAACTTGGATTTCGACATGGGCAGACACAAAGAATGGACTGTGTTAATCCTTAGCTGGGGCTTGAAGCACAATGCCTTCCTTCCGTGCCCTACTTTGAGGGATAGATGTGCTTGGTGGAATATTCTCCCCCTCGATGGTTTGAGAGGGTGGGAAATGAGATCAGGCTGCCCACGGGCCTCGGCTAGCCCATTTACCTCTAAAAATGCTCATTCGGGAGAGCAAAACCCTGTTTGCAGAGGAATTGCCGAGACCTTTGGGCTGCTGGAGGGGGAGGTGCTTTGTCAGAGGTGCTGGCCAAGAGGCAGGGCAGGGTTGCTGGACGTGTAGGAATCGTTTGGCCGGGATGCACAGTGGTGGTGGAGAGGAGCTGGGCAGACAAAGCATGCTGGGACCTGAGCTGGCTGGGGACAGTTCCTGGTGGCAGGCTCCTCCCTTGCTGGGAGGGGAGTGCCTTCCCTTTGTTTCCTGGCTTGTTAACTCTCTCTCGCCCTATCTGCCTTCATCCATCTGTTCCCAGCCCTCCATTCTTCCCTCGGCAGGCTGTGGAGAGGGGCGCAGGCGGTGGGGGAGCGCGGGGCCTCTGCCTGTTGCCCCCGATGCTCAGGGAGGGTGGTGTTTATTGTATCAGACATGCAGTCAGGATTCCACTCTGAAAAGATCCTGTTCAGCCGGTGACATCCTCTGTCCCCGGGGCCCCGTTTCAAAGAGCTTGTGATGAATGAGTTGAATTCGCACAGCCCCCACAGCGGAGCGAGACTGGGGGAGGATGTTAGGAATTTTCCCCGATCCTACATTCAGTCTCTCGAGTGGCTGAAGCTAGCAGACTCTGCTGTATTTGTCTGAAACACGGTGCTTTCCAGTCTGTAAAGAGAGCACTGAACAGTTGCTTTTGTACTTGTAGCTTTAAAAAAGATGGTGGTCGAAGCATGGAACAAAGGATCAGAAAGACTGCTGCCCTTAAATTCCCTCCTCACTAGTGGTGGTCTCGATCTGGGTGGATCTCTAGCCGAGAAATAGTACAGGGAGCAACTTGTAGACGTGGTGAGGTTTGGAGAGTGAGCAAGCCTAAGGTGTTCAGCCAGTGACCCCCTCAGCAAAGGATAGGTCAGATTGGTCCGGAGAAGGACCACAAAAATGATTAAAGGGATGGAACACCTCTCTTATGAGGAAAGGCTGAGAGAATTGAGATTTTTCAGCCTTGGAGAAGAGAAGGCTTTGGGGTGACGTAATTCCAGCCTTCCCTCCCTGAAGGGAGCCTACAAGAAAGACTGGGAGAGACTTTTGGCAAGGGCACATTGTGATAGGACAAGGGGAATGAGTTTAAACTGAAAAAGGTTTAGATTAGATATTGAGAAGAAATTCTTTACTGTGAGGGTGGTGAGATGCTGGAACGGGTTGCCCAGAGAAGCTGTGGATGCCACGTCCCTGGAAGCGTTCAAGGCCAGGTTGGATGGGGCTCTGAGCAACCTGGTCTAGTGAAAGGTGTCCCTCATGGCAGGGGTGTTGGAACTAGGTGATCTTTAAGGTCCCTTCCAACCCAAACCATCCTCTGAGTCTACTAGTGCTCTTCCAGGCCACAGGGTTGTTGCTTCTTTCTCTAACTAACGCCTGTGTTTGGGCTGTGGAGAGCGTGGGGCTGAAGGCCATCTGCGCATTTGAGTTGCACATTCACATTTCAACGACTCTGAGTCTTCTTGGTGCCTGCCCCTGCTTTCCCTTTTCCAACTTTATGTGCCCACAGATGACACTCCCTACCTGCAGACAGCCTAGTAGATGGATGCATCTTCATGTTTCTAAACACCCAGGGTAGTGTGGAGATGAGAACTCATTCATGTTTACACTGCTCAAGTCGTGGGAATCGGGTTCATTCGAAATGCTAATGCTGCAAAAAGTCAGAGAGACTCATCGTTGCTTGTGTGTCAGGAAGTGTATTAGGAGAGGGAAAAATTCTCCCTAGGGAACAGACAAGGGAGCTGCTTCAGAGGATTTGGAGGAAAGTCTTCACAAAGGCAGGGGAAAGAGACAAGGGAAGGAAGTGCTCTTATCTTTTTTGGATGTCCTGGGTGTTTTCCATGCTGCATGAGGGCCAGTGGTTGAACACTAATTTAAGAGGGGGACAGATACTAGTCCCTTTTCTTGCTCTTTTCCTCCTTGACTCCTGATGCTGTTGAGAAGGGTCCTGTGGGGGAGTGAAGGGAAAGTACAGACTTGTTTTTCTGGCCACCACTTTTTAAGTGGAAAATGCCAGCATCTTTTCAAAAGTAAGCATTGGACAAATGTCTCTACCTCTCAGGATGGCTTTTTCCCTTTCTCTTCTCCTGGATCCTGTGTTAAAATCTGTGTTAAATTAATCCCATTGCTTCTCTTTCCCCTCCCTCAGAGCACCCTAAATAATTCCTCTCCCTCCTTAGTGTTTACAGCCTTCAAATATTTGCAGACTGTTGTCATGTCCCATTCTTCCTCCCCACCCTTCTTAGTTGTATCTCTTGTCTATGTTACATATTTAGCTCTTTTAATCTTCCTTAGTAAATCAATCCCTCTAGGCCCCGATCGTTTTTGTTGCTCTCTTACAAATTCCTAGCAGCTTGTCTGTCTCAACCCGGCACTGCAGCATCTAGATCATGTGTTTTTGCTAGCAGGCAGCTCTTGGCTAACTTTGTGTACAAGCCAGAACTCTTCAGCTGGAGATGGATCCCTTTAGGATCCATGGGGAGAAGCAATCCAGTTGTGTGAACATTTCCTTCTTCTCTTTTGTCCCTGGCTCTGGAGGCAGTGTGTGAAAGAGGATAAATGAAGAGATTTATCTGCAGCTTGTCCTTGTGGACTCTTAAAGTCTTATCACAGAGTTCAGGAGGCACAAATTAGCCAGACCTACCAAAACGAGCTGTGGGATATCTGCAAAACGTCACCTTTGACTCCAGCTCATGTGTGGCATGCGTGTTCCGGAGCAGTTTATTTTATGGCAGTGTTCATAAGCTGCTGCTGATCAGCTGCTCTCTGGTTTGTGATTAAGTGCAGTTTCTAATAGTTCCAGATACGAGGAAGGGCTTGTCAGTGTGTGTGAAGCAGGCATGGCGGGGGAGGAGAGAAGCAAGCCTTGAGTGTCATTCCCGTGACCCGTGTACAGATATTCCTTCTTTCCATTTTAGGATGATGTGAAACATCTGGAATCCTTTCAGCTAGTACAAGAAAAAGAGCAGCCTGTTCCTTCTTTGACAGTGCACTTTGGGACCAGAGTGCTGGCTTCTGCAGCTAGCAGCTCAGTTGTTTTCAGAGAGAAGTGTGTGGGGTGGTGGTTTAGTGTCATTGCAAAGTATCTAGCAATACCTTCAATAAAGGTGTCTGGGCAGCTTAATTCAGGACCGGATTCTGCTTATTTCTTCATGCTTCTAATTTGGGATATAGCAAATGTTTCTGTGTTGGCAGAAGATAAAGGTATTATTAAAACCCTCAGGAGAGGGAGAAGCTGGGGATTTAGAAATTGTCTGTATTGAGCAGGTCAGCGCTGTGGAGAAAACAGAGAGAGCTGAGATGTTACTAATGTCTCCTCCTGAACTAATTGGCTTTTTTGAAATGATGTAACTTAGGTAACCAGTAATTTTGCTGGGGAAGAGATACTCTGTATCACTGCCTGAGGTGCTGCTTGGGTTCAGGGGAGAGGTTTATCATCAGAGGAAGCTAAAACTTCCACTCGGTTTAGGTACAGTTGATATGTACAGATTGACCTTCCAAAGTCTGGCACTTTTTGAGATAACAAGGCAGTTCACATGTAGAATTGTTGTTCTAGCCTGACCTCAGGATCAGACCTGGTTTCCTATTTGCGTGCCTTTCTCTGGGCTTGAGTTTGCAAATGGCAGTGCTGGGAACTCCGCATGAAGTTGAAGTGGCTGAATCTCATTTCTGTCATAGGGAATAAATTTCAGGGCAAATCTTAACGTTTTGGCATCTTTACAGGCCTCGTTAAAAGTGTTTAACTTCAGTGGAAGCTTGTGCAATCTTCATTTCCCTCTCATTCCTATGCAGGAGCCAATATTGCGACTGGTGAAGAGGTGGCCATCAAACTGGAATGTGTCAAAACCAAGCATCCCCAGCTCCACATTGAAAGCAAGTTCTACAAGATGATGCAGGGAGGAGGTGAGGATGGGGCCGGGGGAGTGGTTGGAGAAGGAAATTATTCTGGAGGGCTTTAGAAAAGAAATGATTTGGTGTTACACATGATCATCTCAGCAGGGGATGCAGCATCTATTCTCTCTCTTCCCTGGGCTTAATCTTTTTCTTTCCCCAGTGGGTATCCCCTCCATTAAGTGGTGTGGAGCAGAGGGGGACTACAATGTGATGGTGATGGAACTCTTGGGGCCCAGCCTGGAAGATCTCTTCAACTTCTGTTCCCGCAAATTTAGTCTCAAGACAGTTCTGCTCCTGGCAGACCAGATGGTAAGTTTCCTCTGAAGCATTTGTGCCTACTCTCCTTTTCCATGCCTTTCCCCCCCCACACACTCCCCTCCCATCCCCTCTGCTTGAGAACTGCTGTATCCCAGGCTTTCTTCATTTAGCACAAGTGGCTGCCAGCTTTCTATTTCTCGGTGGAGTTGGGGGCCTGGAACCTAGACACCGGTGGCTTTTCCTTATCTCCATCCTTCCTTCCTTTGCCTGCTGCTTGCCTTGTGTTAGTGTTGCACACATAGATACTTTTGCCTGCATGACGAATTATTGGCACCTATCTTAATTCCACTGCTCATGCCCTGGGTTTAAGACCCTTAGCTCTTCTGGACAGACCCATTCCTTTCCCGGCCCAGCTGAGTTCAAAAGTTGACAGCTGTCAATGCTGAAGCTCAAAGTTTTAGTCCGTTTAGACTTGCTTCCCATCCTTCCTTGTGGTGTTAATGGAGACCTTCTCAGAGTGAGGACTGGGCTGGTGTGCAGGGTTAAATTCCATCTCCAGATCCTGCAGCATCCACAGGGTGTCTTTTCCTTGGCTGTCATCTCTGATATTCTCTGCAAAGTGTCCTTTTCTTGCTCTGACAGGCCAGTGTCTCGGACAGGGTACTATTTTTAACAGATGCAGTTAAAATGAGTTTGTTTCTTGCTCGTCTCACTACTTACATATTTATTTATCTATCCCTCCTCCAGATCAGCCGTATTGAATACATTCATTCCAAGAACTTCATCCACCGGGATGTAAAGCCAGACAACTTCCTTATGGGCCTTGGCAAAAAGGGCAACCTAGTATACATCATAGATTTTGGTTTGGCCAAGAAGTACCGAGACGCCCGGACCCACCAGCACATCCCTTACCGGGAAAACAAGAATCTGACTGGCACAGCCCGTTACGCCTCTATCAACACCCACCTGGGAATCGGTGAGCCTGCTTGCTGTTGCCCCTTGCTGGGGCTTTCCAGGGGAGGTTGTATGTCCCCAGAAGGAGGGGGTTGGGTTCTCTGCCTGACTCCGCTGCTGTCCTGCCTTGAGATGGTGGGCAAATAACTCAGATGCTACGCCTGTGTTACTTCTGCTGCTATGGTGGCACTCTGAGCTCCTGAAGACAGAAATCATCTCCTGCTCTGTTTGTGCACTGCTTAGTGCAGGGGGCCCTGTTGAACGTCAAGGCTGTGACCTTCCCGACTCTGCTCCTACTAAATCTGCCTTTGCACAATTTTTGCAGGCTGATTAGGTGTGTAAAGGAGACATTCACAGGCACTGAGCCTTTAGGAATATGTGCAGTTGAAACCTGTCTTTCTGACTCCTGAGTGCCATCGTTAGTGATTGTTCTGTAGCTGTCAGAGGTGGAAGATAGAGGCCCACTGCAATATGGTGTTACCCACCGCTGATCAGGGATGGGGATGCACTGGAAATGTACAAGAAGCTGGAAAGAGGGGAGACTTCCAGCTGCCTAGTCACCCCTGTTTTGTGATTGAGGATTGGCTGCCACAGGCCTTCAAAATATAAACTATGTCTGTGAGCTGCTTGAGAGGAGGTAGGGCTCTGCCCTTAACATGTGTGGTTAGTACTGAAGGGATGAAACTAGGCTGGAAAAGAGTGCTGAGTGTTCAGCCAGGTCTTACACTGGTGATGACCATCATCCCAGGTTTGGTAAAAACCTCGTGCAAGTTAGTACCCACCACGCTTAAACCTCCTGAAGTCACTCAAATTCTTGTCCTGGGAGTCAGCCCCTGGTGGCTGTGAGGAACACAGTTGAAAACCTCTTGCAGTTTTCTCTTCTATTCTCTGCCTGAAAACTTCTTTCCAGCATTTGACCTCCTTTCTCTGCTAAATTTTAGCTAAACTTTGTTCACAGTGTGAGGCTTCCTTAGTTGCTGTAGGGTCCATTCTGAGCAGGCTGACTTGGTTCTGCTATTGACTGGCAACTCCAAGGAGCAGAAACACTGAAGCTGTCTTGCCTGTTGGAGCCAGGGAAGTATCTGCTGTGCTTGCAGATTGTTTATATCTCTGGGAGGCCCTTCTTCTGAAGTGGATAACCTGGGAATTTGAAAATCAGAGCAAGGCACTCAAACCTTTTAAACTAACAGCTTTCACAGGATTTCACTCTTCCTGCATTCTCCCCTCTTGCAGAGATTTCTCAGATATCTGAAGTCAGTACTTGGCCTGCAGAAAATAAAGCGGTTTCCCACTGTATTCCTTGCTTAATACTATGTAACTTTAGGTGGAGAATGCTTTATTTATATCAAAATGGGGAGTGTTGTGTGTTGAGAGTGGGCTGTAATCTCCTGACCTCTTCCATGTTATAAAAATAGTTCTTGTAGAGCTTTCCGAGTTGGCCTTCTGTATTTTGGCTTGACCTGCATATATATAACTGACTCTCCACTGAATTCGCAGTCAAGATTTCCACAGCCATGGTAACTGCCACAAGGAGACATGCACAAAATAATTCTCAGTACTATGTCTGTCGATTCTTTTGTGTGTGCCTGCTCTGCCCGAACTGATCACGAGAGGCTAAGCGTCTGGTTGTGGCTTTTGAACGACTTCATTATTCATTCCACCCCAACTTAGCCCTTTACTGCTGGTGCTTGGCTTGTGTGTCAGGATGAACAAACAGTGTCTAAACAGTAATCCGAGGGCAAATTGCATATGCCATCAGTCTGAGCGCAGCCACCGCTCTCTCCATGCCCTTTGCTTCGGGAAAGTCTGGGTGTGAGTTACTCTGCGCAACAGGTCTCGGGTGTATTATCTCCACGTTGCAGATAGTCGCCCTGAACGGCGTAAAGGTTACATGGCTTGCCTGGAGGAAAGGGGGGTGGGGGTGTTTGGGTTTCAGCTGGAGTTCCCGTTTCTTAAGACCTTGCCACAGGGTATATGACAGAGATATTTGTGAGTTAGCAGCATTGCCATGGGAACCATCACTCTGAATTTTTTGACTTTTCGGAGACTAAATTCTCTGTCTTAATGTTACGTTAATGTGGTCTAGGGAGAGGGAAGGAACCAGGTGCCGGGGTATTTGTGTGACAGGAATAGCAAATGAATAAATGCCTTTATTTGAATTTGCAAGCTAAGGGTTGGGCATTCCGATGTCTGGAGGAAACACATTCTTTTCCCTGGTGGCTGGGGAAAAAAGTAGGAGGCAAGATTGGGGAGGGTTTCCACAGCTGGAGACTTGCCGTTGGGGGAGTCATTGGACTGTGCAGGCTTTGGTTCACGCATTCCAGTCAATTTTCACATGCTCTAGAGATGAGAGTCCCCTGCACTCACTGTAGCCTGTAAGGTCTGAAATAGATGCCCGGGGTGCCCAGGAGACAGTCTTGGAAGAAGCCTGGTGGGCTCTGTCTGGGTAACAGGAGGCTGGGGTTGGGGGGCAGTGCCTTCCCAAATGAATGTCCAAATGGCATCAGTGTAGGCTGTGCAGATCATAAGTCCTCCTGCTCATCCTGCCCTCTGTCACCCATTCCAGATTCTTTTGTGTTTTTAAAGGCTGTTGCCATGCAGTGGGGAGAGAAAGGGGAACTCTAGTCCAGAATATATAAGATCAGACCCGAGTATGTAATCAGGAAAACATTGCTCAGTTAAGCCTGCTTGCAGCTGGGCTGGCTCCAGGGAAGACAGCTGATTTCTAGGGAGTTCTGCGTGGGAGCAGCATCACTTGGGTAGGATCAGAGTGGAGGAAAACACTTTTTGGACAGGGGGACCAGGAGACAGTTTAGGCTGCAAAGAAACACGTTTTGTCATGAACTTTGTGTCCAAGGCAACCAGTCCTCAGTCTTCGGTCTTTGCCCAAGCATGTCTTTTCCTGTCCTGCCACTCACCCCTGACTTGGCTCCTGAGGACCCTGCTTTGGGCAGGGAGTGAAGGTGTGGGCTGGCTGGGAACCTTGCTGGGGGTGGGAGGGAACTGGCAGGAGATTGCCCGCAGAGTGGGTTGGGTTTGAGAGGTCATGCTGGGTTGTGTGGGAAGGCGACTTTGTGTTTTCTATTGGAAGGAGTTTTGGGAAGGAGGGAGGAAAGGATGAGTGTCTTACGAAAAAGACATTTTTCATAAAACTGGCTTTCGAAAAAACCCCCCATTGTAGGAGAGCTGAGACAAAATGGAGAGAGGAAGTGTGGTGTGGTATCACAGGTCATGACTATGATTGTGCTTCTGGACTGACTTGCTCAGTGCATGCATTCACATCACTTGTATTTCTCTTTCTCTTTTCAAACTCCAAGGTGAGATTTTTTTTTTTTCCCCCTGCAGCCCAGGGACACTGTGAGAGTTAGTCACTGATTGTCAGGTTTCTAGAAGTGGAAAGTAGTAACACTAAATAAGGTTTCCTTGGTGTGCAGAGGTAAAGTTTTGTTTCTAATTCTTCTCTGTTTAATGTTACCTAGTATCCTGAGGATGTTGGTACATGAGCCCCTGGAAAAAAAGTAATTAAACATTGGGGGATGTGTAATAGTAACTGAAGATGAAACAAAGAAACAGGATGTAGGAACTGTTGTCCTTTACCCTCCTCCAAGGGTTAATTCAGGATCTTGTAGGCAGGGTTACAGATGACAGACTGCTACAATGTTTTGAGGTAGCTGCACAACTGTGACCCATCCTGTTGGTACTTCAGGCTCGTCACAGGTTTGAATCTCACTGAAGTTGTTTAAGTGGGCTCCAATGACCACACGTACGTGAGGTGCTGAACATCGGGAATGCAGCGCAGTCAAACGCTTGCCATTCGCATTTTAATAATTAGGTGTTGTGCTTCCAGTTGTTTTTCCTTGATCATATTGCTGTGTTAAGACACAGTTAAGGTGTGTTTGCATGCACGTAGTGGATACTAGTTAGCTTCCCAGTTTGGTTTATAACCCCTCTCATTGCCTTCCGTAAGGGCTCGTAGCATCCCCCACTGACTTCGGGCTCGTAGCATCCCCCACTGACTTCGGGCTCGTAGCATCTNATATTGCTGTGTTAAGACACAGTTAAGGTGTGTTTGCATGCACGTAGTGGATACTAGTTAGCTTCCCAGTTTGGTTTATAACCCCTCTCATTGCCTTCCGTAAGGGCTCGTAGCATCCCCCACTGACTGTGGGCTCGTAGCATCCCCCACTGACTTCGGGCTCGTAGCATCTCCCACTGACTTCAGGCTCCCTAATCTCAAGTCTCTAATTCTGGCCTTCCCTGAAGTGCTAGGACTGTGCCCAGGCATATGTTCACAGAATGTATCCCATTCTGGATGGGATTGGTGGCTGTGCCCAAAAGTGCTGCGCTTCGCACAAGTGGAGGTGTGTTATTCAGCCTGCCCTAAGCAGTCTGGAGTTCAAGCAGGATTTTGGAGGTGAGATCCTGATTTATTCCTGAAAGGCTGATTTGCTTGTTCAGTAGGTTTCTCTGGTTCCTGCCCTGCCTTTCCCTACTCCTCTGAGGTGAGCCACCACGCTCTAGACAAGAAGCCACAGTTAGAGGTGTTAAAGCATGGATAAGTCAAGGGCTGGCAAGGCTGCAGGACTGAGGTTATCCTTGTCTCCTGTGCTTTCAAGCCCCGGGTGTGTGTTCTGACTCCATTTCCACATGCCTCCTGTCTAAGGATGTAGGTCATTAGCCAATATTGTTTAGTTTTGTTTATTTGATATGCATGGTGAGTAATTGCGGCCCGCTGAGAATACACGTATCCCATCCTTAGGCCAAATGCAAAACTGGGTTTCTTTTCTCTGCTCCCGTCATAGCATCTAAGTATCTCCCAGACAGCCATGTAATTATCTTTGGCAGTAGCCTGATAAGATTAGGAAGTATTAGCCCCTTTAAAGTGGGCAACTTGAGACATTAAGTTAGTGAGGTCAAAAAATGCTGTTATTTCTGTATGCTCAAAGTAAGACACTTTGGGAATCTGCAGAGTTGCTTTCTCCTCTACCATCTTGGAATGTGGGATTTTTATGGTGTTTCATGTGCTTTTACTCAAATGATCTCTCCTGTCAGTTGTGGAGTGACGAGACCCTCCTTTTCTTCTGCATCCACAGTACTTTTTTTTCCCACTCAACAGTTTTAACCTGCCAAGCCCTCAGTTCTCAAAACAGCTAGGAGGTTATGAGAGAGAGGCACAAGGAAGAAAGAGCCTTGTGACCCACAGCTTGTGTTGTTACATGTGGACTTGTGTATCTGTGACCTGCTACAGCTACTCTTTTGTCATGATTCAGCTCAGCTAACAGAAAAAGGGATAGCTGTAGTGATCTACTGGCCTTTGAATGGGGCAGGTGGTAGCATGTATCTGATACTGACGGCTCACAGACTAGTACATAATCTGCAGCAACTTCCCAGGATGTGGCACTGAATCCAACAAAATGTGCTGCAGTAAATTAATCTAATAGATGAAGCTCTTTAGCCTTTCCTCTATCCCTTTTCGCTCTCCCTTTAGCCGTGTTTTGCCTGCCTGATAGCTATGTCAGTTGTTGTTTTTCTCAAGATGTAAAGTACTTTCTCCAAAGTGTTTATTTTATTTGGGAGGGAAACAAGAACAAGACAATCTTGGCAAGATTTATAGATGAATTTGCAAGCATGTTGGAGGAGTTGGGAGGAGTTAACCAGACAACATTTGCAGTTGTTGAGATTCTTCATCAAATCCTTCTTGAGCTATCTTGAAACTTAAAATGGCTTGGCTATTGCAGAGAACAAGGTCAGTGTGAAATTTTGGAGTTTTTTGGTGAGCCAATTTCTTTTGTTTCATAAGTAAGCATCTAAAGATGGGCCCTTGCAGTGGCATCTTAAGGGCAGCCCTTGCTCTGAGCAGAGTTGGTAGCGATGCCAGTTACACAGTCATTCCCCATTTGGAGGGGAATTTTTTCTTCAAAGTATGCCCCTTTCCTCCACAGCTCAAAAAATGTCACCAAGCTGGAAAGATGTCTTTGCACATTACATGTTAGGCTTCTCTAAACTATCAACGAAGTTGTTTACTACAAGGAGGGGTCCCTGGTTCCTCGTTTCTGCCCTGCTTAAAGACTATCAGCAGTTTAATTAGAAGATGTGTTTGAAAGGGCTCTGTTGGACTTAGCTCTGTTACCTTTGTCTCTCTGTGACTACTTCTGTCATGAGTAATCCCTGGGTTGAAGAATCATTCTGGGTGGAGAAGTGTAGGTGCCCTTCCTCTGGGACTGGGCACAGCAAAGTAGGCTGGGTTGCTGCAGCAGTTCTTGAGATGTGAAATTCTTGTGTGAATTAAGGCTTGTCCAAGTGAAGAGGCAGTCAGAGTCACTAGTTATGTAGTGGGTTGGGCTGTATGGGGAGAGGAGCACCTTAACTCTTGTAGTATGACCATCATCACAGGAATTTGCTCTGGAATGTCTTCTACAAGTTTGTCTGTCTATAGAAATCTACCAGAGAAGAGAGAGAGGGGTGGTGTTTCGGTTCTGTGTTCACCTCCAAAGCTATGTGACTGCCAAAGCAGTTTTGGTTGCTGCTCACTCTTTGCCCCTTTGTAACTTCTCACAGAGCAAAGTCGCCGTGATGACCTGGAGAGCCTGGGTTATGTGCTCATGTATTTCAACCTGGGCTCTCTGCCCTGGCAGGGCCTCAAGGCTGCCACCAAGCGCCAAAAGTACGAGAGGATCAGCGAGAAAAAGATGTCAACGCCCATCGAGGTGCTCTGCAAAGGGTACCCTTGTAAGTACTCTCATCTTGATGGCTGTCTTGTCTGCTGCTTGGCTTGTACACCTGCTGAAACCCCCTGGAATCTTGAATCCTAAAGGGCAGTGCCCAGTACCGCAGACCAGGATGTGCTGCTGACACTGGTGATGAGAAGGATAACAGAGCGGTCGTGGTACAGTTTGGGTTCGGAAGTGGGAAATGTGTTTTTGTGGACAGTCAAAATTTACATTAGTAAGGGCATGAGAGTGCTGAGAGGGGGGATCTTTAGGGCCTTGTGCGTGGTTTGGAAGGAGGGTGGGCACTGAGCTGAGAAGGTATGCTGATGATGCTGAATTGTTACTGGTTAATGAGGAGTCCCAGAAATAACCAGGCAATGAAGTGGCAAATGCAGTTCTTTGTAGGTAAACATGGAGTATGTACGTGAGAACAGAGAGAAGTCTTGGTCCCCATGTCATACGCACCAATAGTAGGCTCTGGCTGACCAGTGCCACTCACCAATGAGCTGTTGCAATTACAGTAGATGGTTCTGTGAAAACATCAGCTTTGTGCTTGGTGGCTGCTGATGAAAGGGAGTGTTAGGAGTTACTAGGAAAGCAGCCCAGTGTGCATAAACCCATGGCCCACTTGCACCTTGCACGCACTGTGTAGCTCTGGTCCATCCCACTGTTTCCCAAAGGATATGGTATAACTGAGAAAAGGCTCAGGAAAGGGCTGAAAGGGTGACCAGAGGTGAGTTGGTTTCTGCACAAGTAACGAGTTTGTTGGAACATGAAAAAGAGGTGGGTAGAGAGATGATAGAAGTCTACGCTCTGGCTATGCCTACAGAAGTTTGGATGGGAGCCGATTATTTGGTGGCCCCAATTTTTGTATTGGAAGAGAAACAAAGCTGGTTTCTGCCAGCTTCAAAACAAAAGGATGTGGTTCTTCACACAGCCAGTAGTAGACCTGTGGAACTCCTTCCCAAAAGATGATGTGGTTACTCAAAGCTTACAGGAGTTCAAGGAGATGGGACAAGTACATGGAAGAGAGATCCCATGAGGATTACTAAACAGTTAAAAACTACATCCAGATCAGGAAGTTCCTGGAGCTGAAATTAGGTGCTAGGCTAATGTTGGCTGAAGTGTCAGACATGTGTGCCCTACTCTTTCTCCTCTTGTCTACTTCTGGCCACTGCTTACGACAGGCTACTGAGCTAGGAGGACTTCTGCTCTGAGTTGAACTTCCCAAAGCTCATCTCCAGCTCTTCTTTAGGCCAGCCTTCCTACTGTCCCTCAGCAGGCACTGTGACTTGCTAGGTCTTGCTTGGAGAAGCCAACAGAAGGAGATGCGTAACATTTTCTCCGGTAAAAAGAGAGATGGGGTCCTTTTGGTGGCCAAAGCGCTGCAACAGGCAGGCTCAGTTTGTGTTACACAGCTCTCTGTGCTGCCCTGGTCCAGCAAGCCACTGTTGAAAGGCTGCAGGGGCTCCATGGTGGGACCAGGGAGGTTGGTTGGCCAACAACAGCCATCAACTGTTCTCTGCTCTGTCCAGCTGAGTTCTCGACATACCTCAACTTCTGCCGTTCACTGAGGTTTGATGATAAACCTGACTACTCGTACCTGCGGCAACTCTTCCGCAACCTCTTCCACCGCCAAGGCTTCTCCTACGACTACGTCTTTGACTGGAACATGCTTAAATTTGTGAGTGTGTTTGGCAAAAGGGCTGGAGCGGGGTTGGTTTGTATCATGGAGATGGGGGAGGGAAGTTGGAAACTGCTTGCTGTTTGTGCTTAGTGCTGGTGAACAGCTCGAGCAAAGGGATCAGGCAGAGTGAAAAAGAGGCAGTTGTTTGGTGTATAACTAACTGGGGTATAGCTACTGTTGTGTTAGTGAGTGTGTCTGATGGAGCACGTGTGTCAGTGGATCTACACCTAGAGGTAGGTAGAGAGAATTTTTCAGGAGAGAACTATATTTGGAGCTGGGACACAGACATGGATTGCAGTAACAGCTGTAGTTCCATACGCTTTCTTTGTTTCTTTATGGACTAGAATGAGGTCCTTTCTTGGTGCAGTGGAAGATGGTGGGGGAAGTTTTGGGGACGGAGCTCCACTTCCTTGGTGTGATAGAGCACCATGTGTTTTCTGTCTGGGGCTGCTGCTGCCTCTCCTGCCTGACAGCCATGTGTG
>VXBT01001170.1:5305-34756 GCA_013400235.1 Oriolus oriolus | reverse complement strand
TCCGCCCCGCTCCCCCCCGGTGTGCACCCCCTTCTCCTCTGGGCTGACCCCACCATTCCCACTCCGCGCACATTCCTGCCGCATGGCCTCCATACCTACACACACACCGCCTCACCCCCGCGTCTACCCACAGCCTCCCAGTGCAGCCCCCACCCCCGGTGCAGCCCACCCAATTCCTTCCTCTCCCTCCCACCCCGCAACCTGTCCTTGCTGCAGCTGTCCCGCTCTCCCTATGCACACACACGCACCAGCACAGCCCCCGCGTCCCCCAGTGCTGTCACGCTCCTTGGTGGCATTGGGTGGGTGCCACTGTCTGCACGGGTGTGTCCGGCCCTGGGTGGGCTGGGAGCTCAGTAGACTGCAATAACGTGGTGGGCACCAGGTTTGTGTTTGCTGGGCTTCCTGTGGTTCAGACGAGGTGGGCTGACAGACGCGTCGTGCATGTGCTGGTGTGGTAGGTGTGTGAGGAGGCTGTTACTGTGCCTGTGTTCTCTTGCTTTGTAGGTGAGTTGTGGGGGGTCTTGTTTGGATGCTCATGGTGTCTCGAAATCTTAATTGCTCTGTGAGGGCTAAATTCAGCCGTGGCAGCTGCAGCATGTAGTGGAAGGAGGGCTTTGGAAGAATGTGTGCGTGACTGAGTTCTGATGAATAGTGGAAGGGGACTAGAGTGATTTCAGGGACAGCTCTGTGAAAGCTGCCTGGAACACTGAAGCTGTCAAGAGCGGGCGGAGGAGGAGGAGTGGGAAATCTAGAGGAAATAGTGAAGATGGTTCCTGCTTATAGAAAGTTTGAAATTGTTCTTGCCATGTAAGGAGCTTGAACAGGAGTAATTATTGAAGACATAAAGACAGGTTTCCCCAGAGAGAAGACTGTTTACCTCTGTTAAATATAGAAATAGAAGACATTGATCAATAATAGAGCAAAGGCTAATAGGATGACTAGAAATGGCTTTCCTATCCTACAAGAAAAAGAAAACAATCGATGAAAACATAATAGAGCATACATCCCACTAACAAAGACTTGCCTCTTTTAATACAGCAGTTAACTGTGCCTTGGAACTTGTATTGCTCGATGTTACCCTTTGGTCTAAGCTTAGCAGCCTCCCTGAGTGGGAACACAGATTTCTCTAGAAATGTTCATGTTATTCAGGTTTCTAATACTAAAGGTTTGTATTTGTGTGATACTGTTGGGAAAAAAATAAACTCTCATGCTTTTAGGATGTTGGCTAAATACTGATCAGTAAGGTTTTAGGGAGAGCTTTTCTTATGGTGAAGGTATCCCAGAAAGGCCTACTTCTGGCTTTTTTTTCACCATTGTCCCCAGGAAAATTTGCTTCAAAGCTGCTCTGGTCTAGGGGAGCAGGTTTTTAGGTCCTTAATACCATCAGTATTGTGGTTGTGCTGTAAACCCTAGGTGGCATGGAAGCAGCAGGTGGGTGCCTCTGCATCTGGAGCAGGAGTGATTTGGTCCTGCTGTAAAATGATTGGGAAGCTTTACTACTGAAGTCAGTGTTTCTGACCAGCTCGGTGGTGTGGGCAGATGTTTTTCTTTGTGTTCTGCTTAGATCTCTACAGTCAGTTCAGAGTGCTGAACAGGTTAAGTTCTGGAGATGTGGGGCAAAGGCATGAGCACCTCCCAGCCACTGGGAATCTTGTGGACTTTATTTTGTCTGTCTCCTTGGGACACGTGGCAGTCAAAAGGGGAAGATTCTTAGATAAACTGGTTAGAAAATGAGTTCAGTGTGACTGGCTGGTTTGGCATAACGAAAGCATTCTGAGCTGTCTGGTCTCTAACCATTTGACAGGATCCAGCTAGAAATCTGCCTTGTTCTCTGTCAGCTTCTTTGCCTGTTTGCAGGTGGCAGGCTGGGAGGTGATCTTTTGCAATTGTGGGATTAGGGTTCTTTTCTTCTCATGGGTAAAGGAGGCTGGGTGGGGTTGTTTTCTAGCACAAAATAACTTTTAAAACACCTCCTCCCCCCTCAGAAAAAGTAGTCCCTTTTTCTACCCAGTTTGACTGCTGAATTAACTAAAACATCTAATAATCATGTTTTGAGATAAGATGACAACCTCTTAATTTCCACGTGAGGAACTTACCTTTCATTCCTCTCCCTTCCTGTTGTGGTTTCATTTTTAACTGGCTTATGTTTGCATTGAGGGACATAAACTGTTACCTGCTCCTTCTAGCAGAAGAGCCTGTTTAATTTTCCAGCAGCTCAAAGGATATCTTTGAGCTCTTGCAGCAATATCTGGTGGAAACAGTGAATTCCTCAGGAGAGGTTTGTTGTTTGGTCCTAGTTGCTTCAAGAGCCCAGTGTTGTATTGAATGGAGGTTGAAGTAACACATGAAGTTTCAAATCACACTTGTTGATTCTGAAGAGCCACTGCTGTGACTTGTTTTCTGAGTGTTACCAGCGTCAAACTGAGGAAACCAAGGAAAGCAGCAGTGAATGTACAGGTTGGTCTGTCTGCAGTATGAAGAGGATAGCACAGCCTCAGAGAGAAATTGCATTTAAGCTTTGTGTACGGTCGGCTTTTCTAGTGCATCACTGCTGCTGGCGGCCCGTGTAACAAAGCAGCTGCGTGTTATTGAACGGCCCTGGCTGGGGGCAGAAGCTCTTCTCTGCTTTAGAGTTTGTGATTGATCGTGCTTGCCAAGGCCCTGGAAATTTGAGGTGCTGTAGAGAATAGCACTGGGTTGGAGTTTTGTGTGCTGACTTGCCCAGCTGTTCGCTTGGAGCGTTCTGTCTGTTGTGTGCTGTGCTCACTTCTTCCCAGACTCATTGGGGTTTGCTTTCTTGTGGTGGAAGAGCGGTTTCCCGTCAAGACCTCACACCCTACCAGAACACTTGGGACTCTGAAAGCAGTTTGACACTGTGATAAGATGGATTGAAATTGTTTAGCTAAAACAATTGTAAAATATTCTAGTGTTTGAACTGAAAACACCCTTATAGTAAGGGCTTTGGGGGCGTTTATTTTCTTTTTTTTTTTCTTTTTTTTTTCTCCCCCATTTTTGTCTATTTTTCTTTTTTGTTTTTTTTTTTTTTACTTTTATGGAGTACTTTTGGGGAGAACAACTGGACTTGTTTTCAGAGCAGCAATTCCCCAGGAAAGTTTTGGAAGTGAAATTCTGCCAGCTAAAGCAGCAAGTTGCAGCCACCCTCCAGGAGTCTCACCTCAGACTGCCTCTTCTAAGAAGAGGCAGGGGCTGGAGTACTCACTCATAGCCAGGTTCTCTCTCTTTAAAAATCAGGTCAGCCTCCATGGGGTTTTTGTTTCTGATGGTGTAAGTAATGTGTCTGGGAAGGCAACAGAGCAAGCTCTGTCCAGGGAAAATGCGATGTATAGGCAAACTGCTCAGGAACTGTGCTGTATCTGGGTTTGACCAGGTCTTTATAGCCCCTGAGGGGCATAATTCACAGGAAACCTGAAAAGGGAAATGACTGATGTTCTACCTGTAGTATTAACCCATACAGTACCTGGATATTTGTCTCCCCACCCTCAAGTCTGTCTCTGTATTGAAAGGATGGGAATGTTGCTATTATTATCTTTCGGTCACAGTGCCTGGGAATCTGATGATACTGAAAGGATCAGCTATTTGAGGATGTTGTATAATGATGAGTGACTGAGAGCATAGAGAGTTGGTGTCACGGCCTCACATTTTTTGTGTCTAGCCCCAAAGCGTCCATCTCTGCTTGGGTATTTTGTACGTGGCCCCTGATCAATTTCCTAGTGAAAAACGGTCCCTCTGATTCAGCAAAGAAAATGACTGCAACGTGTTATGTAGTGCAGCAGTGAGGCTTCAAGAAGGAGATGAGATGAAATAATACCTTAAAAGCTGACCTTGCCGACCCGATGTTCCCTCCTCAGGCTGCAGAACATGACATGGATGCTATTGGAGGCTGCTGAGCTGATTGCTTGGGAGCCTGCAATCATCTCCAACGCAGGTACAGCCTAGGCAGCAGTAATGTAGCTGTGCCTCTGTCCAGGTTACTTGAAATGAACACGGACAAGTTAGTCACCTCAGGAGGCAGGTTAGAAGTGAGTGATTTTATGTTCATGGCTCACCACATCCTGTGTCGTCCTTGCCAGTTTTGCTAGGAAAGACTGGTTAGTGGTGGGTGAAGCTATTTGAAGCTAATTGTCCCACCAGCTGGGAGTGACTTCTCCTCCTCCAAACTCTCCTGAGTTACAGACTTCCTTTCCCCCTCCAGTGACTTTGTGATGTGATTTTACGAGACTCTTAAACCAGAAGTCATTCATATAAATTCCCTTTCAGGCAACTTCATACGACTGGATAATTTAATGTCACGTGTCTGGAAACACTGGGTTGAAGTTTTGTCCTTTTTTAAAGGCTGCACCCTCTCAGGTTGATGCTTGACAAGTTTTTTTCCTGTATAGAGAAAATGCATTGCTGCTGATGGCTTTTGAGATAGAGAGACTCCCATGAGTCCAGGAATACAAAGGAATACAAAGGTCCTAATTCTGCTTTGAGAAGTTTGCCTCTGTAGGATTTTTATTTTTCTTGATGAAGTAGCAGGGCAGGAGAGAAGTATGGAGGGGCTAGCGTTAGATAGGAGCAATGAAATTAGAAGTTCATGATTTTGGGGAATTAGGAAGGATGTTTGTGTCTTATGTCCAGACGTTAAAAAAAAAAAGAGAGAGAAAAGAACAACAAAGCACAGACAAAAATAAGCCAATCGGTTGTTATTGTAGCAATAACAGAATGGCTTTATAGTGAGTGTGGCCTTGGGTGCTTTGTTGAGAATCACTGATTTTACTTCTGCAGTGTTCATCACTGCTGCATGTCTGCATCAGAGAATGATTGCTAGGGAAGTCAGATGTGCCATTGCCTTCATACTCACCACTGCACAGTTGCCTAGACCTGTGATAAGATGTCTGGGTTCTTTCAGCTCATTTGCTTGCTAAATTGAGGTATGGATTCGATCTGATAGATTCTATATGTCATGTTCTGCGTGGAAAACTATACTCTAGTGTATTAGAAAACCTTGCTTTGTGCATGGCTGCCACAAGTTCAATACTTTTCCGTGCTGCTATAGAGTTCATATTCTGATTCCTCTTAAAGGAACTGTATACTCTGTGGTAACTTTAGAGCTGTTGTCTACCCTGTCTTGGCACTTGGAGGTGGGAAACAATGAATGCAAGTGGTGTGGTGGAATAAGTTCTGATTTGACTTTGTTCTTGAGAGTTTGGAAAATGAAATGCAAACATCCTCTGTCATGTGGGACACAACTGTTTACAGCACATCCTTTTTTCTTCTGGCGTCTTTCCCCTCTGGAGAATATCTTTACAGTCTTTCTGTGTTTCTCTCCTGGGAGCAGAGGGCTTGCCTGGTTTGTGTGGAGTGCAGCTCTTGGGAGTATGGGAAAGAGGCGCAATGCATGGCCCAAGTGTGTTTGATCCTGTTCTCAAAGAAGCGGTTGGAAGGTTGGGGAACATCCCTTCTCCTGCTCTCCCTCCCCCTTTCTCTCTTTTTCCTGTCCCCTTCCAAAAAAGGGACTGGATGTTGGATGTTGACCTATCACAATGTGGGTCAGTCCACAAAAAAAAAAAAAAAAAAAGAGGAGGAGGAGGATGGGGGGAGGAGGGCTGTGCGAATACAGTGAGACAACAGAAATTAATAGAGCAGAAAAAAACTCTGGAAAGAAGAGTGCATGGCTCAGGGTAAAAGGGTTTTGTTGTTGATTCTGAGTTTTTTAATGGGCGCATGGGGAGGGGAAGCTTCTCTTGGGATGACTGTGGGCTAGCAAAATGGGTGGGGGCCATGTGAGCTGGAGGTGGAGAAGATTTTTGTGGTATTCTCAGATTTTAATTTCCCTAAAATGAGACAAGTAGGGGTATGACCTTGTTGAAGGTGAAATTGTTTGTGTGTACAGTGCGGTCTTGTGCGTATGTAGGCATCGGATCATCTCTTGAGTGTGGCTTAGTGGATGTGTACCTCACCCTGTGGTTTGGTCTTCCTTAGGTGCCTGACTCTTCTGCCTTCTGCTTCTGAGCTAATGGCTCCCTGCTCCACTCTTGCTGATGCTACTGGTCTTCTGTCCCAGTGACACTTTTCTCTTGTTTCACTGACTGTACCGACAGCTGTGAACTTGTGACTGGGGCATCTCCTCAGACTGCTCGCTCTTCTAAAGAAATAACATTGAGGAGAACTGCATTTGGATCCACATTTGTTGTGCAGGCAGACAAGTGCGTTAAGCTGACATGGAGCGCAGTAACTGTAGATGCAAGCAGTGCGTGTGCTTGTGTGAGTGCCTGTCTTGGGACTGAGCACAGCAAAAAAAACGTGTGTTCGGAGTTACCTATGTGTGCCTGTGTGTTGAGTGTGTGTTGTGGGGTGACTTTCATCAGCTTGAAGCTACGAAAGCTTTGCCTGGCATGAGCAGTAAAATGTAAATGAGTTGTACTAGTTAAAATTGCACTCCAGGTCACATACTTAACTCCAATTGTTTTGGGAGTGCTGCTGGAGAGCTTAAAAATGCACCGTTGGGACTTTTTCAAGTCTCATAGCTAAGTGAACTAGATGCCACCCCAGAGAGCAAAAGCAATTTAAGAAGTAATAAATGTGAAAGTGTTTGATTTTTCTTGGATTGCTATGACTGATTCCATCTGTGCCAGTGACTCTCTTACTATGTAGTGCTATTTTGTCCTACCTACCTGCTCCTTTTCTTCTCTTTTGCCATTTCAACTGGTGATGCCATCCCTTTGGGTGCTGAGAAGACCTTAAATTAATTATTTAACATATGTACCTAGCACAATAGAAAGAGCTGGTCCCAGTTGGCAGTTCTAGGCGTTGTTATAATTAAAATAGTCTAAAATAAACCTTGAACCATTTTGTCCTGTGTTTTTGTATTCCTTGTAAGTCTAGGGCACATTGTCAAAAAACATTAAGCTGCTGCTTTCACTGATATAAAGCTCTTGCTTGTGTCCTAATAGATGCAGAAAGTTCAGGCTCTGATTTATCTACCACATGGCATGTCTGTGTTGGCCTTTTTGGATCCAGAATAAAGATAATTTAATGGAGAAACTCTTGGAGGAATAAGAATTTGAGGGGAATGGAAAATGGTTTTATGGTATTTTAACAAAGTTCAGTATGGTGGATATTTAAAGCAATATAAGTGTGGAGCAGGTTTTAAGAAAGAACGCTTTCTTGTCTCATAGCTCTCCACGAGAACCTTGCAGCCAGGTCGTGTGTTTTTTTTGGTTTGTGTTTTGTACACCAGAAGGAGGCTTAGCTGTTAAGACTCTTTCATGGGATAGCTTTGTGTATCGTTCTTTGCTCGCTCAGCAGTTTAGAAATTAAATACTTTCAGCCTCGGATGAGATGATCTATTTTAAAAACACAGATTGTGTTTGCAGATGGGGGAGAACAGCTTCCGAGTCCTGTCATTTGGGGTTCTTTTCCTGTTGGCACTGGGGTAGGTCTTGCTCAGAGCAGGCAGACACCTCCTCCTTCACTAGATTGTGGTTGAGTATGTGTTCAGATATATCCCATGGAACTGAAGGACCATGCCTGAACCTTTCTTCCTTCCTCTTACACCCCTTTTGTTGCGTCAGAAATGAGGTTTTCATATTTATGTTTGTTTATCTTTGTGTAGAAATAGCTCCTCCTCAGTGGTAACATTTTCCATGCCTTTATGCAAGCCAAAAATGAAGTTTTTTCTTTTCACTTATGCCGCATCCTGTCTGTTTTGTGTTCTGAGTTTATTTTCAGCAGAAGAAGCTGCCATGTTAATGTTGGAGACAGAAGGTCTCTGTTTCCAAAAGATACAGGGCTGGTAATCTGCTCTTGATGGAGAATTAGTGTGCTGCTGTTTTTTCCATGGATGCAGGCCATGTGAACACATCCCTGCTAGTTTACATCTGTGTGGTATCTCTTAAGAGTACTGGTCCCCATGCCATCTGGAGCTTCCAAGAATCTTGGTAACAGTGTTTTGCATCTCTAGGTTTTTATCGGGATAGTTATCTTGATAGAAATAGCACAGGCTTTGTTTTGTTTTCTTTTTCCCTCTTTGCATTGAGAGCACCCCCTAATACCCCTAAAGTGTTTCCAGAAGATGTGTTAGGTAAGTGTAAGACATACTAGGTTGGTGTTTAAGCTAATGCCCTGGCAGCAGAAGGCCTTGTCTTGCTCTAATATACATAACTTGTAATGACATCTGAGCAGGAACAGGTGACAGCTTGTAGGGTATGGGGCTGTGATCTCTGCCTTCCCTGTTGGGAGGTGATTGTGTACAGACCTCAGCACTGCCAGAAGCTCCTGTAGCCCATGTAGAAGAATCATACTAGATCTCACCCTAGTTTCCTGTGGCCATCCTGGAATACACCTAACTTGCGTTCAAAAGCCCTATGTGTTTACCTAGATGTACTTTTATGTGTGCTCGTTTCCAGTTTCCAAAGTTTGGCTCTCTGTTCTGGTCCTGTTATATTGCAGGTTACCTCCGGGGGGAGCAAGGTAGTCACTTGGAGATGGGGAAAGCTCCAAGAGTGAAATTTAGAAGTGTTGAAATATTTTCCTTTGATATATTTAGGAGAGCTCTCCAGAGAGGGAGAATAAGTGTGCAGGGAACTTTACTCTCCCTTGAACTGAAAGCAGTGAGGTGGAGATGAAAGAGATGGGCAGAGAAAACAGGGTATGGCAGAAGAGTAAGAAAGGTTTCAAAATTCATTATGCATTAGGTTGATTTGTATCACATTGGTAATTCAGGTTTCTAAATGTCCCTCATTTGACATATGGTAATGTCAAGTGCTTTCCTCATGGTTTGGTACCTTGCAGTGCTGGGAACTGTATGGACAGAGAACAAAAAGATGGTTGTCCCAGGGAGCTTAAAATGTGCAAGAAACAACAGAGAAATACAGCCAGCTGGGAGGAGCACCAAGAAAGAGATCACAGCCAGGAGCCTGACCGATGTCAGGTCATTGCACAACTGAAGTGGCAAAGTGGGAGAGTGGAGAAGATGGAGGTGAATAGGAAGTAGCTTTGTGGCTGTTGGAAAGTACCTTTTTACCCAGGTGTGAGAGGAAGCAGGAAGGTGTGTTGTGGCACTGACTTGGGCTGTGATGGAGGTAGGTGTCCAAGGAATAAGTGTCAAAACACGTTCTCAGTGTCAGGTAAGAGAGAAGCTGCTGATGCTAAGATACTGGATCCATAGCTTGTCAAGGCAGTATTTTTGCTGTGACATGTTCCCAGGCACCACCATTACTGGGCTTGTGTCCTGTTGCACAGTGGGGAAGAGGCATCTCAGAAGCAAGGCCTGTTGAGAGAGTTGCCACAGCCCACCCTCGTGATGCTCTTTTTAACAAGGCAGAAGAGGAGCTAGCAGACTGAGCTGGTGGTAGTGAATGAGCTGAAATCCACTCTCCTGGTTAAGGCTCCAGTCATCTGTGCTATTACCTGCTTCTTAAGTATAGATCAGAATTGCTCTTATAGCTTCAGCTTCTTGCATACAGTAGTACTTCATAACAGCTTTATGCACTGCTTATACCTGTCACTGTAGCTGTGATGTATGGGACTTGAGGAGATTAGAAGGGATAATTTGGAAGGCTTATGTTAATTTTGCGGATTTTGGAGTACAGCATTCCTTCATATTTCACTAGCAAGGAGAATGAACTGCAAACTAATGCACAGAACTAATAAAAGGTGTCAAGGAAATAAAAAGCTGTCCTCAAGGGCAACCCTGGGGGACAGGGGAGTGCTCATGGGTGAGGTGGTCTGGGGTTTGGGTAGGAGAGCCCTGTTTTGTAAGAGAGTTCGTGTATTTTCTTTCAGAACACAGTGGTGGAAAAAGTTATTAATTTCAATGACTGTGTCAATTGAAGGGGGTTAGGTGAAGAATGATGCACAATCATGTAATTAATGGCTGTTGATTTATAATCACAAGGGGGCAGTGTTAAGATTACATACACACTTTCAATTTATAAGTGACCTTGCTTCTGAATACATAACCCCTGTCATGACAAAATGCTTGTTGATCACTTTTTGCTGTTTCCATTTATTTTAAAATGAGTGCAGAGACACAGAAGAATTCTCTTTCAGATCCTCAGTTCTGCTGATGTTACTGATGCTGCATTTGGGTCTCTGCTGTTGACATGGTTTGATTAGCTGGAGTGTGGAGGTCCGGGTCCTGTTCCTCCTGGCACCTGTGGTCAGGTGGTCTGCTGTACAGATCCTCTCCCCCGTGAACTTTAGGAAGGGCTTAGCAGCTTCCTGTCTTGCATAGCTCCCAAAGTGCACTGGGATGTGCAGGACTGCAGCTGGCTGGACTTTATTTAGAGCTAGGTTAACCACAGGTGCATCTGCTCTGATTTCATTTTAGATGTGCCCTTGCTGAGCTTTGTGCAAGCACTCTCAGCACTGTGCATGTTTAGTTACTTCATAAGTTACTTGGGTAGAAATCCCTTTCTTCTCAAAGCAATGAAAACCTTGCTAATTTGTGACATCTCCACCCAGCCTCCATCTCTCCAAATTTTTAGATATAGTACAGATAATGAAATGTGTGTGTGCATGCTTAGAAGCTCAAAACTTAAGTTATATTTCCTGTACTGATCAAGACTGGAAAGGAATTACCCTACTGTACATGCAGTTATGGAAAGCTGCAACTCGGAGCAGGGATATTTTGGAAAAACAACAACTGGAAAGAACAAAGAAAAGCCAAGTTTGACAATTAGTTTGTAAATTAAAGCAGTTGTGCAACTCCACCTACAGTAAGAAAATATATGCTTAAACAAATCTGGGTATTTCCCAGGATTTTCCTCTTTCCCCTATGGCAGAAGGCAGAAAGGAAGTGGAGTGTGACGTAAGGTCACATCAAACTGTGGCACATCACTGATACGAGAGTGTGTTCTGGGAAAGCCTGTGCCGAAGGGGCCGTTTGCACACCTCAGTGTGCATGTGGAAAGGACTTGCTACTGGCACTCTGCTTTTACTGGGTCCCTAGTTTGTTCTGTGGCTTCAGGTGAAGCAAGGCTGGGGCAGTTCCTCTGTGAATATAAGTTCTCTTTTGTGTTCCGTGACAGCCTGTCAGTAGATGACAGATGTGTCCTTCCCTGCTGCAGCTGTAAACTGTGGCAATGGATCACTGGCCTTTCTAAAGCCCTTTCCATCCACTGATCGTAAAAGCCTGGGTAACAGCTATGTCTTGGGCTTTTATAGAAGGGCTATTCTGAAAAATATTAGGAGGTTATCAGAAGGAGGCGGTATTTTGCTGTTCCCTTTGATAGCCACATCAGAAGCAGCTCTTCTAATGGATAGAACCAATGGCTGCCTGCTTGTGATCTTGGTTTAAGTGGATTATCTTCCTACAATCCAGAGGTCACACTAGAGCCTGCTTATGACCAAATTGAAAATAATAGCTACTTTAGATCTTAGACCTTCAAGAATTTGTTCCATTGAAGGAAGATAGCTTTTTATCTGGGAAATGGCCAAGGGTCATGCTGCTTTGAAATCTTGCATATTCTTGTGTTCTGCATGTGTTTTTATGGGTCAGCTGGCTTTTAAAAGCCAATCAGGTTAAATTCACATAATGTAGAAAACAATGCAAAGTTAGTAAAATTAGTAACTGGCTGGCTAAATGTACCATGCCATACAAATTTTGGTAAAAGCATGACTTTCATGCTGTTTGTGCTGTCAAAGTGAGAAGAGCTCTCAGTGGATATCCTTCAATGAGGGTGCTTTGGGCTGAGTGTGGTTTTCAACATGGCAGTAGGAGAGGTGGGGACTGCTCACTGGAGGAATTAGGATATTCTTCCCACTGCCCCCTTCCTGCACAGGGACACTGTGGCACATGTTCTTGTTGTTGCTTGTTAGGCTAACCATGACACTTAGGATACAGTAGAATAGCCTGTACTCATATGGAAAATAGAGCTGTTAACTTAGGTGTGCCTGTCATCTTCCAGTGCAGATTATTTACATACTTCCTTCTGATCTTTTTACAAGAGTGTGTAGTGATAGGACTAAGGGAAATGGCTTTAAACTGAGAGTAGGTTAAATTAGATATTAGGAAGAAATTTTTCACTATGAGAGAGGTGAGACACTGGCACTGGTAGCCCAGAGGAGTTAGGGATGCTCCATCCCTGGAAGTGTTCAGGAACAGGTTTGTTGGAGCTCTGAGCAACCTGGTCTAGTGGAAGGTGTCCCTGCCCACAGCACAGAGCTCGGAGCTAGATGATCTTTAAGGTCCTTTCCAACCCAAACCATCCTGTGATTCTGTGATCTCTGGTGAATGCTGTATTCATCTTATATATTTTTATTGCAGAAGGGTGGTGATGATGGCAGTGGCTGGATTTCAGGATCTCTGGGAAGCTGCCAGAGGTTCCTGAGTACCACGTGATCTGTTATATCACGAGGGGTGGCAGTGGCAGGCTTACCCAGGTCCTGTTCATAAAACATGTGAGCAGCCTGTGAAAGGCATGTGAGAGGTGCAAAGTTCTGTTACATTCCTGACTCCTTTCAGCTGGGTTCAATTGCTTTGTGGTTCTCTTCCCTGACAGGTCTTGGCTCGTGGGCAGCTCTTTAGCAATCCCAACTGGAACCTCACACCAAAAGGCACCATGATAATGATGACTGATGTCACTGCAGCCCCCAGGTTGGGGTCAACTGCCACCACTCCAGCTGTGGCTCCTAACTTTTCCTGGATGCCAGAGGATGGCAGCCCCACGGCTGTGGAGCAGCCAATATTCCTCATGACCACTGCTGCTCAGGCTATCTCAGGTTTCTTTGTATGGACAGCTTTGCTCATCACCTGCCATCAGGTAAAACTCTGTCACTTGTACTTCTTACCTTTTCCTTTTCCCCACATGAAGGAACAGATCATTTCCGTAGTGTGAATGCAGAGGAAGCACACTCTTTAAAACTAGCAGGTGTAAAACACTGGCCATCTCTTGAAGGTTTGCAGAAAGGTGTGTTATCTCAGGCCATCCTTTCACAGGTCTTTAGATGAATCTTGCCATTTTTTATTGTGTCGTCTGTTAGCTAAAAGTTTGTAGACACCTGTTGTTTGACATTCTTCCTTTGATCTCCCGTGCCAGTGGATTCCACAGGTTGAACTCTGCTGCGGAAAGGAGTAGCAGGAAATGTTTCATTTAATTTTTTTCCCGTCCCCTTTCTCTGGGGCAGGTGTCCTGGGAGCCAGAGTAAGTCAAACCCTGCATCCTGTTCTGTCCCTCTCTTTCATGAGGTTGTCATGTGAACTGAAAAATACAGTGAGGAAACACAAGCCCTGTTATTTATCAACCTGTGTTTTGTACCTGTTGGATCGTAGATTCCAGAGTGATGACTAGAATCTAGAAAAGTACAGCCTATTGATGGAGTACAGGGGCTAGTGAAGGTAAAAAATGGATTAGTCACAGATGAATAAGAGTAACACCTGCAGTTTCACCAGCTTGGGTAACAATTACACGTGCCATGGATCCTCCTGTTCAATTGATCACCTGCTGAGGGTAGGAAGAAATTTTCCTCTGCAGTATAACATTGCACAGTTAGGCATTAATGCCCTTCTCTGAAGAAACTGATGGAGGTCGGTGCCAGAGAGACACTGTTGATTGAAACGCGCTGTTGTCCTCGTACACGGGAGCAGTTCCTGTGCTCTCCTAGGCACACAGATCACAGGGCTCTTTTGACATCCCAAGGGCAAAGCCTGGAGTCATCTGAACTCTGGTGTCAGCTGTCTCTGTGCTGAATGAGAAGTGTCACTGGGATTGTCGCAAGGCAAAAATATCTCTAAGGTTTGTTAGTTTATTTTCAACCTGTTCTCCTCAGGAAATGAGGTTTTTGGGAGCTCCTCACGGGTTAAGAAGAGGAATCGGAAGTATTTTTGATCCCTTCACAAGGAGAGGAAACAAGTATTTTTGAGCCCTTCAGTCAATTTTGACCAGGAAGGGATAAGCAACAGACAGCTGGGGAGATAGAAGCCCTTCTCCCTTACAATGGAAAGATGAGATTGTCAGTGTATGTTTTGTCAGTCTCCGGAGAATCCTCACAGCACCCCAAAATGCAGAGTGAAGCTTCAAACAAATGCTTGTGCCTCTTCAGGCAGCAGAATCAGTCAGTGATGAGGCATGTATGTAGTCAACTGGCTGTTACTAATTCCAGCAGCTGGGACAGCAGCTCAGTGAGAATTACTGTACAGAGGCCTTGCCTCTGCTGACTCCGTGGTCAACAGAGTATAGCCGCAACTCGTGCTGAAGCTCTGCCCGTGTTATTAGGGCATTACAGGGGTTGTGCTCATCTTCAGGGTGTGCTTGTGGTCGATACCTTTTTCAGGAGGTGGGTATTCTGTGAAAAAGCATCTTAGGTGTGGGGTTTAATGATGGCTGAGGAACTGTGAGTGGTGGGAGCGGGTAGGGTGGGGATGCTGTGCTCCCCCCAGCCAGTGACTTAGAGGGATTGGCACGTGTGCAGTAGGACAGAACAAACAGTGTGGTTCCTTTGAGCACAGTGCTCCCCTGATGGCTGACCCTTTGTGGCTGTGCTGTCACCCATGTGCAGAATGACACCTTTTGAGCACATGGGCTGTGGCTTATCAGCTTTGGGATGTGCTGTAAAGGGCTCTCTTAGGCTGTTTCAGGTGAAAGTCTCAAAAACATCCAAAACAGCCGAAAGAGTGAGTGTTCACAATAAGCATGCACTTAATTGAGTGCACCTTCCCTTTTCAGAGAAAAGCAGCCTGCACTGTTATGAATCTTAGGTACTTAAAAGAGGATAGCAGGAATATAGGGCTGATAACTGGAAAAAAAAAATATGAACAAAAGAATGTGGGCAAGGTGATATAAAAATAAATCAATTCTCTATAAGAAACTAGATTTGAAATGCCTCCATTTTCTCTTCCCTCTCCTTCCCTCTCTCTGCAAACTAAGGGTTGCTATATCAATGCCATATGATAACAGTGATTTATCTTTTCTTTTATGTTCATCACCTTGAGGCTGCTGGAGGCAATCAAGAGGTGATTTACTGAGTTTGTTTTTCCTGGCCCAATTGACTCTCCAGTTCTACTTTCTCCTCTCTGCTCCATATACCGCTGATCCCGGTCTCCCCTCTCCGTCTCTCAGATCTACATGCATCTCCGCTGCTATAGCTGCCCAAATGAACAGCGCTACATCGTTCGGATCCTCTTCATTGTGCCCATTTATGCCTTTGACTCATGGCTCAGTCTCCTGTTCTTCACCAATGACCAGTACTATGTTTACTTTGGCACAGTGCGGGACTGCTATGAAGGTAAGGAGGGGTCTGACAGAAAATGGGGAGGAGTGGGAAGTCTCTGCCCTGAGAGAGCTTTATTTCTGGTTGAGAACCTGGAGAAAGCGCCGTCACTTACTGAATGGTGTGCCTGAATGGATGACCATGGCTTGCTTAGGGACTGAAAATCATAGAATCATAGCATGGTTTGAGTCAGGATGGACCTTTAAAGATCATCTAGTGTACTCCTGACATGGGCTGGGACATCTTTCACTAGATCGGGTTGCTCAAAGCCCTGTCCAACTTGACCGTCTCCCTCACTGGCCTCTGAGCATGAGCCTTCCCTCCAGTGTTCTGTAGAGGCAAAGTTTTTTGGTTTTCTGGGGTCCTTTGCTTCCTTTGAAGGAAGGTAGAAGTTTCTGGTAAAGCTGAAAAATCTGATGGTGTCTGAGTGTCAGAAAGTGAGGTGTTGCTTAGCTCCTGTCTCTTCTAACAGCGCTTAGCAGCCAGACACTTGCTTTGTCCTGTGTTCCTGGTGCAGTTTGTTAGCAATGTATTCTTTTGGTCCCATCCTGTGGCCACTTGTTGCTTGCACAGGGTAGCTCAGTGGCCACGTGCTGGGGCTGGTGAAGTGTAAAGTGCTTTGGAGTCCTGTAGAAGAGAGGGTGCCATGTTCAGGATGGGCACCTGCTTGGTTTTGGTTATCTGCTGCAGTGATGTAATACTGCTAGCACCGTGTGTGAGGGAAATGGTTACTTTCCTGTAAATGCTGGTGTAACTTCCCTCCTGGTCTCATCCTGAAAGAAGCCTCTACTCACCCAGCAGGAGAGACTGCACTCTGGCAGTGTATTTTTGAGGACAGTTTATCACCGTAACCTCATTAAACCCTAAATCATTGGTGCAGTTGTTTTGGGGAGATCTGCATTGCAGAGAGTTGACCCTGGCCATGTGAAGAAGTTAATCAGCTGCAGGGACCAGCAGGCCCTCCTTCACATTCACAACAATGCCCTGGGTGCAGCAGCAGATGGCAAACACGCACACGTGATGCAAGAAGGCATCTTTGTTTGGGCCTGGCTTTTTTCTTTCCCCACCCTGTGCGCTTGTATAGGTCCAGCAGGAAGCCTGCTGCTCTCCTAGCAACAGCCAGTATCCCTCTGCCCCTCTTGCTCTGGGAGTTTGCAAACATTTGAGCATCTGCTCGGGAGGCTGCCCATGCTCCAGAGTTCACCTCGGCATGCTGGCCTGTGTGAGAAAACTACAGGTGGAGGTGAAAACACCTTTGGAAAGCAGGTTCTCTCCCTCACTTTTTCTGGGGATTGCTTCAAAACAGCCTTTTTGTTCTTTTCCCTCTCTTGCCATCCACCTTCTTTATTTTTTGGGAAGGTTTTACATTGCAAAGTGGGCTATTAGGGAATTGTGGAAGAAGACCCTACTAATAAATTTTGAAAGCTGTCTTAAGCCATTTATGGACTGTATTTTGTAGTGTGTGTTAGGAGGAGCCTGTTTTGGTGTTACTCTTTCATGTGACTCTGCTTCTGTTCAAACCAGGGTGTCAGTAACACTGACACAAATAGGGTTTGTTTGGGTTTGGTTTTTTTTGTTACGTTGATATAGTGAATACCATCCCATGAATGTGGATCCGGAATGGGAGAAGAGTTCTTTGCTGTTGTGATGAGCTTTGCTAGTTAGTATTTCTCTTGGGGATGAATGGGCAGATATTTCTCCCCGTTTTGTTTTGTTTTGTTTTGTTCCTCTGATGTCATCTCTTCCCTAGTGCTTGTGGAATGGGCAGCTGGTATTGTAATGACCACATCAGAGGGCAGGGGTCACTGGAGGACAATAGGAAAAGCTCGGCTTTTCTTCCTCTGGGTGCTGGGAGCTGTCAGCTAAGTTGCAGGAAAATTGAAGGCAAAAGGGGTTACCACAGTTATTTAAATAAGTTTTCCATGGTTGATGTTTTCTGTCCTAATTAAAGCTTTGGCAAAATCATTACTGTGTGAACTTTGTTGAATAATAAGGATTACAGATGGAAAAACAATATCCCAATTACATACACAGAAGCATGTGTAGCACTGGCTTTTATGTGCCATAGCAGTCTTGCCAGCTAGACACGTCTACAAGCCATAAGTACAATGTTTTGAGACTGTAAGTGTTTTGGGGAGTGTGTAGTACCTCTTTGCCAGGGCATAGTTTGGATGCTTATGGAAGAATTTGTCTGACTTTGGAAGATCATTCACGTGGAAAAATTGACCTCAGGTCTAGTAAATGTCTGCTTGGGGAGACCAGCTTCTCAGTGTTGTACATTATTAGGTTTCTGTTCTTATTTTAAAGTTCCTTGAGACTGCTGTTTCTATCCCAGATTATTTGGGGCAAAAAGCAGGATATGGGTGTTCTCATTCTAGGGAATGTCTAGACACAGGTGACCATAGAATATAATGTTGAAAGAAGGGTCATCTGGTCTGTCATTTTGCCCCAGGGCTGTCTGTGAGAAATGCAGAAGTACAGTCCTTGCCCTAAAAAAATCTCACAGCTTTGAGGGTCCAACAGCAATTATAACAAGCCAAGAGAGTGGTGGACAGGGTGTATACAGGCTCACTTCATGCACATTTAAATGAGTTTGGATCCCATGAAAAGGAGATATATCTGTAGTTAGGGGGAACTGAAATGAGGCAGAGTATTAATGGTCAGTCTGTTTGTCATCTGTACCAGGTTGCTGGGTAAGGCAGAGAAGAGATGGCCTAAGGAGAAGTTTGTTCAGCACACAAGAAATTTCATCGTTTTGAGAAAATGAAGCACAGAGCCTTTTTGTTTTGCAAAAATCTCCAGCAGATATGAAAACAGAGTTTAACTGACTGTTATAAACCCTCTGTTTCTCCAACTCTTATGTCTATAGTCTGGTTACCTGGCAGAGACAAACTCTGTTCATCAGCTAAAAGGTTAAATACAGGAGATAACATATGGCTAATGGATCAGAGATACCTTGTCCAGATTATTTAGTGCCAGTATAATGTCCTGGAAAAATGCACAGGAACCCTGTAAAGAATGGCATCTTACAGATGCCAAATAAAACAGAGACTGACCATAGTTTTAAATGGTTCTGTGACCCTTTTGGCATGAGTCATGGAACTGGCCTGGGACCTTGGCCAAACTCGTGTTCAGATAGTCTTGTGAGTGCTGAGGTAGGATGATAAATGCAGTGAAAATAATCTGGAGTGCTTTGAAGGGAAAGGTGCTGCATAAGCAGTCCCTGCTAATGGTTGGTCTGTTGCCTGTACCCTTGGTCCTTGCACCTGTTTTGAAGTTGGTTGTCATTTTACTGTGATTGATGTCTTTGCAGCCTTTGTAATATACAACTTTCTCAGCCTCTGCTATGAGTACTTGGGAGGGGAGAGCTCCATCATGTCTGAGATCAGAGGGAAACCAATTGAGTGAGTATTCACTGTGCTTACAGCATGACGCTGTCCTCCTTCTATGCCCATCTACTATTTCTCTATCCCTGTCCTGAAAAACTGTGTCAGGTGGCAAATGTCTGCTGGAACTGGGCAGTGTGGATGATGATGATTTACCAGTACCTTGCTCTGAGACAGATCAGGCTGATCACATCCTCTTAGGCAAGCTGGACTGATTCACAGCTTTTCTGGACACCTACCTATTCCTTTGTTTATTTTCTACTCCCTTCTCCTCCTTTAAATCTTTTCTGTCTTCAGTTGATTGTGTGTGCCTCCTCTAGGACCTATGCTTCTCCCCATGCTACTCAGTCACAGGAAAAAAAAAATGCAGTGTATAGTCAGGATGTTGTTTTAGGCATATATCTAAAAGAGGGTATGGCTGTAACTGCAGTCATTGTTGGAGAAGCACCAGTCCTGCAACTTTGCTACAGAGAGGGTAGATAAAGAGGGTAGGAATCTCACACTCTTGCCCAAATCTTGCTTGTGAACTCTGTCATCTTGTGTTGGCTCTTTCAGGTCCAGCTGTGTGTACGGGACTTGCTGCCTGTGGGGAAAGACATATTCGATTGGATTCCTGAGATTCTGCAAACAGGTATGGGCTGGAGGGACTGGGCCATCTTGCAGAAATTAAGTATGTGGTGGTGGCAATGGTGCCTTTTGCTGCTAAATTTCTGAGATCTTTGAGGGGGGGCTCTAATAGCATTTTGAGAGGCCTGCTGAGAAGAGGAGGTGTTTCAGGGTCGGTTTGTTAGTTTAGAATGATTTTAAAATTTTCTACTCAACCCCACATCAGGAAGGCCTTAGTTAAAGACAAGTTATCTCTTGAAACTGATGTGAATCCTAGGAAGAAACTCTTTTCCTTTCTGGATTACAGAGGTCCCAGCTCTAAGAAATGGATGTCTGTGTTGTGTCGCAGACACCTCACAGTTGTGTAACAGCGTTCTGAATTCCCAGTGCTGCTGTTGTGGTTTGGAGCTGAGGAGGGGGTGGAGGTCGAGCATGATGCACTGGTTTGTAGGAGGAACCGAGTATTGCTCACCATGTGTGTCTGTCTGTGCTGAGCTGGATATGTCGAGGGCGGGTGAATGGGGAAGATCTAAACCTCTGTACAGCCCTTGTCTGCTCATTGCAGGTCAGTCACCTCTGGCTGTCATGAAACAGCAGGTGAATGTCAGGGCTTTGCTCACTTGCTGAAATGAACACAGGAGGTTTCTGTGGAGGCAGTGTGAAGCAGGTCTGGTTCTTTGAAAGGGCTCAGGTCATTGTAATTTCAGTCACTGGGTCTAGATGCCTGCCCTGGCTTCTGCTGAACATCATGGCACATCTTCAGTGTTTTAGCAATATGCAGGAACATCAAAAGCGCAGTGCAGCCTCATGATAATATTGTGTTAACCTGTGCTGCACAAGCGGCCCTTTTCAAAGGACAACTTCTTTTGCTTATCTGTTCTGTTTGTCCCTGCCCCATATTTTGTCCTTACGGCTTTCCTCTTTTCTTGCCTGGTACTTTTATTTTCTAGTCTGCACCCAGTATGCTGCTTCAGCTGTTCCTCTTGGGTTTCATTTGGACACTCTTTGGTTGATTCACTGCGTTACCTATTCTTTTTGCTCCTAATGTTAACTTTTACCTTTTAAATCTATCATAAGCAGATGTAACACCTGTGAAGGTGAATGAATGCTGGAGAAATAATTTCCCTTAGACTTCTTGCTTCTCATGTCCCACAGCCTCTGACAGATATCACCACCTGGGTTGCACGTGTCTGTGTTTGGAAAGTTTGTTCACAACAGTGAAGACTAGAAGCACGCTTTGGGGAATGGGGAAGGTGTGCTTTTTCTGCTGGCCTCCACAAATCCCAGCTCATTTGGTAACTCTGGTAGATGTTTTGCTTTTCTTTTGCTGGTACCTGGCAGCAATTTTTCTACTTGTGCCTGCCCTTTGCTAACTGCTAAGTCTGTTGTGGAGGCTGTGAGGGAGGTGTGTTGCAAAGAGATGCTTAAATACTTCCATCCTTCTTGGCTTGAGCTTAAATATTGCCTTGGTGAGAAATTGTTGATGCCAAGGTTTGCTTTCTGGTACTTCTGGACTTCCAGGATTTTTGGGGAAGACCCTTTCAAGGCTAATTCCTGGGAAGGCTGGTGCAAAAGGGCAACAGAAGAAATGTCAGTGCTGATCTGTGCAGTATCCACCACTGTGATGATTAGGAAGAGGAATCTGCTGAAAGGAGCACCTTGCCCTTTTTAGCCCTGTTCTCAGCATCTCTGGCACTTCTGTTGCCTCCCATCACCACCTGCCCATTTTCTGCTCTTTCCAGTCCCTTTCATCCTGAAGGAATCTGTGTGTTGTAAACATTTTTTCTTTCCACCTTCACGCCTCGCCCCCCAAACTTTTCTCAGACAGGTGCCTGTTGTGGGTCAGTCAGTCTGCCCGTGTTGCCTGTGGACCTCCAGCAGTGTGGTGGTGTGCTGGTGTCTGTGGTGTAAAATCCAAATAGCTTGTTTCCTTAAAGATGCCTTGATCAAGATTCTTTGCTGGGCCTCCATCTGGTGACCCTCACACATGGATCACACACCATCCATGTGCTTCCCATATGCTATAGCATCTTCTGGGGAAGCAACTAAAAATAGTACGTGGTGGTTTGGATTGCAGGGAAATGGTTAAAACGTCCCCAGATCGGAAGGAGGGGAAGCTCAGAGGATGGAGTTGTTTACCAATTAGCTTGACCTTTTCCAGTTCACATATTTAAAGTGACTCACTAACTGGCATGTGCTGGGGTTTTTAATCTCCTTGAAGTCTTATGACCACTAACAAATTGCATCGTGTCCAAAGCAATTATTACTGTTTGGTTTTACCTTCTTTCCTTACATAGCCCTCCCCACATGCACACAGGTCAGCACCTACCCAGGGTCTTCCAGCCTCCTTCAGGGAGACACAGGTCACATCTCTTCAGGGAGACATTTTTAGGGCCATAAGTCGTCCCTTTTTTAGGACTTTGAAGTTCAACATCTGCGGAAAGTTGAAGAATGCAGTGGCTTTGAGAGAACATTCAGTCCCAATAGGACCAGTAGTTTATACAGGCAGAATGGATAGAGCTGATCCCAAGTGCCATGGAATCTTTAGGGAGATTCAGTAAAGGTCATGTGGATGACAACAGAATAGCTCGTAATTTGTGTGTGGCAACGCACATCGCTGTGTTTACAAAACGCCTTCATGTTGTGGCAGTTGTCAAAAGTTCCTCCTCAGACAGCGGGGTTCCCCTCTGATCCGGGGGACCTTCTTGCCTAACTTTGTGACAACTATGGACTGGAGTTTGCCTTCCTTTCCCAGTATGTCTCTGTTAAACTTGCTGTGTCTGTGCCATAGCACAGTGTGGGATTTTTTGTTTTTTCATACTGTTAAAGTGCATAAATGTGCTGCAGCACAGCCTGTGAAAAGCAGCTCTGGAAGAGTGGGGCTGAGCAGCCTCTAGGAACCAACCCAGGGTTTTTCTTCCTGTTATGGACAAGTAGATAGCACATGTACATCTTCTGAATCCCTTCATCTCCTTTTGGGTGCTGCAGTCCTCAAGCACAATCAATTAGCAAGTGGCAGGCTCAGACTTCTTGTTGGGGCTGGATTGTGTTGCCTTGCTGAGTGGTCCCAGTGGACGCTCCATCGTGATGCTGGTTTGGGAACTTGTCCTCTTGCACCTCCTACCTTCTCATTCCTCCTCTCTCATTCCCTTAGGCTACTCTGCAGTTCTGTGTGGTGAAGCCTCTCATGGCGATCAGCACAGTCATCCTTCAGGCCTTTGGCAAGTACCAGGATGGTGACTTTGAGTAAGTTTATTTATTTAGCATGCAAGATTTGGCTGCCCCTTCTCTGCCTGGCTTTGCTTATTGTCCTTGTGTGTGCTGAGCCATGGGAAAAGGTGGGACTGCATGGGTTGATGTGCATGAGAAAAGAAGACAGAGGTAGCCCTCTTTTAGTTTCATGTTTTTTCTACCTTGGCTAGGGGGGAAATGGGACAGGGAGGTAGGAAGGAAATGGACTCTTGGGTCTCCCCATTGACAGTGGCAAGGGGAAAATATCATGCTGAAGTTTCAGGCATTCATATATACCTTCTCTTTTCAGTGTAACCAGTGGCTACCTCTATGTGACGATCATCTACAACATCTCTGTCAGCCTGGCACTATATGCCCTCTTCCTTTTCTACTTCGCCACACGTGAGCTGCTCAGTCCCTATAGCCCAGTCCTCAAGTTCTTCATGGTGAAGTCTGTCATCTTCTTGTCCTTCTGGCAAGGTGAGCTGCTGTCCTCTTCTCTTGGTAGGCACAAAGAGCTCTTTGCAAGGGCTCAGACACAAGAGTTGATAGAGCAGATGTTGATTAATAGACAGAATGTCTTTCTGTATTCCATTTGGTTTATAGTCATTCATTGCTTTTCTCTGGGAAACATGTTTTGCTCATTTTAATTTTTGTTTATATGCTCCTGAATCCTTATTATCCCTGTGTATGCATATGCACAAGAATATCTACCTGGCAAAATCAGCTGATAGGGTGAAGAGTCCTCTGCATTCCTGAAACAGTCATAAAGCACAAGCTGCCAACATTTTGTCCTCATGCTGCCATTTTATTGATTAAAGTGGCACATCTAAAAGATTTTAGTGCTTTTTTTTAGTGCTCTATAAATAAAATTTTAATGGTATGTCTGTGATGTATGTGAAGCAGCAAGCTGGCTGGATGCAGTGTGTGCTGCCACAGAACCACTGCCGGGAGAAGGACATTCAGAATTCGTACACACGATGCAGAGGCACAGTCAGCAAGTTGAAATTCCACCTAAGCTTAGTACTTCTGACTAATTGGCTCTAAGCATTTCCCTGTTCAATGCCCTACTTAGGTTTACTGAGTTGCACTTCAAAGACTAATTGAGTAGGAACTTAGGTGGAATTTAGGCTGTTGGAGTATGGCCCATCCTCCCTGTTTACAGACAAACTAATAAGCTGTCTAGTTTATCGTCTGGAGGCATCTGGTCACACACTGTCTTCTCTGAAGTTCTTCAGCCACTAAGCTGTGGACAGGGAGAAACCTCTTTCTTACAGTGATGTGTCAAAAACATTAATATGCTTAAATGCAAAGTTCTGTTGCTTCAGATTTTGCTCTAGCTAGTGGAAGTGCTGATGTTGCAAAATGTGGAATATGTCAAAATTTCCTTAAGAAAAGATGTTCTTTGATGTTTGATCTTTGTGTACTTTCAAGTCCGATCAACAAGAAAAGAGGTTTAATCCGCGAAACAGCAGCTAACAAATAAGCTCCAAGTGGTGTCCAGGTGTTAGAAAGACAAATTACTTGGCAGTAGAATTGCCTTGTTAAAGTTCAGGGCTTAACATGTTTCAGTGACCTCAGGGGAGGTTAACAAAACTTGGGAAGAAGGATGTACCACAGATAGTGGGCACAAAGAATGCAGAATTTACAAGCCACAAAGGCATTTGGCAGAACCCCCAAGGTAAGGAAGAAACTAATAAAGACAGCTCAGCAACTGTGCTGAATCAGCTCCAGCTGAGTAAAAGGTAATTCTGGCAGGGGGAGATCACAGCCACTGACCCAAGAAACCACCGACTCGAAAGGAGAGACTGAGCATGCAGACTAATTAGCATGGGCAGTGAGAGGATCATTAACCAATAGAAGACAGAATACTAATTAAAAAGAGAATTAGGTAATTTTCAGCCAAGGAACATTAGGGGCTTTGTTTGCTAAAATGTTTAAATAGCAAAAAGCTTTGGTAGTCATCATGCTGGCTTTGTGGATTTGCCAGCCAGCACCGCTTTCTATACAGAACTGTAAATAAGCCAAATACCTTGACTCTGTGTGGATTGGCCTCTTGCACACTGTGTGAAAGAACCTATTTTGGGACAACACTGAGATCACGGGAGTGCTTACAGAAATATCTGACTCCTCTTACCCTTTTGGACTTAAGTCCTGCAGCAGTTAGTTCCACAGTTTATGTGTCAGTTGAGAATAGAAGAGGATCGGTGTTTGAACATTCTTTGCCTAAATGTATTTGTCTCATTTTATTCCTCCTTTCTCTGTTGTACAAGTGACCATAGGTGGGTGTATGTAGCTCACTCTGTAGCTCCTGTGGTGAGTGGGGTTGTGTCTGGGACATGCAGCACAAATAGCTGTTTCCATTCTTTGCAGTTACTGTGAGACCATGTTTTCTGCACATTTACATGAACTTGTTCCTTTGTTTAGGGATGCTGTTGGCCATCTTGGAAAAGTGTGGTGCCATCCCCAAAATCCACTCTGCTAATGTGTCTGTGGGTGAAGGCACAGTGGCTGCTGGCTATCAAGACTTCATCATTTGTGTGGAGATGTTCTTTGCAGCCATTGCCCTGCGCCACGCCTTCACATACAAGGTGTATGTGGACAAGAGAATTGATGCCCAAGGTAGGAAGTATGCCAGTGTGTATGGCTTGTCTCTTTGGTAGTGAGACTGGGTGGAGACTGGTCCCTCAGGCAGCCAACACACTGATATGACTCCCAACCTGATTGCTTGGAAAACGCCATATCCCCTCCTGCGTGGTGTCTGAACAGATTTATTGTGCAACAGCTCTCCAGGGCAGAAACCTTGCTTGAATTGCACTGTTCCCTTTTCAGTTCCCCAGTATGCCACCCACGACAACTTGTTGCAGACCTGAGGGCTGTAAGATGTTGCATTGTTTCGGTAGAGTGGGTTTGTCCATCTTCCTGTCTCCTCAAAGGGGAACTCCATTGCTCCAGATTGTGCAACAGACTGAAGGCAGGAGGGACACGGCCTGTAACAGGCTCTGTTTTGAATCTGGCTTGGGAAGATGAGGCTGTGCTTTGGCAATATGTTTGTCATGGAGGAGGAGGATCATGGAGGAGGGGGATCTTCCTGTAACGACTTTGTGAGGGCTGGGCTGCTATAAGGAAGATTCTTATTTTGGGGAAGAGGAAGATGGATGTTATTTCTGGGAAAAGGGTGTTTTGTGCCTAGTCTATGCAGTGTTTTCCAAATAAAGGGATTCCTTCCTGCTGGGGGAGATCTGTGCCAAGGTGCGGGACGACAGCAGCCCTTGGGCAGTGTTGATGTAGATGACCCCTCCATCCCAGAGGTTTTGGAAAAACAGTGGTTGCAGTGGGGGAAAAGAGATCTATGGGTGATGGAAGGGTAAACTGCTGGTCGATACAGTGGGGAATGTTTTGGCGGTGGGCCTTGTTCAGTTCTTGTTATTTCCTCTTTCTCTGTCTCTGTCTCTCTCTCCTCTTCCTTTTATCTCTCCCTTGCTTTGGCCACTGGTCCCTGATGCAGCTGTTCCATCATATGGGCCATACGGTAGGTACAGCATGCTTTGTATGTTTGTCTCGGTTTTTAGCTGGGATGCTGTTCTCTCCTGATTCCCAGCCTGCCTACAGCCTGCCCTGTCCCTTGTACCCCTTTCCTTGCAAGTCTGTAACTTGACTGCCTCACACAGCTGCTTTAGGGTTGTCTGGATTATAAGTAGTAGAACTGCCACATGGGCATTAGCACGTAGCTTTAGAGCATTTGTGTCGGAGCTGTGAGGATCTCTCTCCAAAGAGTTGCACAGGCTCTCAAAGGAGCTGCTCTCACCCCAGCCTCCCTTCACTTTTATGGTTGCCGCAGATGATCAGCATGCTTTGGTTCTCTGGGGAGCTCATTCCCAGAACTGACCAGAGCCAGAAGCCCACACTGGAAATGGAACCTAGAAGCCATGAGGCAGCTCCTAGAAGGAGACACAGCTTCCCTCTGTGCTCAGCACTTGGGTGGTACATTCTCCGCCTGTTGCTTCCTTCATGGTATCATTATGACACATAGGGTGGTTCTGCCTCTAGTACTGCCTATTTCCCTCCTTTCCTTACTTTGTGCTGCTTTCCACTCATATGATTTCTTTCCCGTAGGCACTTTGATACCACCTAGCAGTCTTAATTTCCAGTGAGTGGAATGGCAAATGCCATTTCTCCTATGTTTTTAGAATTTACTTAATTTTTGTCTTCTGAAAGCATTTAGAGGAGCACCTCCCTACCTGACTGTATTTGTTGCACACCCAGGCCAGCACTGGTAGTGTGTAGTGGAGGTTGTCACTGTGGACGTGTCCCATTCTCATGGTGTGTCCCCCATTTGGTGCTGTGGTGGATTCACTTGGCTCATGGTGTCTGGGTTCAGGAGCACCCCTGGTAAAACTCGACGCTATTTCTGTGGCATTTCCTCAGCAGCTGCTTAAGGAAGTCTGTAACGCACCTTCTGTGGGATCTAGGATTGCATGTTCCCTGTTCTCCTTACCTTCGTGTTAAGGGGTGTGGGGAAGGCAGCAGTGTTCTTTACTTGTCCTTTCCTCTCTTACCCAAACAGGTCGCTGCGCTCCCATGAAGAGCATCTCCAGCAGCCTCAAGGAGACCATGAATCCCCATGACATTGTCCAAGATGCGATCCACAACTTCTCTCCAGCCTACCAGCAGTACACCCAGCAGTCGACACTGGAGCACGGGCCCCCCTGGCGTAACGGCAGCCACGTGATCTCGCGCTCCCACAGCTGCTCCGGTGCCCGCGACAACGAGAAGACCCTCTTGCTGAGCTCCGATGATGAATTCTAAAGGGGGAAACTGCCAGCACAGGCTGTCATTTTCCTTCTTCTTTTTTTTTTTTTTTTAAATAATTTATTAATGCAGAAACACACAAGTCATATCACTTCCTAGAGAGTAAAGATTGCAGAAGTGGGCACTTCCCATTGGCTTTTGTGGGTATGGACACGATGAGCAATGCGGAGGTGGCGGAATGGCCAGGACTCCATTCTCGCGCCCATTCCTTACAGCAGCAATTGAATTGATTCAAGCAAAGCTCCAGGATTTGGGGCTCTGGCTTCCCACACCTGCCCAGCTTGGTGTGGAGTGTGACTGGCCGAAGCCTGGAGTTGTAGCCAAAAATGTTTTGGTTTTTTTCCAACAGGACAACCTGACTGCTTTCTATTTCTTTTCCTGAATGGTTGATGTAGGCACAGTTTTCTCCCCAGCTCCCTGGTACTAACATCTCTGTGATCCATGGGAAATAGAATGGGGATGCAGTCATAAGCATTCTGAGGACCAGACTAGAGACTGGTCTTTCTGTATAGCCATTGCCTTGAGTGCTAAGTAAGGAACATCTGTCCCCACCCTCCTGAGCACCTGGTTATGAGTCCTTGAGTCACTTGAGTGAGTGAGGGGAAAAAGAACAGGGCTTTCTTCGTGCTCCTTGGCTCCCTGCATCCCCAATTGCTATAAAAGCTTGTTGAAGCTCCCTGGGGATGGAATTACTTTTTCACAAGGGCGGAGTTTTTTAATCACCAGGTGTCCAAGCTTCCCATCTCCCTGGCGTTCCTGTGGCAGGAAGCCTCCCTGGAGCATCTGTCTCCTGCTAACAAGACTGAGGACTGGCTATGATAGATGGTGGAAGTTTGTAGAGCTCTGGCCCCTTCACCCCTCTTTGGGAAGGGAAGATATGTAAACACAAAACCAGTTTTTCTTCTTGTTTCCTGTCCCCCAGCATCACATCTACCCCTCTTAGAGGTAGCTGCCAGAGCAGGTCCTGGTCTCTCACAGGTAGCTCTCCCCATGCTCATCATCACTGACTTTCCCTGAGCTACACGAGTTTTGCCCTTAGGCTGGAATATTCAGGAAGGAATGTTGCACACTCCTTTTTTTATCTCTGTAGCTGTTCTGGTCCAAGCTGGAGCAGACGTGAAACCTGACATGACCTGGCTGGTCAAATTTGTTCCTTTTATTCTCTCAGGCAGCAGTTGCTGCTGCTGCTGCTGCACATTTCACAGGCACCTGCAGTGCTATCAAGGGTGGAACCAGCATCCATGGAAGTGGGAGAAGCTTCCCCTTGCTTCTGTTGGGTTTTGGATGAACCCATGGGTACTTAGTGGAGCCAAAGCAAAAGTGATCCCTCTGTAGATCTATCCAGGGACCAGGAAATGCCTCTTGCTTGCTTAAAGTTATCTAGGGGAAGAGTGGGCAATGCACTCAAGTGCTACAGCTCAGATACTCCTACCTGCGAGCAGGAAGCGAAATTGAGAGATTGGAGCAAGCTGCTGTGTTCAGCTGTAGTTTCTCTCTTCCTCTCCCACTTGATGCCTCCCCTGCTGAGAGCAGACCTGTGTGATTCTGGATTGCTCCTTGGTGCTCTGCTAGGAGAACTGCAGTCTGGTTTGCTGCCTGGAGTTTACCTTACCATTTGTTTCCTAATCCATTTGCTTGTTCATTGAGTGTCTCAGAAGCAACAGTGAGTGAAGAGCACCTCATTTATTCAGCACCTCTGCCCAAGCTGGGCAGCTTCTGTGCTGCTGGATTTCCCCATTTACACACATCCTGCCATGCCATGCTGTTAGTTACTAATTTTCCTAAGTCTGTGACTGCTTATTTAGACATGCAAACACACTCTGCCAGGCTTTGTGTGGGCTTGGTGTAAAACTTCCTCATGCATAAGCCACCTGGAAAGCAGGGTTGAAGGTTGAGTGGACTTTCCTCTGTCTTCTATGGCTTTGATTAACAGTCCTTTAATGTGAAATACTTACATTACTCTCTCTCTTAGGAAAGTGGGGCATGGGACATGATCCCATCCTCCCCTTTCTTTGCATTTGCAGGCCTTGATGATGTCCCAGTGTCACTTGGTGACTGCCCCCAATCCCCCAATCTTTGTTGCATTTGGGTGGCTGAAATCTATATGATTGCCCCATTGAGCATGAAGGTGGTCCAGGCTTAGAGAAGCATTTCTTAGAACTTATTTTGAAATGTCTCCTACGTGTGTGTGTGTGTGTGT
>VXBT01001162.1:116691-208136 GCA_013400235.1 Oriolus oriolus | reverse complement strand
ATTTAATTTGCAATGATCTTCTTCATTTTTTAGGGCAGCAGCTGAATGGGCCACATTTAGAAAAAAAAAAAAGTATATATATATTAAAAAAAAAAAGTGAACTGTTGGATTACACCTTTGACATATCAGCAAATATCAGTCAAGCTGAAGACTTCAGACCTATTCTCTCTTTGATTGTTTAGACTGTAACATTTCTTCAAGAAAAGTATCACATCTGCTGACTTCGAAGGACATGCGCTTGAAAACAAACAAACACATAAAGTAAAATCAGAGCAGGAGGAAGATCAACCGGGATTTCTGAAGAGACACTGATATCACCACAGCGGCTTTTCTTCAAACAGGAGATGCAAACCTGGATACTGGCAAAGGAGTGCCTGTTTGCCACCAAGGATGCAGTTACCATGCGAGACCCATGGTAACAGTCACTGAGCATCTTTATCTGTCATTCCTTAGCTATATAGGGACCAAAGGACAAAACTTTTTACCGCAGACTTGTAGCTGTATGTAAAATATGGAAGTTCTTTCCTTTTCTCTGAGCTGTTCCTAAAACAGTTTTTGAGAGTGATTATATGAAATATGTAAAACCTAAAAAAAAAAAACAAAAACAAAAACAAACAAACAAAAAAAAAAAAAAACCAACAAAAACCAAAAAAAAACACACAAAAAAATTACAAATGCTTAAATGCTTTTAAAACGGCAAGATAATAGTTCTTTGATACTTTGGGAGGTTCTTTGGTTATACATTAATTAGAGTCTATGAAGCTTTCATATGGTTTTCTGTATACTACGCAAGGATTGCGTCGTTAAAGGCAGGTAAGATGGATATCTATGAAAAGCAAAAAAAAAGTAAATAAATAAATACATAATTAAGTACATAAAAAGGCATAGAAAAGAGAAAGGAAAGATGGTTGATATTAAATGGAAAACAAAAAGGTTTGTAAATGCTTCTAACTCTCCCCATTTAAAATCCTAATAGTTGTACAGAATTTAAAAAAAGAAAGTTTAAAATACCTATATAATAGAAAAAATTAGACAACATAAAAATAAAAAAAAAACAAAAAAGCAAAAAAAAATAATACTACATAGAAGTTAGCGTTAATGCTAAAAACAAAGATGTTGTAGAACTGTAATTTTTGTAGAGTTTAGATTGAGCATAAATTCCTACTCTCTGCCAATTGCTGTTGGATGCTGTTATTTATCGAGGAGAAAAAGGAGAAAAATGGCTATTTTGGCAGCTTTTTTAACTGCAAGCATTCCAGCTATTAAAAAATAAACAAGACAAGACTCAATTCTGTAGACAATGCAAATGGGAAAAAAACAGCTGTCTTTTTATCAGACGTTAGTTCTAACTTGAACAACAAAACACAGCTAAACGCTTCATGTCTTCATGATCTGCTGTCCGCGAAATTCCCATCATCCTATGCTTCAGTAGCTTCCATATTTGCTCTAGAAACCTTCAGGGCAAGGGATTAGCCTAGTACCTTAATCTTAAAAAAGAAAAAGAAAAAAAAAACTAAAAAACCTAAAAAACCTAAAAAAAAAAAAAACCATAAAAAGTAAACTAAAGAAACAATCTCTTTGAAGAATTTCTGAAACTGTTTACAAGGAATTTTGAAAAACAGGGGGATGTTTAAAAAAAAAAAGATGCTGGCTCTGTTTTCTGTAAATAAATTTGCATATTTTGTAGGACTTTTAATTGTAATGATAGAGAAAAAACAAGGAAAACTATTTAATGAAAGCACGATATTTATCTTTGGTAAATGACTTTAGAGCAGTTAAAAATAAGACATTGCTTTAAAAAATCTGACTCAGAAAAAACAATGAATTATTTAAGAACACATATATTTTAAAGTATATCATATTTATTATAATTTATTTTCACAGTCTTAAAACTTGATTTACATCATTCTCACACTTGTTTGCATCGATTGAGCAGTGTGATAATTGGTTTTGATTATTTATTTGGTTATACTCCTGTTTTTGGTTTATGCTCTTGTTTGTTTTTCTCAGTATTTTTTATCTCTATCTCAAACTTTTTTTCTTTATTCTTTTTCCTTTTCCTTTTTTTTTTTTCCTATGTTAATTTTGATTACATACTGGGCCTGACCGTGCAGTCCTTACTCTTCCAAAACTCTCATGGGGATATAACGAGCATTTTGCCAGAGTAAGGACTGAAGCAAACTGAGCCCACAGCTAGGAAGTACAGATGTGTAACGCAGCTGCAGTTCCATACAACTGCTCTTTCACTCTCAATTCCCTAAAACTCCTTGTAATCTTCTGTAATTATTGAATGACGCTTTCCAGCTTAGCCCTAAATAAAGCACAGTTTAAAAAAAAAAAAAAAAAAAGCCGTGTTCTTTACTTCTTGATGGCTTTCCTTAATGTGTTTGCTTTGAGAACAAAATGAATCTATTTCGACTCTTTCATTAATATACATTGTTTGAGTATCAGAACAAATCCCTTTGTTATATAAAACGTATCTCATTGGATTGAATTAATGACACTGTTTCATTTAATGTCTGCTTGATATTCCAGTGTGGTTTACCTTATACCTAGTAGGTTAGAAGATCAAATAATGGTACATACAAATTAGTGTCATTGTAGCTCCCATTTGAAGCCTGTTGTTTGATTTCACGCTCATGGTTTTTTCATGCTGATAAGTATAGAGGCCAAAGCTCAGGACATTGCTCCTTTTGCTGCTTTGGGAAAACCCTGTGAAATTCGGCAGTCTCCAGAGATGAGGCTCAATTTCTTCCTGAGCATCCCTCACATCTTGTTTTTTGAATGGTTATTTTTCTTTCTCCTGAAATGGCTGTACCAGATCAGCGAGCTGAGGCTGGGGCTGAGATCAGGAGCCTTTGCATTTTCTCCCTGATCCTTGCAGCCACATCTGCATTTGGACAAGTTGCACAGGTTAAATCCACCTCTAAATGAGTCTAATATGCTTGTCCATAATTTGAACTCCACAGACAGAAGGAGCTCTATTAGTAGAAACTCCTATTATTAATACTAAGAGTTTCTTAAGTCTGTTCAGGGCAGTAGAAATAAATGAAATATGAACAAGATGATGAATACAAGGAGGGAATATGGCCAGTATTTGCTTTTCTTCCAAAGGTAAAGGCAAATACAGAAGAGCACACATACCAAACCCATCCCTGCTTTTCAGCAGAAAAGGTGCTCTGCAGAGAACACAGTAGGCTAAAAATGTGGGAACTGGTCTCAGATATCTCTGAGAGAGAAAATGAGGACTTACTCCAGTAGGAAGAGGTTTCTGTTCCAAAGGTTATTCAGCATCCTGTCCTGAGCTGCAGGGATGAGCAGATAAAAGTACGACCTCTTAGCTGGGCCAGGTTGAGAATTAAGTGTGGGGGAGGGCTGATGAAAATCACTACTTGAAGGAGGAAAACGCCGCAACAAACCATGAAGAATTTCCCAAAGTGGCATAGCACAGGGAGAACGAAAAGGTGCTGCCTGATTGTCTCCCCACTTCTCAGGCCACCTTCCCCACCCTCCCGTGTGACCTTCAATTCTCCCCAGAGCTCTTCCCTACCCTCCTCGAGGTAGATGCTGTGTCTCTGCAGTGTGAGTCACATCCTGATGTATCTGCAAGAACACATCCATTTCATCCAAGCAGGATGGGCTGCACCCCTGGGGCATCCAGCTGGGAACACTTCTGGCCAATGAGATACAGCTGGGGGCTGTTGACTGGTGATTGTGAGACAAGATTTCAGTCTTGTTTCAGGTACCCTGCAATACACAGCAAATAAAATATCCAGTGTTGAAGGGCAACTAGCTCGCAAGGGGAGACAAGAAAACACTGTTAAAGATGACTCTATGGCTTAGGTCAATACCCCCAAAAATGTTTCACTTTACAGAGACTCCTTTGAGGTTACCAGACTGGGGAATCTGGATGTGAAGACAAGCAGGGACAACCAGTGACACAAGAGAGACCATGCCTGGTCCTGACCTTTCTCCCAGGACATCCCCATGCATTACACTGCAAGCTCAAAAAGTGGTCAAATCTCTGAGTTCAGCCCTCAGCGAATAGGGAGGGCCCACAAGGGGCCTCCATTTACACTTGCCTAAACCAAGGGATGGATTCTTGCCATACTCAGCTCTCTGGCTGTGGTGGAGACACAGACTAGAACAGAATGTGCTGAAGCACAAATGTAGACACGGACTTATGGCTGGTTAAAACACCCTTCTCCGGGCTGTACAGACACACCAGCCATGATTTAAATGTTTGTCTCAGTGAGACTCCATGCTTCTTGCCAGAGGAAGTTCATCCATTTACACTGCAGGTGCTGCAAAGCAAAACAAATTGCAGCACAAGCCTATTCAACATGGGGCTGTGCTGCTGGGGCAGGCAATTATCCAAAGAAACATCCCAGTCTGAAGCAATGAAAATGGAGAGAGCCCAGGTCAACCTGAAAGCCTGTAGCTGCATGTCTGTGTGCACCAGCACACAGAACACTGTATTACAGAGGTTCAAAATCCACTGCATGTTTGATGCTGGCTCCTCTCTCTAATTTGTAGCTGCTAAATCACATTTCATGAAACTAAAGGGGTTTTTAAAGGTCAAACATTCATCTTTCACCAATGTGCTCCTTGGTACCACCATGATTATAGTAAACTGCAATCCCCTCCCCATGAAAGTTGAAGGCAACATTTGGTACAACTACAGGGTATGGTTTTGCTGTTATTCTTTGTGGAGTCCCATGGAGACACCTCAACCAATAAACACATTTTCATGTCCCTTAGAAAGCAGTTCATCCCCTCCTGGAGTCGCTTTTCCATATCAGCATTTCTTGACATAGCCACTGAGCCACTCTCCCCTTGCACACACAAGGTGAAATGATGCCTCTCCCCACCTCCATCCCATCCCCACTCCAGGCAGACGTCCATTAGAAAACCTTCTTTCATTAAAGGATGATACAGACTTTGAACAAGTCTGCAGAGCTCTGCCTGTTTTCCCTTTGCATAACAAATATTGAAATAACATTTGGAAATGTCCTTGCAAAGCAAGGTGAGGACTTTTCCACCTCCAATATTTCAGTTTGCAACAGCACATTCCTCCCAGTCCCAGATATGACCTGAGGGCAGTCACTGTCCTATAGGCCTAGAACCATGCAAGGTGTTTGTGGTCCCACGAATACCTCACACATCACAGGGGGATTGGCAGGTGGGGAAACTCATCACCAGGTGCTTCAATGCAACACTGTGCAAGACTCTGCTCTGCACCACTTGGAGAAGGAAGCTGCTGATGCTCTTCCTTAGTAATGTCCCTTAGCAAAGCTCATTTGAAACAGCCTGACTTGCCCTGCCACTCCAGAGACAATGAATTGGGAACAGGCTGCAAACTCAAGGCAGACAGCTGTTGAGTCTGAAAATGTCTTTTGGAATAGCACTGCTGTCTACTTGTTGAGGAAATCAGTTCTTAAAACAGGTTTCAATACCACAGCTTCTCTCTCACTACACTAAAAACTTACATTAGAGCAAATACATCCCCAAAAAACACTCAGAAGGTTCCAAATCAGAGCCCTTGTGTTTCATTTATTAAGGGTATGAGGTCACTCTGGTGTCTCATAGAACCATGGAATTATTTGAGTTGGGAGGAGCCTTTAAAGGTCATCCAGTCCACCCGCCCTGCAGTGAGCAGGGACATCTCCAGCCGGAGCAGGTTGCTCAAAACCTCATCCCTTTGCACACTTGCCCTCACCTCTGTGCAAGCTCCTGTTAGGGCCTGTGCAACCTGAAACCTTCCCCACACTGCCTCTGAGGAACCTGTGTAACGTCAGCACTGGTAAACACACAACAAATTCTGGTAGGAAGAAACACCCTGGAAGCAAACATCCTCTCACCATGGCATTCATCAGCCACTCTGAATTCTGGATCTCAGTCTGGTAAGTTCTGAACTTGGCATGGACCACCTGAAGCAAGAACAGACTGGGGAAGGTGTTTCCTTGCACAGGTACAGGTAAGCACATGCTCCACCTGTAAGCAGCAGCCTTGCAGGGTGCACTGCATTCACACAAGACACAAGAGCAGGTTCAGATTCCTCCCCATCCAGATGAAGTTTGCCCCCTGAGACTCCTGTGACACACAAGATGGTCCTGATTATAAAATGGTGGGTCAGTGCAGGGAGGTATTCACAACTACCCTCATTGATCTGCCTTGTCTTGTCTAAAAAGGTGGAAATAGAAATGGAATCAGGGAGTGAGTGACTCCATAACCTCTCCTCGGAGACCCAGGCTCCTAGCACCACTCCTGAATATCACACGCATTGTACAGGACACCAACTCTCACCCTGGAACTCCTTACTCTGCTCCTCGTGGCATTTCCTTGGGGTGTAATCATTGCCGGGTTGCAGCTATTGCTTTCAGTGCTCAAAAAGAAGAGATACAAACATGCAGGTTTGCAGTCAGCTGGTGAGTGGGTGGCTTAACTCTCCCCAGTGGGGAGCCACAGCATGACATCCCAAAAATGGGTGCATTGCCCCCCGGAGAGGGAGAGGCCCTAAACTCCTCCTCACCCTTTGAGGCAGATCCGAGCACGTATTTTATTTTCTTCCATACACAGCACAGAGAATGCAACTGCCTAATTCAGTGTGGTGAGTCCTACCAGATAGCAAAACACTCACAAATTAGGCATCATGACTGTGATGCCTCCTTTGTGAGTCCCTCCTACAGAGGGTAAGAGAGATGATTCCGCTTCAGCGAGCTACAGAACAGGCTCCAAAACTGGAATGGTTGTCAGAAGGCATATTGTACACACATCCTCCTACCAACTCCTTCAAGAAAAGATTACCTTCTTTCAGCTAGAACAAAGAGCTATTGAGACAATGGGCCTAGCAGCATTGGTGAACCATCTGTCATCAAGTGTTAGACATTAGCAATGTCTTTTTTAAGCCAAGCCAGTTGAAGCCCCCAGCCACTGTTACAATGGCACACAAGCACAGATGAAAAGTGTCAGCCCAACTTATCCTTGTTTTAACTCCTTCCACTTGGCCTGTTCTGTTGCTGCTGCTTCCTGTAGCAACCCCAGAGCGTGCAGGACCACACAGATTTCTCACAATGACCACCACTACACAGCTACTCTTTGCACTACATTTCACACACGTGCAGCAGAGCTGGCTCTGGGGTGCAGGCTGGTTTGGTTTGAGGACTGGCAACCAGGAGACTGATATGAGATACTTTCCCCTCTAGACCCAGCTCTCCTAACCCCAAGGGACAGCTATCCAGAACACCTCTAATTGTGCTCCAGAGCCCAAATACCAGAGAGGGTCTGAGTCCCTGTTCACACACACCTCTGATAGCTGATAAGCAGCAAGCAGCCAAGTGCAGGATAAGAGAAGAAACATAAGATTTAGACTGAGACACACAGAAGACTGAGGAGAGCAGGCTGGGCCTGTGCATGGGAACAGTGATCAGGCTCCTCTGCCCAGCCTAAGCATCCCACTCAGTCAAAAATCCTGTTCTGTTCTGGGCTGTACAGAACAACCCGAGCCAAAACTGGATACAGAGCTGGAGAGCTACCTGGCTCTGCAGATTAGGCTCTGTAGCTTAAGCAGGAATTGTCCTGTATCTGGCTTATGTATGCCTTTCTGTTTCCAGCCCAAAAGCCTGATCTTAAAGCTTTACTAAGTAAATATTTTCTCTCCTTGATTACCAAGCTTTTGCAGTGCTGGGAGGAAGCTGAGTTTGAGTGAAATACTGGACATTTAAGGTGTTTTATTTTTTCTAGAAGTAAGGAATCCACGTAAAGCAACACATTTGCCTGAAAGACTCACAGTTCAAATCCAGTTTAATGGGAGACTGGAGAATTCTTCCTTCCATGGAGGGATGGATACAACCAAATGCCAAATTTTAGGACAGATTTTCACGCATGAGATTTAAAGGAGCATTCCCTCCCCACAAATCACAAATAGTGAGGAACAGCAGGCAGAGCTCTGCAGCTGGGGTGAGAGAACAAACTTGGCCAGACTGGACTCTACCCCAGTTCTTGTGAAATCTTTGGTGGTCCTGGATCAGAGGGGTCCCTTTCACTGCTCATGAGCCCAGCTGGTGATTTTTGTTGCACTTTCAGCTGGAGACCCAGGAAATGCATGAGATGTCACTTCCCAGTGGTTGGTCCCCAGCGCCTGAGCACGCAGAGCCATCTCACCCATCCCACAGGTGACGGGTGGCTGGTCCTGGCCAAGCGTTACACCTGGCTAAATCAGGAAACAGCTTCCGTGCAGATGGAAACCAGTAAATCTCATCTGGGAGGCAGTGGCTGAGAGAAGCCAAGTGAAGCAGGAAGTGAGACAGATTAGCCATGGTTTGTACTCACCATTTGAAAGAGCCTCGGAGAGTGCACAAGTGGTTAGGTTCTGCCTGCAGGAGAGAAGTGCTGGTGTTTCTGTGCACCCTGAGCTGAGCAGCAGCAACTCCCAGCCAACAGGCTTGAGGTGTGTTAAGGCCAAGAGACCACAGGTTCACAGGAAAGCAGGATTCAAGGGGCATCAATCCAGCTTCTCCCACTCTCTGGAAATGTAAATTCAAAGACAAATATAGAACAGGGACAAAACCGGAACTCGAGCCAGAGGGATGGTTATTGGTCAGCATCACATGGCAAGAACAGAAGTGGTACAGAGTGGAGACTTTGAGACCTTCAGCCATTTCACTGCATGACTAAACTGCACAATATGACTGGTATGGAGACTGAGTGGGTGTGAGGGTGGCATGCAGCACTGCACGTGCTAAACAGATCACAAGGATCTTATATGACCTGCCCTGGTCACTGTGAAGTGGCACGATTTGCATGGTAACTGGAAATACAAATGAAGAGGGCACACTGTTCCACAAATTTTTCCTGCGGCTGGTCCTCTGTAAAGCTCCTACCATGTCCTTCCAAGTGGGGTTGTCAAAAGCACTCAGCAATGGCCTCTTTCTGCAGCAAAAAAGTTAATAGGAACATTTACAACTGTTTTCAGTGAACACCTTACAAAAGTCAACAAGAAACTGCGATTTTAGTGTGTCAAAGGAGCCAGAATATCCTGTCCCAACATGCCCATCTTTTACCCAATAAAATCCACGACTGGTGTGACAAGCTGTAACAGACAAACAGCTATGCTCTGTCATTCTTCTGTGTGAAAACACCTTTAGCCCCTTGCTTTATCAGGCCTGAAGTCATTTCTTTGGCAATAAGATCAACAGAAACCTCTGCATTTTTCTTCCAACAGTTAAATTATTTATGAGCTTTGAAAATAATCCCACTTTGTCTTCTAACCCTAGTTTTGCATATATACATGTCGACCCCTGTGAATTCTTCAGCTAAAATATGCATTCATTATAAAAGCATTTCAGGGTATTTTTTTTCTTTCCTCTTTATCTACTTGTTTGAATATGTTGTAAACTTGATTAATGTTGCCTTCTAATCTCTTTCTTTCTAGAGAGAACACCTGGAGCTCTTTTAACCTGCCTCAAATAAAAAATAAAACCCAAGAGACAAACAACCCAAGTGGCAATGTCACACTTCCACAACCCTTTCTTTTCCCTGGCCATCCATTCCTCCTCTTCTAAGAGGGTGGACACATGAGCAAAACTTGTGTCAATGAACCTACAGGGCCATGGGTTTCTCCTAAAGCCCCCTTCCTTATGCTCCTAGTAACCTGCTTAGTTTCAAGCCTCTCTCAGACTGGAATAGTTTGGGGAGATTTATGACAGCAATTCTTCTGGTTCCTTTCACAATGTGTTTTCCGCTATTCTCATCTATCGCTCTGCCAACATGCATCATTTATTTAATACCAGTCACTAGCCACATTAAGCTTTTTTTTTTTGCCTGTTTTGTTTTGGTTTGGTTTGGTTTTTTTTTTGAGGACATTTCTCCCCATACCTGGAGAAATCATGCAGGTAAATAATGTCTGAGCCAACAGTCTTTGGACCTGCCTTTTCTGCCTCCATCCAAAGCTTTCCACGGGTATCAATCATCCCTGAACTAGGATTCTTCTCATTTTAATTATGCTAATATCACCATAATTTCATTCTCGTTAACAGCAATTGAGTTTCGGTCTCTGCAGATGGTGAAGCTGGACAGTTACCAAGCCACATGCCATCTTGAGAGGAGGTTACGGACCAGTGCTTAGCCTGTGGCAGTGCTGCTCAGCACCGTTTCTGGGTTGCATCACTTCACTTTACCCATTTGTGAAATGACATATGCCTTTGCCTCATACTGGTTTTGAGATTTACAAAGGACACTTCTAAAAACAGAGAGTCCATTGCCCAGCTAGCTCGTTCTTGTCACAATACAACCCTGCCCGCTTTGACAATTTTAGGAGAAGGCTAGAGAGGAATGATGCTATTAATTTAGAGCGGCCACAAAGAGGACAGACACTCTTCACAAGGAGCCTCAGGAGAAGACAAAGGAGAACAAGTACAAGTTGCACCGGGAAAAGTTTCTTGTCAACATAAGAAAGACATTTTTTACAGTGAAAACTATCAATCACTGGAACAACCTCCCCAGGGATGTGGTCGAGTGCCCATCACTGGAGGTTTTCAAGATGCCATTGTATTGCACTGGATTCTAGATAATCTCATCTAAGATCCCTTTCCCATTAAAATTTGGACCCCGTGAACTTTCTAGGTCCCTTCCAACATGGGATGTTTCATGATTCTGTGGTCCTGTGGTTGCTGTAGGTGTGCACAGATGTATATGTTACCACAATAGGCACCAACCCTCTGAACCTCCCCAGTAGAGCAGGTATAGAGCCCAAATCATGGCAGTGCTGATGAGAAGGACCTCTGTGGTTTTCTCATCCAGCCTCCTCCTGAAATCAGGTTGGGCCTTCTGAGTATGTCCCTTGTTATTCTCACAAAATAAAGCTATTAAAGGCGACACAGGTAAATCCGTATGACCGCAGTCACAACCAAGCTGTGGGACAGGCACCCAATGCAGCTCTTCTCCTCAGTGGGCCAGAGTTTGCTGCATCTCCTTTCTGGGCTGAGTTTCTCTTCCAGGAAAACCAGTGTGGGTAGGGTGAGTGGTGAGCACAAAAGCACTCACCCAAAGAAATATCGGGGCATGCAGAGAGACCAGGACTTCAGTGCACATTATGAGGAGCTACTCTGCCCCACACAGCAGCTCCAGTTCCACCCACTGGAGAAAAGGTGGCTTCTCAGATGTACCCCAGGTAACCCATCACTGGCTGTCCTCACCAGGCCAAGTCCACCTGTACCATCTGTGAGCTACTTACGCATTCCAGGCACAGTCCCAAGTAAAACTCAGCTCTCAGCTAAGGGAGCTCCCATTGCTCCTTGGCTGACAAGCAGAGGAAACTTCAGCTTAAACCTGGCTACAGGTCAGAAATCAATACAGCATAAACCAAACTGCACCAGTTCTGCAGGAAGGGCCTGACATTGTGACTGAAAGTGTGATGAATGATTTTACATGGATTTGATGTTTGGGTTGTTTGGGGTTTTTTATGAGTACAGAGACTGGTAAGGCCGATAGAAATTATGATGGACTATTGCAGCTTTCTGATCTGGAGAATATATTAAAATCTCTTCAGGAGATGATATCTGACCAGCTTCTTATGCAACTGTTGCCTCCTCCTACTCCATTTGACAGCTGACCTCCCTGATAATCAAAGTAAGACACAGATGGCAGCTGCACAGCCGAGGTAAACATGAAGTGGTCTCTGTGACAGCCCAGAAGAGTCATTGTTTTCCCATCCCTAAATCAGATGGCAGTCTAGGATCCCAGCCAGACCCATCTTCCCCCAAGCATTAAAAGCACACAAGGAATGAAGAGGCACCATAGTCAAAAGGGTGAGAAACAGTTTCACTAAGATTTTGTGTTGCAGCAGGTCTTCTGCAGATACTTTTAGGATATACTTTTAATCCAGGGCAAGGACTTTGATTTTCTTTAATTATTTCATATATTGGTGGGGGATTAATTAAAACATGAGAGAGAATCACCTTTTAAGGGCAAAAGGTTTTGAATTCTGCTTGCTGATCAGGATGACAACAGTATTTATGCTGATGGCCAAAAAGGGCATTTCTGACTCCAATTCCATTTCCAGAAAACATTACCTTTACCTCACGGTGCATTATTTGAATCGGCGCACGTCGCCAGGGGTTGAATAGGACAGTTTCTCCACACTCCACGACAGAGTACCGACACTTACTAAATTATGCTGTTAAATACTGTAGTATGGCTATAAAATACAGTGAAGGCCCGTGGAAAGATGCCAGCCCCTTTCTGAGAGAGAGAGAGCATTTTTTGGAACCCTGCCTGTGGCCCGTAATTTTCACTTCCTCCTACTACAGTCTGAAGTGACATGAAAGGACTTGTAAAGTCAAGTCCAGGAGGCTGGTGGGGATTTGAAGGAGTAAAGATAAAGTTAGAACATTGATGGTAGCATTTGACCTACTTGAACTTTGCCAGGAAAGAAGGGGCCAAATCTCCCACACATCTCCATAGCAGACCACACTGGGGGAAAAAAAAAAGTCCAGCCTGCAAAATCTACATTTTTCAGCCCAGATGGGGCCAAAATATTGAAAATATATAAACTTTTAATGGAGAAAACTGTTCAACCAAAAGCAGCAAAATTTGACAGAAAAGCTGCTTGCTGGCAAGATATTTCAGTATTTCATGGGAAATGGCACTTGGTGAAGGAAAAGAGACAATGGCAGAGGGTGGAAGAATGGCTTACACAGAGTCTTGTCAGGTGCTGCAGCACTTCACATGGGCCTTGACATGTACAACCAATAATGAAGTCCTTTAAGTCCAGCAAGCACAAAATTAAATGCATTTTCTTACTAGTGATCACAAAGGAGTTTAAGGATAGAGAAAGACTCAAGATGGACCTCTGTGAAAATATTTCAGCAGGAAAGATTTGTCCTTCTCCAGTGGACATAATCTGAGTGATCACACTCTGTGCCTAAAACCCTTCACTGCAGGAACTCAGACAAAATGGTGTTGCCCACAAAGCTTAAAAACAACACTGAGGAACAACAACAAAAATAAAATCAATACATTCCAACTATTCGGATCAACTCGGTGATGGTGCCTGACAGACAACACACACGATATTTTGCCCTCCTGTTTGCTACCACAGTTCTAAAGTGGATGGTTAGTTCATTAGAGGAAGGCTGAATCAGAGGAATGTAATAATGGGGTGGGGATGAGTGAGCAAAATTCCACGGGAATTTTTGCCTTTTATGTTGACACATATCTTCATATATTTCTTATATCCCTACACTTGTACATTTATACACAAATCCAGCCAAACACTCAGCCTAAAATGTGTGTCCTTAGTTGTCTTGCATGTAAGATTTAATCAGATGATCAAAACTGGAGAGCAGCAGAATTTTCTTAGCAACAGTGCTTGAACAGAGACAAACCTGGATTTACCCCAAACACCCTGTATTCCTTTTCTGGGCTGGGCATTCACTGGAGGTGATTCTTTGTTACACACTGTCTCTGGAATAGACCGAGCTTGAGGCATGATTTTCGAATTCATTAAAAATTCAAAACAGCTCTGGTGGCTGCAGAAAACCTTCACATGGTTCCTAGGGATAACTCTGTCAGCAAAGCTCACAGCTACCTTATTCCACACAACCTACTTCTTAAAACTCTGTCCAGCCCCAGGCACATGTGGGCAGTGATTGCCAGAAGTACTGCTTAGGGAAAGGATTTGGAAGGAGCTGTTAAGCCCAGTGATACAGGGCAGCCTGGAGAGGTCCTGCCCAGCCCCTCCTGCCACGGTGAGGGAGGGAAACAGCGCTGGAAAGTGCTTTGCCCAAATGCCAGGATGCCCGACACCGTCACAAAACACGCACGTACCGCACAGGAGAGCACCACCAGCTTCCAGAGAGTGAGTGGACCTGAAATGCAGGAAACAGCATTAAGGAAGATGTTAAGCCTTGTCACCCAAAATAAAGTTTACGTCAAAGAAAATCCCACGTGCCAGCAGCATAGGAGTCACTTTGCTTCCCCCCCACCCTTAGCTTTTTTCTCATCTCCACTGCAATTTTGGAGCAAAATTCTCAATGCAGTTGGTCACAGCAGTTCAGCTGGGGACAGGGATGAGTATCAGGAGAGGAACAAAATGCACAGAAGGGTCCCTTTTACATTTTCAGAGACACAGACTGTGTTTTCCCCTTTCCCTCGGGCTCTGTCACTTCACTTTCAACTCCCACAAGTAGCGCTTGGAGAGCAAAGAAAGTGGGGGAGAGGTGTGAGAAAGCTGAGCTGTTCGCCTGGAGGAGAACAGGGATTCAGGCACTGGCAGATGAGCTCTACAAACACTGCCATGGGTCCTCAGGTCCTGCCACGTGCTCCTGCATCCTCAGCCCCTGCCACGGGCACCCTCACACATTGCGCGGGGAGGGAAGGGACACTGATGAGATGCCAGACTCCCAGAGACAGGCAGAGGTTTCCCCCTCTGTTTCAGGAATGAAGGATTGGTAATAAACTGTGGGGATAAATGGCAGCACCTTCCCTCACTGCTTCTGTCTGCTCCCTGAGCAGGTGTTGGACCATGGCAGTGAGGGCAGAGAAAGGGATTTAGTGAACAGCCACGGCCTCTGTGACTGTAGGCATCAAAAACACTCCCCTACACCAGCTGTCTTCAGACAAGACTGGTCTTGGCCTGTGGTTCCCCTGGCTGTAAGATGTCATTTGTTTCTCTACCTCCGACTTCCCAACCTGACAAATTCCTTTTCAAGCAGAAGTCTTTCCTCCACCTCCTCCACCCCATTATAAATATATGAGAAAAAAAAAACAAAACAAAGAAACCAGTAACCAAACAACCAAGCCTTGACATAAATCCTTTTGGTTCAAGTTTTTTGACAAATACTAGTGTTTCTTTATCCTTCAAGTTTCACTCCTCTCCACAAACTCTGAGTAAGAGTTTCTATCAAAGCTGGGCTCTTGAGCCTTTTCCATGAAGCACCTTGGGAGAAGTCACTGTGTTGAAGCTGGGCAGAGGAACTCTTCCTCTGCCTGTGGAGAGTGGACAAGACACGGAGTGGGCACGTGCCCAGGACACTGCAGCATGGTCTGTCTGTAGATATTCTGTTTTGTTTCATTGCAGGCATCACTTCAAGCATTGTTATAGTGGAAATGATCTCATCTAGCTGCCAATACCAACATCTGAGCCTGAGATCATCACTGTGGGTCAGCAGAGCTCTAGTCATCAGAACTGACTGCATCATCAGACTGCATGCACAAAATCTGTGACGAAGACCAGAACCAAGGTCCAAACTCCAAACCTTCACTTCCTCCTTGAGTGCTGCAGCCATGAGTCTGCTCCTTTCTGCTCTTCTTGGCAGCAGACCGAGATGCAGCATTGAACTTCCATCTGAACTGACCCTTTCTCTGAGGATTTGATACCAAGATGCGTGAAACTGCATCCAAGCACTTCCCTCCACATGCCAGAGTTGGTAGAAAAGCAGAGAGGAGCCAGAACACGTAACAATACAGAGAGGAAAGGAGGTCCTTGCTCCGGGCATTGGGGACTTAACAGAGTTGCTCAGAGTCCCAGTGGGTCCAGTCAACAGTTTTGGATCCCCTGCTGAGGTTCAGACCAGGCTTACAGACCTCACCTCACAGAAGAAGGAAGCAGGCGGATGGTTTTGCTGGACCTCACCTGTACCTAAGCTCTAGGCAGTGAATGGAGGAAACACCTTAGTTCCTGTCCAGCCAGTGAGGCAGAACAGCTCCATTTCAAGGCTTCAGAGAGACAACCTTTACTGAAATTGTCAGATAGGGTCTTGGGAAAAACCACCCGCTCAGAAGGCTGGCTAGCAAATGCCACTGCCCCCTCCAGGGCACCAGCTACCTAAAATACAGATGCAAGTCTGGTGCCTAAGCCAGGCACACCTGCTAATGCTCAGCTTTTGTATTTTAACCTCAAGAGAAGCTCCTGTTATGGTGAAATAAATGGGGCAGCAGACCATGGCAGCAGAGCTAAAGCCCATAGATCATGGAGTTAAATATTCTACTGTGGGCTGAAAGTGAGAGCACACAGTTTCAGCCCATGTGTTGGTTGAAGTTATGAGCACGCGAGAAAAGGGGATTTATAATGAGAATGGCAATTCAACCTCAATTATAGTGCACGACTGTCTGCACACTATAAACTGAAGGTTTAATAATGAGGCAAGAAGGCTGAAGGAGAGAATTTCATTGTGTCTGTTTCACAGCCTGGAATTCTTACTAAATTCATCAGATTACTTGAGTTCTCCTGACAACTGTAGCAGTATAACTAATTTTAAAGGGGTTTATTGTACATTCAGACTGCAACAGAAGCTACGGGCAGAGAAAACCTCATAGCAAAAGAGAACTCCAGATTGAGGACTATAATGTATATGAGATTTGAAAGAAGTAAGTGCTAAAAGATGTAGACAGCAGTTTTTCAGGGTCCTTAACCTTGATGAATAAATGAATAAAATCCCTTAAAAAATTGCAGTGTTTCTTTCAAGTGGTTTCCAGCATGTTAATGATCAAGAGAAGCTGAGAAAATTGCTGGGAAAGGAGATGACTTTCCTCAATATGCTTTTACCACAGGGACTATGAGACAGACATGAATTGTAAGCAAATAATACGCAAAATATGACAGAGAGAGAAGAACAGAGGCTCTTTATCTGTCCATAATGTATTTGCATACAGATGTGTTGACTGCAAGACTTTGTGATGCTGCCAAATCAAAGCTTTAATGAAGACTTGGAGCCTTCCAGTTCTTCCATATCCAGGTACTAAGACAGGACTCTCCTGTACTGTGTTTACCTGACTACACCGAAAGAAAACGAAAAGTACCTAATTTGAAAAGGGACACAGAGAATACACAAAAGGCTTTATCCACCACCATAAGCATCCCACTCACCGTGTACAGCACCCCTCCAGCTAATAATGAATGACAAAGGGGACTGCGTTGCCCACCCCTCTAATTTCTACCACCAAAATCTCCTAAGTATTGCAGAAAAATTTGAAGACACACCAGATGAATGCAGTACAGAAAAGGGGCATCTCCCCACCTTCTGCCAGACACGAAGGGAATGTCTTGTTGGTGTCCCGGCATGGCCTTGCCCAAGGGAGCTGGAGGAAGGTGCAACCAAGACAGGGAGCATCAGGCACTAATGGGCAACTTGTCTGCTAAAAAGTATCCCAGATTTAAAAAGCCATAAAATGGCAAATGAGAAAGGGGTGCTGAAGGTTAAAATTTTGAAGGTATCATCTCTAGCAAGGTTTTTCACCCCTCCATTTCACTGTCTGACAGTGCTTGAAGACAATGCTCTTGGCCTCTCCCTGTCTTTGAACTCTCCCCAGCACCAACATCACCCACACACCCCTTTTCTCTCCTGGCCCCACCAACCTCCAGGTAATAATGTAGCTGATTAGATCTTTCATCATTTTTATTGTTATCCACCCGCAGATTAATAAAACAGCGCTCCGGCTGTTTCTGGCTGACCACATTCCCTAATTTATCATAAAGGCTTAGCCTGAAACACTTCTGTCTGACATGTGGGGAGAGCTGCAGCCCCTCCCAGCTCAGCACAGCTGCGGGAGCGCCCTGGTCTGCAGCAATGCCTCTATTCTCACCTCACAGAGCAGAAGTTAACGCGCCGCAGCCGAGCTGCTAAAGCAAAATTACCAGAGATTGGTACCAGAGTCACAGAGGTGGAAAAATGGGGAGTTAACTCCAGCTCACTGGAGCACACTGCTTCATATCTGTGCTGTCTCTTAATATGAGGGAATATGCTCTTAAAGCGCTCCAAATTTTCTGTTTAAAGACAGTAATTGCAAGGGTGACTTAACATGGCCTCAGGGACCATCCTGTAAGAATTGGAAGAATTGATCCCTTAAAAGTCAAGATGGAGGAATCATGGAACTGGCACTGGAGCTCCCACACATGCTCACCTTCTCTTTCTTGTCTCCTCCCCTCCCATCCTCTGCCATATCCCTTCACTTCTCCCTTTGCCTTCCTCCTTTCCAGGGTACTGATTTAAACTCAGAAGAAATGCAAAACTCAAATGTCTTGCAGTCCAAAGGAGGATTTGAGCCCACAAACCCAAAAACAATCCCCTCAAAATCACACAGAGCTCTATTAAACTAATGGCCTCATTCATTTACTTGGAGCACATGACTGGCTAAGTGAAGGTGAGTTCATTTTTGAGTGGCCAGGGCTATACTGGGAGCAGCTGTGACCTGTTCCCTGTTCTACAACCCAAAGTAAGAAAAAAGTGAAGAACTTTTGTCAGGCAGACATTTCCGTAGGACTTTTTATGTTTTAAACTGAATGACATAAAGAATTTTCAAATTACCAAAAGGGGAAAGAAAAGCAAAATGGTGAAAAACATTTTGTTAAAGAAAGAAGTAGAAAAATTCTACAGAACTGATCCTGCTTTATAGAAAGATTCCACTTAATGAAAAAAAGTCACTTTTCTGAGGAGAAGTATTTTCAGGGGATACATTTCAGTCAGGGCTGTCAGCTGTTACTCGCCTTTCAATCACTGACTAAACCAAAGCAATCTTTGGCTTACAGAGCTGGGGTCTCATTTTGGGAAGAGATGAGTGCAACAAGTAGTGGGGTGGCGGTGCAATAACAAGATCACACAGATAAACCAGTCACTGTGAGAGAACAGCCCAAGGGCAGAGCATGTTTGAAAACAGCTGCCTCCCAGCCAGGGATGCCCTGCCTGGCTCCATGCAGGAGCTTGAAGATGTCCAACACAGTTTTCTACCAGACCTTAGGAAAGCATTTATCTGAGAAGGAGCCTCAGACCTCTCAAGGTAGTGCAGTGACAGTGAGGTAGATGAGGATGAAGCAGGAAAGAGGCAGACAGGGTATGAACTGCCTCCTCAAAGACACTTGTCCAGCTGACTTGCACAGATCTGTGGTACAGACAAGCATCCTTGTCCCCTGCAATGCCAGGCCGTGGAGAACTGGCACGATTGCTAGTCTCACCAGGAAAAGGTGTGAGCTGAGAACACACAGGAAAAGCCTAGAGCTGCCAGTCCCTTCCAATGAAAAACACTTTACCTCTTCTGATATATATATATATTCAGATATATATATAAATATATATATCTGATATATATTTATGAATATAAATATTCTCCTCACTTGGATCAGTTTCTGGTGTTGTATGTTTCCTTCTTCTTGCTTTCATTTTCTGCTATTCCTTTTTCTCCTCCTCATTTTCAACTGAGCCACCCAAAGTTTCTGTGAGCTGAAGAACCACGATTGATTTCCCATGACTCAAGGAAGGCCAAGTCCTTTTGTGTGTCTGTGTCTGTGTCTGTGTGCTTGTCTCTCTTTGTCCTGTGGGAATCCTGTGCTTACCAGGGCCTATGAACAGGTAATACTCATGAACATCAGGAGCAGTTCAGAGGACACGCTTCCTCCATACCTTTCTTCACAAAAAACACAGGACCTTAAGAACTTTGAGATTTCTTTTGCCTCAACCTAAACCTTCTTCAAGGGAGTTAAAAGTCAACATTAGAGGGGCACCAACCAGCTGAATGGCACATGAAGTACAATTCCATTAATGTTTCCACCTTTAAGAAGCCAGACCTTGGTGACACACATCCCCTCCTCCTGCTGCCTGATAGTTCATGCATGCTGCCTGATCATCTCTAGTCCTGGGTTCTCTTATATCCTGTGTCAGCCTCACCTCTTTCTCCCTTCCTCCTTCCAAAACCTGAGACAGAAAACAGCAGTTAAAAAGATTATCAGGAGCTGGTTTTTGGAACACGGACCTAAGCAACAAGTCCCTTGTGAACAAGTGATGCTTTGCCCAACCAAGTCCAAAGGAAACCCTGACAAAGTCAGGCTAAAATGGACCAAGTGCAGCTTTGCTTAGCTTCCCCAGCCCAGGGAGGACATGGGTCTAATTCACAGCTCCCAGCCCAGCTCTGCAGTGACAGATGATGCCTGGAACTGAAGGAGAAATGATGATGCACGGCCGTTCCCTTCGAGATGCCGTTCTGTCACCATGGAGGCAGACAGCGTGCTCTCAACAAGTTTATCTGCAAAGTAACATGAAAATTCCTCACAGCAGGAGAGATTTGACAGGACGTGCCTAGCACAGCTTTATAAAAAGGTTTCTTCAAATGCTTCCAAATCCCATGGATCTTTTTCTTGCTTTATCATCCTTTTCAACATCCTTCTTTCTCTCGCTTTTTCTTTTTGTTAGCGCCTTCACAAGGCACGTTTATCAACATCAAAGCACATTCTCTTACAGCTCAGTTTTTTTCTTCTGAATCCACTCATGCAAACTCCAAACTACTATTTCTCTCCACACCCTGTGACTTCACCAGGAGCAAAACTTGCCTCTGTGCACAAAATCTTCTTCAAAGTCTGGGCAGTGTTGACATACTTACACAGAGACTGAGATCCCTCACACACAGGTGAATTCCTCCGAGACAGAGCATTTGTATTGGATACTCCTGCAGACTCCACTGTGCCTAAGCTAAATTTTGATGGCTACATCACCCCTGAATTTCTCCTGCCTCCCAAGCCAAACCAGAGGCACACGCTGCATTATATTCATTAGGCTGCATTCAGGATGTCCAGCCCAGACAAACAAGTGCTTTGCTCTGTGCTGGTGTCACCAGAGGGATGCTGAAGTCTTGGTCCTGTGGCCACCACACTGTGCTGCAGGCAGCCTAGGCTCAGGCAATTAATTGTCAAGCCCTTTCAGACCAGTTTCCTGGGCACAGCTCAGCCAGCCTGCCCACACCACTGAAGTGCTGAAGGTGCTGCAACCTGCAGTTTGCTCCCCCTGCAGCCCCCAGGTCCCCTCAGGTGACAGATACTCTAGCAATAGGTCACACATCACACAGCTGATGTGAAGGAAAATTTGGACCCTAGACCAGGTCTAAGCCTCTAGTCCCACATCCTCAAAGCTGTTAAAACCTCTCCTCTTCTCCCTGCTTTCTTCCATTTTAATGAAGAGCTCAGCCGTGTTCTATGAATCTCTAGAAACATAAGTGTGTCTACATGGCACAGGTAGGAAAGTTTTCAAGGCCCAGACTGGTCTGCAACTGTGTTCCAGGCAAGACTACCTCATACAGGTCTGCTTCCATTAAAAACATCATGGCAAGTCCCTCAGGACCTTTAAAATCCAAACCTGGATCAGCTGGTAATCCCCCCCTAGCAGAGCCTTACATTTCTTCTGCTCAGCACTGGCACTGCCATGGGGACAGGCTGGGCACAGGGGCAGCTTCAGAGAGGCTTTCTCCACCTTTTGGCAAATTTCATTTGGCAACTGGCCGTGGGAAAGGTGGAAACTGAGTTAAAGGATGTGTAGTCACTCTCCTCAGTGAGTAAAGGGCTGTGTGTGTTGGGGTGGGGATGGGAGAAGGTGAAAGGGTAGTTGGAACTGTGAAGTTTGAAGGTGAAAAAAGTCTTTATATCTGGATTAGTGGAGTCCTGGGGCCTTCAAAAATAGTTAAAATTCCCTTTTTTGAGTAATGGAGAAGTAGTTTGCATTGATCTTAAGAATTTGCTTATAGTTTTCCCTGGAGTTCAATGTACTGGGGAGTGCAAAGCTGACACAGCTCAAAAGTTTTATGAACCTCAGGTAACAGCGTGAAAGGAAATTTTAATAAATATTACATTTATTTAAATTTAATTTCTTTCCTTGTTAATAATAAAAGCCAACCTTGGTCTTCTGGGCTTTTCTCATATGCCTGCTTAATACAGCAGCGAAATCGTGGAATTATTTATATTTTAACTTCATTTTCAGTAAATCGTCAATCATTCACCTTTCAAAAGCATTAAATTCAGAGACGAACAGCAGGGGAGAGGGAGACTGAAAAATAAATATTGACTTTCAGGGGTTTGTTTTGGGCTTTTTTAAACACAGGGTTAGAAATAGAAGCTGTTGTGGGTGATGAGTAAAAACACAGAAAAAGCAAAAGACATTTGTGCCTATAGGTTTTTCCCCATCATAGTACTGAAACTCTGTTTCTGCTTTGTTTGCAGGCAGCTAGAGCAGTACCTATGGGTAGTGGCCCTTAATGGCTTAAAGAGGCACTTGGCTGAAAATTTTGGGTCTGTTTATCATTGGGTAAATACACAGGACACCCACTACTAGCCCTAGACACTGCTATTGTCAGCAGCAGCAGAGATCCCAAGGAAAACCCAAGAAAAGAGAGAACTGAGAAACCCACCAGGATTGCAATATAGTGACACTTAGGCCATGTGAAGGTGCCGCAGCTTCTTCCTTTCAAGTTCAGTAGCCCAGCCAATGCCTAAAGATAATGACAGCCTCTTGCTACTGGTCTCTCCCGTCCTCTGAGACAGAAGGACTGCAGCCAGCTGCGCCCTGGGGTACTCTAGAAGCCTGCTGTAGGGCTCTTGCTGTTCTGTGAGTGACAGCATCTCTTCCATACCCGAGTAACATCCACCCTCTGCACCAAACTCACCTGCTATCCCTCCCCCTAAACCACCTGAAATCCCAGCCCTGTGCAGGCTAGAACACATCAGGAGGGGCTAAACATGGCCTGGCAGATATGTGGAGAGCAGGCAAAGGCCATGCATCACATGTTGTCCTCATGACCTCCTCAGGGGACACTCAAGTCAGAGCCAAAGACCACAGCAAGAGGAGCCCAGCCCTCTGTCTCAGGCTTCTCAGCACCCCAGTGAGCCCCCGATGGATTGGGCTCAGCTTCAGCTACACAGCCTTGCTTCAAAGACCTCCGCAGGTGAAATCTCTTCCAAGACCTTCGGCAATTTGTTCCCGGAGGTAATGACCAACGTTACAATGAGTGCCCGGATCCCTGCTCATGTGTTTGTGTTTGGCTTGTGGGCACCGCTCTGTCTTGTGCCTTTCTTTCTCTCTGAGGTTTAAGAGTTCTCTACGGCAGGTGCACACACACAGCAAGCTGCCACTCGAGCTTGCTGATGAGCTGAACAAATTGCTCTCTTGGAAGCATTTTCTCCAGCCCAGATTTGTGTGGGTTTCTGCATCCTCTCCAATTTCTTGTTTTCCTTAACAAAGCACATGTCCCCAGACTGGAGATGGGTTTCTGTTGTCCAACCCCTTCCAAAGGTAAAATTAGTCCCGTCCTTCCTCCAGTCTCCTCCAAGCTGACATCTGCTGGTCCCACCACCATACTGAGAATACAGGTCCAGATGAAGGACCTTCCCTAAGGACCTCTTAATCTCCTTCAGAGTCATTGCCTTCCAGAGGGACTCTGCACACTGGGACTGGACAGCTGGAAAGCAGTTTGGCAGAGAAGGACCTGGGGGTCCTGCTGAACACCAAGCTGACCACGAGCCATCAGTGTGCCCCTGTCACAAATGAGGCCAACAGGGCTGCTTTAGGCTGATCACTGCCAGCAGACGGAGGGAGGAGATCCTTCTCCTCTACTCAGCACAAGTGAGACAGGCCTGGAATGCTGTCTCCAGGCCTCCAGTACCAGTGAACGGTGTGTTGGAACAAGTCCTACAAAGGGCCACAAAAACAACAAATTAACTGGGGCATCTGATGTGTGAGGAAAGACTGAGAGCTGCACTGGCCAGTGTGTTGAAGAGAAGGGGATCTTAAGAGGATCTCATCAATAGGTATAAATACCTGATGGGTGCAATTGAAGAAGATAGATCCAGAGTCTTCTCAGTGGTGCCAGGGAAAGGTCAAGGAGCACAAACTGAAATACAGGAAATTCCATTTAAATGCAAGAAAAAGCTCTTTTAACTGTGATCATGATAAAACACTGCAACAGATTTCTAGAGAGGTTGTAGAGTGTCCTTCTTTGGACGTATTCAAAACACAACTGGACGTGGTCCTGAGCAAACTTGTCTGGCTGCCCTTATTCTAAGCAGAAGGGGTTGGAGTTGATGGTCCCCGGAGATGCCTTCCCACCTCAGCTTCTGTGATGCTGATGTTCACTGGTCCATACTTCCACCTGTCCTCCTGGTTCCTATTCTCTCTCCCAGTTTGATGCTGTGAAAATGTATGTTCCACATGCCTGGACTGCTGATGTCCTTTACACACATCCTCAAGCCATATTAATCACTCCTCCAAGCTTTAGGTTATCTGTACAATTTAGCCAGCAGCGTTGTTTTTATGTATTTCCAGACCATTGATGGAAACATTAATTTGCATCTAAGTTATGACTGCCTTCTCAGGAATGCCATAGGAAAGTGCTCATTAAACAGATTTCCTGCTCATAATTTCTGTCCAAGATCTGTCAGCTACCCATTGCTCAATCTATCAAATATCAGCACATAAAAGAAACATAGATTTCCAGTCCATATAGTCTTTATGTCCTATTTCTCTTCATTTAACAGCAACAGAGACCTAGGAAATGACCGCAAGAACTGCAACACATCCACACCCCCACATATCCTCCACGCTTCTGGCAGCTGGATGTTTAGGAGCAGCAGTGGTACCCAAACTATTGGGTCCTACAGTCAGCAGTGGACCTGAATTACTCCACTTCTTTTTAAGTTGTTCGCATCTTAGTTGTTCACTGTCACAATGAATTCCCTAGCAGGATTGTATGCCCCGAGAAAAACTACTTCCCCTTGTTTGTTTTAAACTTTTATGTGATATTTTCGCTGGATGTTCTCTCCTCTCTGCCACATGGGACGCAGTGAGTTGTTTTGCCTTCTTCATGTGATCAGTCGCACTCAAGATTTCACAGCCTTCCATTCAGGCCACCTTGCTGAGACTTGTCAGCCTCGTTGTGTGACATATTTCCAGGGAAGACATTCTATCATTCCCGCTCCTTCCTTGGACCTGGAGCTAGATCTCTGCAGATAGCCAGGCAGGGTTTTGTCCTTTGCTGCCATCACACCACACTGCCTTTGCAGCTCCCGATGGCCTGAAACCACCCCTGTCTGGGTTGCATCCAGTTGGGACAACACATACTCCTAGGAAGCAGGACGAGAACCTCTCTGGTTCACAAGGAAACAGAGGCTGGAGCCCTTACAAGCTTCTGCCCTTTGCACAAAAAACATTTTCCTCCCCTGCTGCCCTCCCCAGGCAGGCAGGCAGCAGCTCACCACGCCAGCAAGCAAGCAAGCAAGCAAAAGGGGAAACAAAAATTAAGCAGAGGTTAAGGGAATAGTAGAAGAAAAACAGATGACCCCCCGGAGTCTGGGGCTGAGCAGCACGAACAGTCGGAGCCCCTGGAAGCCAGCTCATCCATGCTCACTGCCCTTGCTGCCTCCCCGTTCCCAGGAGGGGGCCTAATAAATTTTACAAAAGAGCAAACAGCTGAAAAATGCTCGTATTTAAAAATATATTGAGAGAATTTGCATGTTGTTCCCTTTTGTGTGGGGATGGCATTTATACACCCGGCGTTTCAGCAGCACCGCATCTCAGAGCACTTTACATAGCAATTAATTACACACTGGTAGTGGAGTGACTGTCTACAGGCAAACTCATCAGCCATTATCCACTCAGCAACATCCAGCATACAGCTGTGAACATTTGCATTAGCAGAAAGTCATCCTGGCTGCCATTAGCAGGGTGCAGGGTGTCAGCGAGGGTGAGAGGGGTCGGCTCACCCCCACTCCTTCCCAGAAAGCCTTTGACAGCCACCGCCACAGATTTCACGGCCAAACTTGTGACCCTTCCCTCGTTTAACCCCAGGTTTGGACGAGGGAGATGCCATCAGCTTACAGCACGCTGCAGTCCAGATCCTGCACCGAAACACCAGCTTCTCCTACAAGATGAGAAACGCTCTTGGAAGGGAGACTTCTGAGACAGCACATAAGAGTGCAGTCACGAAATCTGTGGGGTGGATGGCTTCATGGTCTGAACGTTGTCCACAGAAGTGACAGTTTCTATTTCATTTCCTTCATGAAGCCTCTGTGCCCCAGGATTACTTTCAGCACTCCCCAGGTCTCTCTGTAAAGCAGTCTGGGAAGACACTGAAGGTCTGAAAGACCAATGTCTGATACCTGCCGTGGCCTCAGTGCTATTCTGAAGTACTTTGCAGTGCCAGATTGTCTCCTGAGTCCCCTTTGCCTCTGTTTTGTCCACAGCATGGCAAAAGCAACCAGGAGATCAGAGGAAACCGGTGGGCAAAGAAGAAGATCCCAGCAGTGCACTGACCTTCAGAGGGGACCTGAGGGCAGGACACCAACCAGCAGAACTCACAGAACCCAAAGACATTCTAGCTAAAGCACTAAAATAAACTCCTACACTACATCTTTACCACCTGAACGGGCAGTTGTGAAAATGTCCTTGGACATTAGAACTTGATCTTCTGTATTGTAAGTTGTTAAAACACTACCTGGCATGTTTTTGGCACAATACAGCTAGGATGCTCCCAAGTGATGCCTAGACACAGCCTGGGAATTAGCACAGACTAGTGCCCATTCTCAGTAGGCAATTTGGACGCAATCCTCCTTTTTTGGAGGGTGAGAGAATTCAATAGTACAGATGCAGGATATCCTGTGCCAGCTGGCCTCTGCACAAGAGAGCAGACCTAGCTACAGTTAATTTACAGGTATGGATGCAGCCTCAGAGTCCTGGACAACATCCAGGCAATGATTGCACCCTCCTCCTTTCAATTTCACCTGCCTGAATTGCAAAAGAAAGCCACAATGCTTCTAATCTTTAATTGCTTCCATGGACCACTGAGATGGTTCTATGTTTTGATCCTGGATAAGGTGATCTTTGAATTTCTGAAAGTTAGAGTGTGTGAAGCCTTTGGAGCTCCTTTGAAGGGCCGCATGAGATATGACTGCAGCACAATCCACTAGGGTCTCTTCTTTCTGTCTTGCTTGTGTTTCATGTGTGCTAAAATATTCAAAACAATTGTTCATTTTGAGAGGCTGGTGTGTCTTTCTTGCTGAGCCCACCATGGTCTCTCTGGTGACCATGTGACCAGAGAGAGCAAACCACCAGAATCGCCATTGCCATGTGGCAGGTGGCAAATCTCAGCCAAGAAGGAGACGTAAGAACCACCCACAAACCTGTGTAGCACAGACCTCTCTCCAGTTTGTGCTTTATAAGAACCCAAGCTGGGTGGATGAGGAAGATCTAATGGACTTGGGGAGATAAATATGGTCTTACAGAAGATGACTTTGGCGTGCAAACCCATCTCTCCAGCTTGGAGTTTCCTCTCACTAAGAGCCCAATAAACCAGGATTCTGGCCGGGTGGGACCATCGCCTGAAGGCAAAACAGGTCTCTCTGCTCAACCTGCCTACCCACTCCACAGCCTGAACTGGCTATCCAGGGTTGCAGGACCTGTGGCACTGGAGGTGAGCAGACACAGTCTCTTCCCAGACCCTTTTGCAAAGAAGAGAATGGAATCAGTGTTTCAGTGTCTGCAGAGAGGGGAAATTCTTCCAAGTAGCTAGTTTACAGCAAAAACACAAAGTCTTTGGAAACATAATAAGATAATCTCTCTGGGGTTTCCTTTATTTTGTTTTTGCTGCCGGATTTTTAACACTTCCTTGGGGTATGGACAGATACATTTTAATGAACTTCTGGGAGATGGGGTACTTACCCCACTCTTTGATGTAGGCTGGATCTCATTCTGAGCTTGCCTCCTATCAAATTTATCTGCCTTTAATGACTCACTTGGTTCCTATGAGACTTCCCAACTTCTTTCCCAAACACATCCCAAACCCTAAACTCCTTTCGAAACCCTGGCAACCCACAGAAGATGCCACCTGGCTTTTGAGGTTTCAATGGTGTGTCACTGTTCAGGGACTTCAACACAGGCAGTGAAAAAAGTCAGGAAACTGAGAAGGATATTCCTGAAGAGAGAAGAAGTGGGAACAGTAAAGGCCACTGTGCTCAGATGTCCATGCAGACTTCCCCTGAGCCAGCAAACACCGTGCTTGGCTTGGGGTTTTCACTTCCCTTGGGCTCCTGGAAGCCTCTGCAGCCAAAGCAACTTTTTTCACGTTAGCACTATAGGGACTTTTGTTAGTTTTGTGCACTTTTTCTCCATCCCACAGCTGTAGGGAAGAGTGCCTGATCCCCTGGCCCTTACCTGCTGCTGGTATCCCTCTCCACAGCTGTCTTCCAGGGGGAGGAGCAGAGCAGAAACTGCCTTTTCTGGGATGCACAGCCACATCCTGGGAAGCAGAGCTGCAAACCACTGGGCAATTTCACAGATTCCACTAGAGACCATTTCAGAGAAGCCACTGAGCTCGATAATGCTGATTTACATAGTGGTGCAGCTTCCCCTCACCGTGGGAATTGCCGGGTGGCGTTCCCTGGCCTTCACGATGCCGGAGGTCAGGCTGCTGATCTGAACGGTCCCATCTGGCCTGAAAATCTATAAATTCTGGATGAAATTGGGCAATTTTGGATTTGGATAAGCATTCATGAATTTAAATGAATAAATAATAATATAATAATAAATCATTCATCTCGCTGTCTAGCGTGTGAGTCCCCTCGAAGACCTGCAGTTCAGAAGCAGCCAAAGTTTGACTACCTCTGCAATTAGAGCCAATGAATTTCAAATGAGGGGGAGGGAGGGGTAAAAAAGCAGGAGAAAAGGAATGTTTGGGGGGACCATTTATTCAAAGTGCCTTCCCCCTCCCTGCAAGCCACGCAAGGACTGGATGCTAACAAACTCATCCCACTGCTGTCTCTGCGTAGTGGCACTGGTGAGAGCTTCCATCTCCCACTGCCTGTACTCAAGACAAGCAGGATCTGTAAATCCAGTGAGTTCCAGATCTGCCACATTAATACAAGGTTTGCAGTCCTCCCATCTGGCTCACTGGGCTAGGCTCGAGACTCCCTGACTCAGTTCCAGGCAACCACTCAGGGCAAGTTCATTTCCTCTTGGTTGGTTATTGTGGAAAAGAGCAATGCTGTGCTCTGCTCCGGGTCAAGCTCTCTCCCATGAGAGGTAAATCCATGGGCAGTCACCACGGCGGAGAGGAGACAACAGGCTGGGCTGCACTTCTGATGGGCAATCTCCGCTCCTGACCTCTCTCACCCAGAGCTGTCTCCTCATTCCTACTGAGGGGCCTTCGCCAGACACTTGCTGTAAGAGAATTCCCAGCTCTGTTCTACCCTTCTTTTCCTCACCTTTCCGATTGTTATATCCCCTTGAACCACCCCCAAACCAATTCCGTCCTGATTCTCCCTGGTGAGTTTCTGCCCTCCCCAAATCTTTGTGTTTAATTTCCTCTCTAAACCAGCTCTTGCAGCTTCCCCCAGTTCAGCCTCCTTCACTCATTTCATTAACATGATGTTTACTTCTGCTTGTAGATCATTAGCAGCAATATTAAACAACTGGCAGCCTGCCCAGGAGGCTGCGATCTCCGGGGTTGATGACTTGTTTTATTTTCCCTCCCTGAGAGAGCAGCGAAAGCATCAGAGTTGGGTGGACATGGAAAGACCCGAGCCAGGAGCAGAGATGAGAGAGGCGGCTTTCTTGCCTTTCCCAGTAAATCTTCTACTCTGCTTCGCCTTTAAATTCTTCATACATGTAGGTCCTTCTCTCATGGGCATGCTTCTGATACCTTTATGGGGACCATTTTCTTGAAATAAGCCTTTGCCACCCCTCCTGCCCTTAAAATCCATTGGTTTGGAATCAGTGAGTCCACATCTGGGACAGAATTTTAGGGCAATCTCCTTTCAGGCCCCTTGTATCACCAATTCCTTCTGTTTTCCTACTGACAGATGAGACAACAAACTTATTGACAAATTTCAGCGGCCATCTTACCTGCTCTGGCACAGGGATTTAACTCCTTACAGGAGAACTCACCTCCATGACTCAGACTCTTGAGGTTCTCATATGTTTCCCTCAGAAAATTCCTCTAATGAACTTTGCAGAGATGTGGGAAAAGTTTACGTTCAACTCAGGAACTCAGAAAATTTTTTAGTAACCCAGACCAAGTATAAAACAAACCCAAGGCAATCTGTGAAGCCAGGAGGAAGCTCAGACCAGGGCCATGGGGCTTTGGTGCCTTGCAACAGCTATTCTGTAGTGAGCAGAGCAGAGAACTGGCTGCACATTTTCATTAAATATTCATCCTTTTTCTTTTTAATATGACGGGTTTTCTCTGCCAGGGAAAGCTGAAGGGAAGGAAGGGTGAAAGGGAACTGGCACATTCAAAATCTTCCAATATCGGGCAAAAATATCAACAGAAATGTCACTTGAAAATTCTAATTCAGACGATTTCCAGTGCCTCCACAGAGGCCCCTTGGGCTGCTGGCTATCTCCTCTTCGGCCACCTAGACTCTCCTGTCCACACAGGGCTTGCAGGAACCTGCTCCTGATCCCACTCAGCCCCTGTCAGCACTGTAAGAATTTCCACTGCCAGTAGAGGGACATCCTCAGACCATGCTCCTTCTTTACGCCTTCTTTTGTCCAGATCAGACTGTTGCCAGCCATCATCACAAAAGCCTGGAAAACTACCTCTAGATTCCTCACACAAGGCACGTTTACACCAGTTTGTTCCTGTTCTAGCACTGCCACAAAGCTTTTTCCTCCACTCTGCCCACAGGGGAATCTTTGGGGAATCACTGGGTCCCCTCTTGGCCCCTGTTAGCTGGGTTAAGGAAACCAAACCCTTTGGACCCTCTCTGCCTGAAGTAAAGTGACTCCTCTAACCCATGGTCAGCAGACCCTGCTGTTAGGAACTGACACAGTGAATTTGAGTAAAAAGGCTCCTTTCTGTTCAAGGAACTCCCTCCCCCTGATGTGCTGCTGTTTCAGACCGGCTTGATAGTGTTTTTCACTCAAAGGCCTTCCATCAAAGGCCACTTTCGTGGGGCACAGACTTTTTTGTAGTGTTTCAGGCATTCCTTATGATTTCACTCTCTCTCCACCTTGCTGCCTGTCTTCCCCACACCTTCCTGGCCAAAGACATCACACACTGTTCAGAGGTGTGCTCCTGTGCCCATCCCTCTATGGACACAGAGGGGCTGTATCCCCTCTTTCAGGAGTGTGCAGCAGAGCTGTGTGACAGATAGAAACTGCATTTGCTCCTCACCCCCAGGCACCCAATGTCCTCACGTGGCCTTTCAGCTCTGCTTCCCTGCCCACTTGCATTCACATTATTCCCAAGCCAAACATCAAGCTATAATTCCCTGCTTGTCTTTCCAGCCTCCCCAAATCTTTTTGTTTTACTTCCACTGTCTAAACCAGCCCCTCTAGCTCCTCCCAGTTTAGCTTCACCCACACATTTCATTAACATGTTGTTTATTCCCACTTCTAGATGATTAGCGAAGACATTAAGTGACTGGCAGCCTGCCCAGAGAGGCCATTACCTTTGGGGTTGATGACTTGTTTTATGCACCTCTCAGAGCGGTGAGAGCAGCAGAGCTGGGCAGGTCTGGAAGGTCCTGAGCAGCACAGGGAAGATGCGGAGGAAGCTCCGCATCTCCAGCGCACTGGTGATCCCCACTTTCCCCCCACTCCCACATGGAGCCACCGTGTGCCCTGGGACAGCCCCAGGCAGGGGCCTTTTACGTGGGAACAAGAGGACTTGAAGAAGAGAGTTCATGGGGAACATGGCTCTTTGTCAGGGATTTTTCTGCTCTGCAAAACTGGTGGAAAAGGAGGGTGGCAACTAAACAAAAGCATGCAGGACATCCTCTGGCAATGCCACACAGTGCCCTGACCACCTGTGAGGGGTGGGGGACGGTGTGACAGCATGGCAGCTGTAAACTCATTAAAATGCCACATGCAAAGCATGTTTTCACTCTGACTGAGGTGAAACTGGTTCTTTCAAGAAAATACCCGCTGAGCACCAGTGTATCAGTGGTCTCAGTGGGGAATTGGGTAAAATCCCTTCGCAGACCCACTCCAGCCTTCATGAGCCCAAGTTTCAGCAGGGCCAAAAGCTGCCACATACACACAGTGGAGGGGATGGTTTTACCAGGCACCTGGTGGGTCCCAGGACAACTGTGAAAGCAGACACCTGCCTTGACCCCTGACAAGCTGCAGCCTCAGATCTCTGCTTCCCCTTCTCCAGTGGGAGAAACACTTGCCCTTGGAAAAGGTCCCCTTGCCAATGCAGTGCCCACCACCAAAAACTCTCCAAAAGGCAACGTACACCTGGGCAACATGTTTCCTGATGGTCACTTCACCTGCTTCGGTGGCCTTTGGAGATTTCTCAGCCTTCCAGATTAGTCTGGACAGCCAGTGGAATGGCTCAGAGCAATGATCTTGCTAAGCAGCTCTGAGTGTTAACAGTGGCTCCATACCAGAGCCCTTCCCCACATGAGTAGTCACATTTTCACCAGCCAGGCTGCTTTCAGAGCAAGGAGGATGCTGGTCACCCTTACAGAAAAGCACTCTCTTTTGGGGCTTTTAGAAATACAGATCTTACCTGCCTTTTACACTCCTTTAAAGAACAAGATGCAAAGCGATCTCTTCCCCAATGAATAAAATCACTGAATTGAGAAAGGAAATGTACCAGGTGGCTCCCACTCTTTCCTACCTTTAAAAAAAAAAAAAAAGGAAGAAGAAGAAAAGAAAGTAAGAAAAAAGGCTTTGAGCCGTTCTTCAAAGGCTGTCTGATTTGCTTTGAATAATATAAAATGATGATGGAGGGAAAAAAGAGAATATTAAACTCAAGGCTGTAAAAGCTCTGCGCTCAGGCTGAGCCACTGAAAAAGATCCGCGTACACTTTTCATGAAACAACCGCAATGATCCCCCCTTGTCTCTGTAACAGCTGGAGGATCAGCAAACCGGGGCCCAAACACTACCTGGGGAACAAAAGCTGGGGTGCTTCCTCCCTGGAGATGTTTTCCCCCTGGATACATCCAAATGCCCCACACCTCACTGCAGGTTTCTCCGCCAGACTCCCCTGTGCGCCCCCGTGCTGGAGCAGAGCTCTTAGGGATGGGAGGCAGGAAAGCTGGAAAGGAGGGACACGCAGAAAGTGAGGGGAAAATGAACGAAAAAGTATTTTCTTCTGAGCTCCCCTGAGAAAATTAGTGTGAAGCTGGAAGGAGCTGATTGCTGTCAAGGCCTGCCAGAGCCCAGATAGCCAGCTGCAGTCCCCAGGCACAAATGTGATAATAGCCAACAAGCTAAAATCATTAACAGTAACGATTGCCTCTGGAAAGACCCCAACACCTAGGAGGAAAAACCAGTGACAGGAGAGGGAGGGAAAAAAAATTAAAAGGGAGCAATTGTAATTTCCTCTTAGCATTTCTGCACTCTGTTTTCCATAACCCTCTGATCCCAATAAAGACTGCCTCACCTAGTTATGGCTCAGTCTGGCTTTCCCCAGCTGGACTCCAGTGATCATTTCTTCTCCCTTTATTTGCTGGTGAGAGAGCAGAGGGAATGAGAGTGAGGGAGGAGAGGCAAGTACTTGGTGAAAATAGCCATCACCATTAGCTGGCTCTAATGGATGTTAACTGCTAGAAAAAGAGATCTTTGTAGCTTTGGCTGGCTGAGCCAAGCCTGTGTGATGAACACCTGGGGCGTCCCCACAGCCAGTGGCACACGACACAGAGGGAGGGAAAAAATCACTTTCTCCAGCAGATGTCTAATGTAGAGACAAAAGGAGTACTGGAGTGGTCTGTTCTGGGACCAGTCTGGATCAACTTCTTCAACAACAACTTGGATAAAGGACAAGACCTTGCAAGTGGTGCCAGAATTAGGGGACTGCTCTGAGCTATGCTCAAAGAGAGGTTTGGGATGGATGTAAGAAAAAGATTCTTCCCCATGAAGACAGTCAAGCACTGGCAAAGCTGCCCAGACAGCCCATCCATCCCAGGGCCTATGACATGCCCATCCCTAGAGGCTTACAAGAACCACCAGGATAAAGCCCTGAGGAACCAATGTCACAGCTGGCCCTGCCTTTAGGAGGGTGCACCAGAGACCTCCTGGGGTCCCTGCCAACCTGAATCATCCTGTGATCCAAATCAGACACCAGTGTCTCCGCTCTCTGGCCACAGAGCCAGCTTCGCCACCCTTGCTCAGTCAGCACATCTCTGCCTACTCCAGCACCCTGCTGCCCCCAGGAATGGCTCTTTCCTCCGAGGAATTTTCTGTGGCAACCAGAATTGGGAAGCAGGCCATAATGAGTCTGTGTGCTCTGTGTCAAAATGAAACATTTTCAGCTAAGCCCCTTGACTGCAAGTCCCCTTAAATCTTTAGCAATTCACACTCTGCAAACCTCAGAAAATTTCTTCTTGCTTCCCAACTCCTTACCCTGTCCAGGCTTTCTTTTTACTAACCTCATCTCAAAGAAAAATCCAAGTCAGCAGCCTTTGGTCAAGTCAACTGCTTCTGCGAGGAAGCAAAATAACATCAGCTTTTAAAAGTAAAAACAACAGACTTTGGCTCCAGTTTCATTTGTGAGAACATTGGATTCATTCATAGGATTTCATGCTTTATCTTGGTACAGCCCCTTGTACCAAGCAGGTGTATCCCACCCAGGGGTGGGCAATGGGAAGTGGGAAAATCATGAATTTGCCCCTGAAGTATTTGGCCCAGAGCACACTCTGCCCAGGACAGTGCTAATGTTAGAGGGAGAGGCGTACATTCACCCTAAAAATCGCCAGTTTGAAGCAAGGCTACATTTACCATGTTCTCTTTGGACTCACTTGCCTTTTTGCAAACAATTCTTTGCAGAGCCATGGCTGACATTCAGGAAAGAGCAACGAAGTGGAGCACCAGGAGCTTTTTGCACCAGCCAGTGAGCCTATTGCTAAGCTGCTTTGTGCAGAAGTTGTAGAAATCACATCCCATGCTGATGCTCGCCTTCTTGGGGAGCTGGCGGGGAGGACCACGTTCCTTTCCAAAGATTGTCAGGGCTCAGAGAAGCATTTAGCAAAGCCACACTGAACCTGTTCAGATGCAGCTGGAGTTTGAAAAATAGGGAGCTCTTCTTCCAAAATTAATTCCTGGCTTTGGATTCCTCTGATGTAAAGAGTTTAATTTTCCAGCTCAGAAAACTCTGTGCTGTTCCTTTAGTGAACGGATAGGAAGGTCCCCTGCCTCCCTGCCCCGGACCAGCAAAAACACCAATTCTCAGGCTGCTCCTGGGAGATTTCCTCTTGAACCTCTTCTCACCCACAGGATATCCTCACGTGTCCTTCAGTCCCAGGCTCAGTGTCGTGGTGGGAGAGCCTTGCACCAGTCCAACAGCACTGACCCAGGAGAGGTTGCGTGGTCCTCAGGCCTGTGTGAGAGCAGGCAGAGACCTGTGGGGTTTGTTCAAGCTCCCCCAGGACCTGCTAAGTGACCTTTAGCAAGTTGCTCTGGATGACCAGCACATCAAGCTGTCCTTAGCACCCCCAGCCGGCTCCTCAAGGAACCTGTCAGTGCAGCACACCCCACTCAGGGATTTCAGAGACCCTGCCAGACCCCACCATCCACACGGCTCCCCAGTGGCCGTGGCATGTCCCACCTTGGCTGCCCTAGCTCTCTAAAGGGCCACAAAGGCTGGCCCACACCTCTTCCTGGCATTTTCTAGGACGTATTTATGCAGCTCTTCTGCAAGTCTGGTGTCTTACACTGCCTGCTGGGTTATTGGTCAGGAGACATGCAAGTGGGTTTGGGGGTGGCAGGGTGGGAATCTGTCCTTCCCCAGCTGGACTTTACACTGAGGCCCACTGGAACATTCATGCCATGGGTGGATCTTGAGCTCCGAGCCATGGGAAGCTCCTCAGACACCCCACTCGAGAATTTAACAGCTTAATTTGGATATGAGGAAAATCCCACATGAATACACACTGGCACAAAGCTCAAAGGAACAATTTTGTGAGCTTCCCCTACTCTCACTACACTCTGAACCCCTCTGCTGCAGAAAAGTGAGTTGGCCAGTGTTGCCCTGATTTTCACAGTTCTTCAATGTTTTTAATTCTGTAGATAGAGTTCTCACACACTTTCTGTAAACATAAGCCATGTTATGCTAACCGACCTGAGATGTTTTCATTCTTTCTCCTAAGGCAGAGAAGTTTGATGGATTTCTCCTCTGACCTATGTGGTTGAGGGGTAGTAATTTCACCCTCCAATCCATGGAGTTTTCTAAGAGTGGATAAAACAAAGAGTGAGGGTCCTTTCGGCCCCTTTTGCATCCTGTCCTGACAGCTGGCCTACGTGTGGTTCTTTCGTGTCCAAGTGCGACAGGCCAGTTCTCCTCTTAAAAAGTGCCCACGGATAGAGAGTGTCTCCAAGATACTGAGAGTAAATCATGTGTTAGGTCCCCAGCCGGAAGAAAACAGAAAGGAGGGAAAGAAAAAGATAAAAGTAAACAGAAAACTTCTTATGCCCTGAAATGGCAACTAAAAGGTGGAGAAATCCCACACAAAGGACTCCATTCAGAAAACTTGGCAGAGTTTCAGACATCAGACTTCACAGCCAAGTAACTGATGGCAGAGATAAGAAAAAGAACCTGTCAGAAGTGTACATAGTGCACACATCACCTTGGTATCTAATTAGCTAAAGGAGTCTGAGTCTTCACTCAAAAGTAAAATTTCTCCCAATGTACACAAAAGCTGATGAAACTTTAACCCCTCTGCTCCCCATAAATTAACAAAGAAGAGACCCCAGTCAAATATGGTACAAAACTTGGTCAGATAACAAAAGTTTTGGAGCTCTTATCTCCGGTTTACCTTCTCCACTGAGATTTCCCATCCTTGATGAAAGACTTGCAATTTTGATTCTTTTTAAGGAGTATGTCCGTTGCTAAACTTCTGAAAGCTCCACGGCGTCACTGGACTGTGAATAGACCAAGACTGATGGTCTCTTTTTACAGAGCAACCTGCATCTTACACACCTTCTGTCCCCGCACAGAGCATCTGGGAAGGTGGATATTCCCAGTGTGCTCACACCCAGTCTTAACATCCCAGGGTTTGTCTACACTAGGTCATTCAGTCTGAATTCAATACATGAAAAAATGACTGGTCACACCACACCAGCAGCTCCTCAGGCACGTTCATTTGATGTCAAAGAGGTCTCTCATCTCCTTTGGTTAATTGAAGGGGTCTTACTTCAACTTATCTTAATTCTGAGTGTTGAAACAGAGTCCTGATTCAGTTTAATTAATCCCCTTTAAAAATGAATTTGAGTTAATTCTCCCATGGGTTTCAAAGCAGAGAGGTGCCCAGAAATCACTACGTGGCTTAATGTTTAGAGTGAGATGGAACTCTTTCAGGGTGAACTACTAAACCCCACCTGAAGATTTCATTTTCCTTATTACTGGAGATTGGAGGAAATGTTTTAATTCAGAAAGCAATTATGGGCAGTGCTGCCATGCCCATGGTTTGATCATAAGTTTGATGAAGTGGAAAGGTCACAGCTCTTGGAGTCAAGTGCTAGAACGATATTCCCACGTGCCACATAAGTTTATAACTGAAAAAACATTGAAAAAAAGCTTTCAAGCGTAATAATAAAAGCAAAAACAAGACCTCAAATGCATTAGTATTTTTCCAAATCACGCATTTTTTGCATGCTTGTAGTTGGCAGTGTAACATCCAACAGCATCTGCAAAACACTAAGTACTATTTGAACAGACCAAATGCTTAGGAAGGGAGCCAGAAAAATGTTCACAGCAAAATTTACCAGCCCTTAAATTTAATTACAAATCCAGAACTAAAACTGTGTTCAATGAAAATTTTACTGTGGTGAGTGCAGTAGAGATGGGCCTGAGCCAATAGGAAGCAAAAAAAGCAAATCCAGACCTCAGGAGCCCGGACATTGTTCTGAACTTCACAACTGTGGAACAGGGATGAAAGACCTGGACCTGAGCACCATTCAGTTTGGAGAGTTCAAAACCTCTGTCAATCACCATGGGTAGCCAAAGAGCATTTTCGGAGCCAGGGGATGCGGGCACCCTGCCTGCACCACCTCCCTCCCTCCCTCCCTCCCAGGGGTGTCACCTCCAGCTCCAATGGGGATTGCCAGGGACTCTTTGAAATCCGGCAGCGCCACATGCACAGAGTGGGCAGACAAGTGAAATCTGGCACATACAAACAAATCCACGCTGACAAACTTTTTTGAAGCAGTCGTGGCCAACAAAAAATCTGGCTTTTCCTGGCTCTTTCTTTTTCCATCTCTCCAGTACCTGCCTACCTTCCACTCAGTGGTCAAATCCACAAGGCTTTCAGTGCCTTTGAGGAGGAGACAGGGATTTTTTCATTTCTCCCTGCACCAGATCTCACGGGGGTTTGGCTGCCCAGTGTCTCTGTCCAGGGAAGTTGAAAAAAGAAAATGAAAAAGCAGAGGCTGGCCCCTGTGCCCATGGCAGCTGATGAGCCTCAGCTGTGGATAGCACCAGGCACTGGTCATGTGCAGCCCTGTGGTGCAGAAATTCTGTCTCACAGGATAGATGCTCTTGTAGCTCTGCAACACTGTCTACATCTATTAAGTGAAATCACTGCCTGTTTTCTGCAGCATTAAAAGTGAGCTGAAGTACAATATATTTATTGATCTCTGCTAAACACACCCTGGGCCTCCCTCCAGCTTCCTCTCTCCTGTTTATTCAAGCAGAGCTCAAAGCACACACACACACATGCATCCCCAGAACAGGCTGTGCCCTGTCCATGGAACAGGGGACCCAAACCTGCTGCCCCAGCCTCCGTGTTTCACCTCTCAGCAGTGGTGCCCTTGCACACACAGGGGAGTTGAAATCACCAGAAGGAGAGGGAGAGACGCGCTGGTGATGGGACCACTGGGCCGGCAGGACACAGCTACTGGAGCTGGCAGGAGGAAGCAACGGGTGTTGGACTCCTGGGATTAAAAGGAGAAGTGCAGATGAGGAGGAGGCTGATGGAGGTATCTCCACAGCTTTCCCTGTGCTGGGTATCAGGAGGAGCAGAGTCCTGCAGCAGGAACCAGAAAGGACACCCCAGCACCAGGGTGGAGGGGACACAGCAGAGAAGCCCAGGCTCAGGCACAGCCCATGAGGCAGTGAATCCCACTTTGTTACTGCTCCTTGACACCCTGGGGACCTACGGCAGAGAAATGAGCCCCTGGATTTATCCCCCTTTTCCAATTAGCCTCATTTCCCCTCCTCCTCTCCCTCCACTCTGCTGGAATCAATCCTTGTCCTGGCATTTTAAAGGGCAATGTGCACGTTTTATGGCTGTCCCCTATAAAACCATTCTACATGATAACACATCCAGCCCTTTATTAGGGACGTTTGGCAAGTTTATTGGCCAGACATTTTTCTGCACTGACAGATGAGGTCCTGCCATCACTTCTCTGAGCACGAGAGGCCCTCTCCCGTCCCCTCCTCCCCTTTCCCGAGCTGTCCAACCCCGTGATGCCAGCAGCCCACAGACATCCTCAGTGCACCATCAGCCCCCCCCGGGCAGCTGAAGTCCTCAGTGTCCTACATCTCACCTGCAGCCAGGTGAGGAGCAGCAGCAGGGCCATCCCCGGGAACTGGCAGCATTTAATAACCCTCTGCTACAGCCACACCCACCAAAGACCCATTAACCCTTCATAGCCAGGGAAATGCTCTTTCGTCCCAGCAGAGGCATCCAGAGAGGCAGATTTTCACATCATGGCAGGACAGCTCCTTACTTCCCTACAGCAAGGCTGTGCCTTGAGGAGTTGGAAGGTTTTTAGGTACCTTGAGGGGTAACTGTTCTCATTAGATACTAGAAAACCAACTGGCCTTTGTAGTTTTGGGCACTGTGATGCTTTGCCCCACTCAGCCCCAATCCCAAGGTCATCACAAATGTGAGACCTCGTTCCTGCAGCACTCCATGATGAGATGAAGCTGGGACAAATGTTCAGCAGATGTTACATGGGGCACAGGGGCTCTGCTTCTCAAAAAAGCCAGAACTGCGCTGCCAAAGTGGGTTTGTCTCAGCCCTCGGATGCTGACGCCACCGAGGCTGTGTCTGTGCCAGCTCCTCCTCCCTGTGAAGCGGCGAGGACTTGATGTAAAGCCAGCTGCAAGTTTTATTGTCCCTGTGCTCACAGCTGTCCATGTGTGTAACAGTGAGCGGAAGGGTCAGGGGGGTTTAATGGGGGGTCAGGGATTAAGAACAGAGACTGAAATTTATCTGAGTGCTTACCTGGTGTTTCCTCACCACACTCCAGGGCCCCTGGCCACCGCTGAGGGGTCTGCTCCCCACACACCAGCACAGCCAGAGGGGATGGATCCCTGGGAGAACGGAGCAAACACACCTCTGGCTCAGGCCGCATCCTAGTCCATCCTAGTCCCTCCCGGGTCAGACGGTCCTTGTCACCTTTCAGGTGCTTCGATGGCACGTTGCACATTAAAATGGGAAGCAAACACAAGGCCATGTTGTGATTCCCACCCTGCAGGGAGCCTCCCACGAAGCTGTGGGTTTCACTCACTGATCTTGACCCACTGCTGCTGTTTAACCCTCGGCAGGGCCACCGGGAGCCGTGGTGGGCTCCCTGCACCTTCCAGCCCCCCTGCCCCGTGTTGGTTCACATGTCACATTCCCAGGCTGTGTTATTCTTAAGTGCTGTAAATCTCTCACTATTATTCTCCCACTTGATATAGTGAGCTGTGTCATTTTGAAAGGAAATACATAACAGTATATTAAAGAAATCATGGATCTCCTCATTCATGTTTAAAACAAATTTATTACAATGTAAGAAACCCTGAATAGCATGAGTTTATTATAATGATTTAAGGCTCCTGGCACTTGAGTTAAAAATGTCTCTCAATAAATAACTTTCCCTTGAAAACACAGCAAATTAATATAGTTTACCATTTCCAAAGTTATATAAATCCAAGAGGCTTAAATCAACAGTACGCTGGATAAGATTACTGTTGCTCAGCCAGAGGCTGGTATTGCAGCTCAGAGGGATGGAAAAAGTAGTGAAAAACGAATGGCTTCTTTTTCTTCTTTTTTTTTGGTCACCTTTCTCTCCTTTCCACCACCCTAGGCTATGTCTGCTCTGTGAAAGTCAGACTAACGTGAAACGGATGACAGCAGCTGTGGCCTTTGCACACAGGTATCATTAAAACAGAGCGCCTACTCCGCCACCAGACTCAACAAGCACCGCTCTGATATTTCCCCAAAGTGCCTCCAACACACACAGCCCGTTGCTTTCCATAGCAGTGTTTTAATTTGACTGCAACCCAGGAGCTGAGATGTCTCCAGCCTGGCTGCTTCCAATCCTGCTGCAGTCTCCCAAGTCTAGAGCCAACCTGGGGCTCTAAAAAACTGCCTGGACACTGACCCTGGCCCCCGTGCAGGAATACACATGCATGAGGTAGGAAGGGATGTGAAACCCCACGTGCCCGTAGCCATCAGTCGGGCTGGCAGGTTTTTGCCTGGCCCAGAACTTCCTCTACGAGCTGTCTCCGGAGCTCAGCAGCTTTTGGGGACAACAGCCTATGCACATCTGTGTGTCCTGGGGAGCGGTGGTTTTGCTCAGCTGCGTGCACAGCTGGGTGCCAGCTCACAGAAACATTCTCACATTTTCTCCCTCCCTATGGACCTTCCTTCTCCACAGCCACCCTGCAGGCAGCAGGAAGAGCTCAGCATCATCAGCTGAACAACCAGGCAGCCCTTCCCAGGCAGCCCTTCCCTCAGCAAGGTCTTCTATGGCTTTTTACTTTATGAAGGCCTAATTTTTTTCCCTTTACTGTCAGCATGTCAATTTTTTTCCACAACATGGGTGATGACTACTTTTTTAAACAAAGTACCAGACCAGTGACATTCTGACAGTGCCAATACAGCCAGAGTACCCCCACCTGAGCTTTTCAACACAGGAAGTTAGGGCTGTTAAGAGTCAGATTGACAGCCTTGGTAAATTCAAGTCCTCTGTTCAGCAGATGACAAGGAGTTATTAGAAGCAGACAAGGCTTTCAGGTCATCCAGTCCATCTCCCACCCCACCTTTTAATTGTCTCTCTCACCCATGCTATAAATATCTGACTCTTCTCATCTTGTTTCCTCATTATGTCAATTATAGCAGTCCCTGATCATTTTTATTACTCCTCACTGAGATCTCTCCAATCTGCCAGTAAACTCTCTGGTAATGAGATCCCTGTGCTAAAGGCATGAGTGCAAATAGAGGGGCACCAGCTCCACTGACAAGGAGCCATTTCCTCTGCAATTCAGAGATGTCATCGCCTCCTCACCTGCAGCTCAAAAGTCCTCTCGTCTGTTTTTGTTGCTATCACCGCCTTGTGCTTTGTTCACTTTTCCCCTTCTGAGAGTTTGTGTTGTCTGGGTCTCCCCCGTCCCATCAAGAATGTGTCTGGCAGATTGTTTCCAAGGTGTTTCTGTTCACAGGTACTGCACCCACAAGTTCATGCTCCATCCCAAATTGAGCCCTACAATCTTTTTCTTTCCTGCTTGGTATCTCTACTTCACATTATTCTTTCCTCCTCAACTCTTCTATATTTAGCAGGGTCTCCTGGTTTCACTTCTCACAGAATTTCTGCTTCAAGAAACAGAACCACGATCTGAAGCGCAACCAGACCAGGTACCCCGCCCAAAATAAAGAAGGCTCCTGAAACTGGCAAAAAGGAAAGGCTGTGCAGAAATTAGGCCACACTATCGCCACTTCACATCAGCAGCACTGGAACTGGGTATCCTGATCCTAGAGTTAACCCTTCAAGATGCATAAATGCTAGAGACTAAGTTCAGAAACAGGCCCTCCAAATCATCCAGGGGCTGGAAAAGACATTAGCACACAAGGCATAAAGGATGCCATCTCAACAAAGAGAAGGCTGGACCAGGAGTTCATCGCTGCCTTTGGGGTACTCACGGTCTGGCAACATGGCAACTTTGTACTCCTGCTTCCAGAGGCACAACAAAGCCCAGCAGCTGGAAATTCACGGTAGATAACCTCAGCCTCAGAATAAGGCAGTTTTGTAGCAGCAAGAATTGCATCCTGAAAGATTTTGACAAGGCACTTTTAAAATTTCAATGCAACTTCCTCGCAGCCAGCCCTAATTCGAGAATGAACTAGATTTTGTGTCTGTGAATCCATCTTGTCCTTTCCTTCATTATCAGGTCTAGCAGAGGAGAGGAGTCCCCACACTGTTCTTAATGCTCATGATACTCAACACTTTGTGTTTGGGCAAGTGCTTTAATCAAATCCATGCTTCAAGGCTTCACCGTAGTTGCCAGTAAGCAACCAGGAAAAATAACTTTCTTCAGCTCTCCACTTTCCTCTTGTCTGTAGACAGGAGACCACAAAGAATGAACTCAGACTGGTTATTGAATGCTCTGAGTAGAAATTATTTTGTTTTACATACTCAGGATGATTCCTGAATTAAGGAAACTAGGCTCTTACTGCAGGTCATGGATTAGTTTGTCTGCTGGGACCACCTGGGCATCTCACCTCATGTATGTCAGGACTTCACCTCTCAGTGACTCAGTGAATCTGAGTGTCTCCAGTTTAGCTCCCAAACGCCTGAAATGACTCCTTCAAGCCTCAAAATACATGAAGTCTGACAGCTTCAGCTTCTGTTCAGTAGGAATGTCTGGCCCATATGCTTCTGCTTTTACAGATTACAGTTCACAAACTGTTGGTGGATACCTCCAGCGCCTTCTGCTGTGGGCACTAACGTAAGTCACAGCCCCTCTGAGATGTGGCACTAAACACAGTTCAGCACAGAACCCACAGCATGCTGTGGAGGGAGGTAAAGTGGCTTCCCCAGAGCTGAGAAACAAATCCAGTTCCCCCCCAGCCCATCCTTTTCCTGCAGATGGGATGCTCTTCCACCCATTAACAAATGTGGGGATCTTCAAGCACCAACACCGCCCAGACCAAGTTGGGTTCCTTTCTCTTTTTTAGATGAATTCTGCTTTCAAACACCCTTCTCAGGGATCACCATGAAAGCTCTGCTACACAGCCATGCCAGAGATGCTCATGGTAATTGTCTCTGAGCTACATGGCGTCACAATATTGTAAAACATTTATTGTTGCTGTGAGCAGACAAGCCTTCAAATGATGTGGGGAGCAGCTCTGGATCGGGAGAGGCATTTTCCAGAGGAAAGCCACCCAGTCAGAGCAGACTTCCTTGCTTCTGCTGGTTTAAATCACCTCATTCAATATTCTGTGTTGTCTTATGTAGCATGCAGTTATGTAAATTTATAAATCATACACTAATTAGCACACAATTTCATAAATTTAGTAACAGTGAAAAAGGAGGTTTCTAACTAACCAGGCTGTGCTCTCTCCCCCACAGATGGTAGAAATTCAAACACAGCCTGGAGGTTGTATTTGAGAAAATCTCTGCTGCAGCTTCTAGAGTTCAACCCCAGGCTCACGTGCACTTTCAAGGTCTTTTGGATATCTCAGGCTCAATCTCTCTGAGGTGCAGCTAAGCCCCCTTCTCTCCTTCCTTAACACCAAACCTCCACAGCTCATGGGATCACTGCAAATTTTATTTGTTTATTCTGATTCTTGCTATATCCAGTCTCAGATTCTTCAGTCACCTAAGTCACCATCTCTCGCTAGCAACTAAATTCAGTCCATGTCTTGGGTTAGACCCAGGCTCTGCACAATTGCTCTCCATGTGCTCTGGCCTCTCTGTCCACCTGCTCTAAAGGGGAGAGGCTAAAGGTAGGTCAAGGTAATTTCCTTCTTTCCCTCATTTGCCAAGCACCCCTTGGACAGCAGTTCCCCAAATGCAGGAACATGATTTGGGAAAGGGTGTGGAGTCAAAAGGCTCTTACAAGGAATCAGGGTTTGAAGACGTTTCTCACTTTAAGATACAAGCACACAATTCTCCTTCATCAGCTTATTATAGATTAACAACTCATCCCTGCCCTCTGGCACACTCCCACTTCATCTCCACCTTTGGTCATCCTTTGGTACAGTTCTCTGCCTTGCATCTTTGTCCTTTCTTGCCTTCACCTCCATCCTTTCTTCCTTACTCTTTAATTCATTTTTTGTCCCAAAGCACGGTGCTGGCTCTCCAATTGTCTTCTCCTTTGTATTTTGAAATCTCTCCCCTACTTCATGCTCCAAAGGAGGCCTGGCTCCTTCTCACAGCAAGACCCATGTCCTGGAGAGGAAGAGAAGGCTTGAGACAAGTTTTTCATGTATCTTAGCACACTGGAGACTCACAACATATATGATGTGATGATGTGAGAAGTGGAACACATTGTCAATGGCAGTATTGACATCTGAGCTGGAAAAAATCAGAAGGCAAGCCAAATAAAAGTCTGGAAGAATAAATTAAACCCCCAGATAATTTATTAGATTAAGACCTCACATACACATATAAATACATGCTCAAGATGGAATTCAACAGCAAGACTGGAGAGGCTAGAAATGAAAAGGGTGTGATTATTACAGGTCTGTGATGTGCAAGGTGCACAAAAGCAGTAACTACACAAACAGCCAGCAAGTGTGTGTGCACAAACCACGTGGGAAGGATACAAACTGAAGGCATGGGTAGGAGCCTTAGCAGCAGTCATGTTGCTCCGCAAAGCCTCATGTAAAACACAGCCTGATGTGTAGCTGAAGGATATTCACTGGGAACACTCTGGACAAAAAGTCCAAGGCTGGACCAACTCCCCAGCAGCAGCTCCCAATATAGAAGCTCAAACTTAAAAGGACACTGTCACATCATTGCTTTTGCTAGTTTAAGTTTTGCATTTCCTCTACTGTTTTAGCAGATGGAAAACAATTCCCCTCCCAGTACCAACTACTGATTTTGTCCTTTCCTATTTGACAATCATTGATTTTTTTTTCTAAGGCTATAAATGTTTTAATAACTTCAACTTCATAGTGCCTCATGGCAAAATATCTTTGCTTGCACTGACTGCTAAACACTATTCCTAATGTACTGCTGATAACTAAAGCAAGAGCCAGCATTATAAAAAATTATTTTCCACAGGGTCTGTGGGATTAATAGCTTTTGTTTCTTTTGTCCACATCTCATAGAGAGTTAAAGCATACAGCTAGCTCTTCACCCATCAGGCGTTTCAACCATCTTTACACTAAAAAACTTTGCTTCACAAAAGTGTGCCCCCTGTGTAGGTCTGACTGATGGACAGCACCCTGAGCACAGAGCCCACAACCGTGACAGTGTCCTTTTAAAAAGAGCTCCAACCAAAAAATAGAGATTCAAGCCAAAAGTCACCTTCAGAATTAGAATTTTTAATGGACTAAGTGATCATAAGGAATCCTAAAGTAGTTAAATATTGGCACCCACAAAAGAATCAAAGAACAGAATGCTCCCATGGAGTGCTCTCAACTGGGTACACAAAGGCACCTTTCAAGAAATATACATGTATTTTTTGCTGTTTTGAAACATCAGTTAGCATTTTTTAGAAAAGGCAATTAAAGTTTCAGTCAAACTGGAAAAGAGATGAGAAGCAACTGGACTGAAATCAGAGAACTGTTTCTCTATAAAAGCCAACACTTAAAACACCAACAAAGCTAAAAAAACTATCATAAAACAACCCCAAACCCTAAGATCTATGTGACCGTTATCCCCAAGTTTCCTGCTGGTCCTTGTACATTTTCCTCTTCTTTCTCCCCCTTTTTCCTGCCTTCTTTAAGCAGCAGACTACCCAGCCAACAGAATGAGAAAACTTATGTCCCCACCTGCTCTGCTTGGGCCAGGGCACTGAATACATCTTTGGGGCTCTTAGCAGAAACCCGGGCCTTCACAGGCTCAGGGAGTAGAACAAGAGGGACATTGAACAGCAGATGGACATACTCCAAAAAAATGTAACACTTCACTAAAAGCAGGACAGACCATGCAAGGACTTTCCACAGTAGTAATTTTCTGGTCCAGCAATGCTGCTTCCCTCCTTTAAACTCCTCCAAGCAGCTTTTAAAATTCAGCTGGGATGCACAGAAAGGATATTACCTAATTTGTGATTAAGACTGGGCCTGAATGAAGCAGCCCAGAGTAACCTGAGGTTCTTATTCCCCTTCACTCTCCTTTTGTTTCACTGACAGAGGAGCACGGTGCTGCCAGGGGTTGTAGTGCTCTCATCTGAGATCCACCTTGCAGAGCATCACACAAGGCACAGGAGCAGCATGGGGAGGCAGGCAGTAGCCATACCCCAAGCATTGGTACAGCAACTCAACCCAGCCATAAAGATAAGCAGGGTTGCCTAAAGAGACTGTCTGAAAAGCAGTACTGGCCCATGAAGCGGTGTTTGGGAGCAAATGGCCTAGAACTTGCCCGTACTGGATCAATTCTACCTTTCCCTCGCTGCAATTTTACTGTGCAAAATGAGTATTTTAGACTCATATTTCTAGGAACACATGCCGGTGGCTACTGTTACAATAAAATATGAACACTGCATTGTGGAGAAAATGACCATTAATCCTGTAATGTGCAGTCATTTTTACCAATTCGGCACATTTCTTTAAATAACCAAGTACACGCAGTAGATGGAAATGCATTTAAATAAACTGAAATAGATACAGCATGAATAATTAAAGCTGGCAGGAAAGTGTGCATTGCGAACTGCTAGTGGAAATAATTACTGATTTGTTTTATTTACAATGGAGCCTGGATGCAGGATCAAAATAGTGCAAGTTAGTGAAAATGTCTTAAGATTGCTCTTATACTAGCACTACTGTGTATTTCATCTTGAAAAGTACATCAAATAGGTTTTGGATCTCTACAATGTCTGATTCTGTTCTGCTGTTTCAGGGTTACGTTACCCAGCACATAAACTCTGTCAAATAGCACTGATTTAAAGAGGAATATAATTCAAACCTGTGCCTAGTATATCAACCTGCAACATCATCTATTAACATTATCAGACACTGTAGAGTTGAGCTTACGATATATCCCCTAAAAACTCGGCGTGTTAAATATCAGAATGTTGAAGGAAAAAGCAGATCATAAAATCAGTGAAAAAGTACTAAAGTGCTTGCACGTTTATAATATGCCAGGTTTTAAACAGACTTGTTTAATTAGAAAATAATCTACTTTGAACATGCTGGTTCTTGAATGTTAGGCAGTTCTTGCAAACTGCTTTAGAGCCAAAAAAATCAATAATGAAATATACTTCCGATATAAGGCTGGCAAAACTGTGACTTCAATCTATTAGAAAATGTTGTAGATTTAAAAAAATGCTATTTTAAATTGATTACTTGGCACATGAAAGGTTTAAGAAAAAAAGTTAACGCTTTCTGATTGGCCTACCCCAACAATATACTTGCATCATGATTACTAAATCCAAAATGAACCTGGATGCTAATTAGCTATGTTTTAGAAGAGGGAAAACAAGCAGTGATCACTCAAAGAATTAAAGAGTGGCTGTAGACCAAGGAGTTGTGTCAAATGAAGAAGATCTCCTCGAGGAGCCGGCTCTCCTCCAGCTCATCTGCTCTGCTCCTGGGGCTGCAAGGGGTCTGGCACCAAGACGAGGACAGCCTGTGGCTCACACAGCAGGGCGTGTGCGCATTGTTCCTGTCACAAGGTTCTCGGCAGAGGTGTCCTGAGCCTGATACAGGGCTCATAGCTTCCACCAGGTCAAGGAGAGAAGCTTCGTACCTGCAGAAACACAGCGGGAAATCGCAGCTCCATTAAGATCACAGCACCATGCAAGAATTGAATCCAGTTTTCCTGCCTCCATAAATCAGACCAGACCTAGATTTGTCTGACAGGGGCCACCGGCACAGAACAAATTTTGCTGTATGGACTCCTGTCAGTAATGACAACACAGAGGTACTGAAAAAGAGGCAAGCAAAGCATGGGTGCTCAGGCTATTTTAGGATGTTCCATCAGCGTTTCCATTTGAGGTATGTAATGTCTTAGTCACACTCTGGAGACTAAACACAGACCTCAAAGAGATGACGGCCAAATACACCAAACAGATACAAGGCAGACCCACGCCAGTAATGGTAAAGTGACTTATACACATGCTGCACTTTTTTTTTTTTTTAATAGACCTCTACACTTGATTTAGTTTCTCAGGGATTTGAAAACAGCAGGAGACTTTATTATTATTGCCACAAACTACATGTGCTTCCTGTAAATCTCTGTGTACTATATAGAGTCTGTTTGGTGGAAGCACTGAAGGAATAGAATCTAAGCAAGGCAATACAAAATCAACATTTGAGGCACCAAGAGAAAAGGCAAAGGTGCTAAGCATCACTCAGGCTATCCTTTAAGTGCAAGTGCAGACATGGGGGAAGGTTGCAAGCCAATGTTATCTGGTAATGTGCACTGAATAATGGCAGGTACTTCAGACAGGGACTTTCTATTAATATTCACAGGAGACAAGACCTGATCTAAATACCAGCACAGGATTGATCATTACAATATATTTCCTCCTGTCCAATTTTAAATGTCTTAAACGATACCATTTCCACTGCTTCCCCAGGGAGACTGTTCTCCAGTGATCTCTCAGTGATATGTAAGAGATATCGCTCCGGGAGTTTTACCCAAAAGCCCCCTTTGTTCCATGCTGTTGTTAGCACCAACCTACCTGATGCTCCCAACCCTGAAGTAATTCACACCTTCAAAGATTTGCATGCATAAAAGGTTATTCACATTATTCACCCAAACAAAACTATCAGCACAGGTGATTGGATCCATAGGGTACCTCTCTTGTAAGCAAAAAGAGTTCATCCATAGCATGAGGAAACATCTCAAGCCATTCTCTGCTTTGAGAAAAGCCTCTGATTCTTCTTTCATGACTGTAGGAACCTAGAAAGACTAAGCAACTAAGACAGCTGGGGGAGATTTCTCAACTCAGATGGGATGAAAAATTCTTAAGAACAAATGTTTACAACAGTTTATGGATGTGAGAGATTTAGCAGTGGCCAGTGTACCTCCTAAAGGCAGACCCCCACCTGCGCTGTCCAACAGCCCTGTGCAGCAGCAGCAGGTAAAAGATTTTCCTTCCCTGAACTAGCCACACCATGGAAAACACCCTTCTTTATCTCCACGAGAAAGTGCTATGTCCCATCTCTCATCAGAACATTGTCACAGAATCATTTAGACTGGAAAAGACCTCCAAGGCCATCGAGTCCAACCCTTGACTGGTCATTGCCCTGCCAAACAGACCAGAGCACCGAGTGCCACATTCAGTCTTTTCCTGAAAGCCACCAGGGATGGTGACTCCACCACCTTCTTGGGAATCCCATTCCAGTGCTTGACACCACAAGTTACTTTGTCCATGACAAAGTAACTCATTATTGGGCCTGAGACACAGAACTACTCCCTCGGCTCAAATGAGTCAGCAGTGGTACTGAGGGGTTAATACTGATGGTAATGGTGACTACTGAAGTTATGCTACAAAAACTTTTATTTCCTTCAATTTTTATTGTTTCTTCCAATCTGATGGTCAGCATCATTTCTAATACAGTCTGACTTGACATTACTGCCTCCCAGAGCTGTCTCTTCTCTTTGACTACAGATTATTTTCTTTTCCTACAGATGTGCTAGCTTGAATCTCACAATCAAAAAGACAATTTGCAAATTTCTTTTTGACATTTTAAGCTTTTCTACATGTCTTTCTATTATCTGTCTAAGCAGCAAAAAATGAGCGACTCAAAATGAAAAAATACAACTTTTGTTTCAATTGGATCTTGTTCGTGGCTAACCTTTAGCAAATGTGACGTCTTTCAGTTACCCTAACCAAAAAGTTCAGAAGGACATGGAGTTTTGGGTAGCCAAACCAGATCATTTTAGAGAAATCTGCTGTTTGTACTAGCATTCAGAACATACTCCTTAAAAACTGAAAATCCTTAAAGATATCCCCCACATAAAATGGAATAAGCTGCACTGATAGCAAGAACTAGCACACAGATATATGAGACTTTTCACACGGAGAAAGTTTAGGACTAGACTCTATAAAGATACACACATATAGTTTGAACCCCAAAGAAACCCAGTTAACACATACACTGCTTTCATTAGCCACACCTAAAACTTCTTTTTAGATTAATCTAGTCTAGCATACAAATGCTTATCTCCTCTGACGGTAGTGCTATCATAAAATTTCAATTTCTCCAGCAGCCACATTCAATCACAGATTAAGCAGGGGAAACCAAACCAGCCACTGCATTTACAGCAAACGTGCAGGCCCTAGATTTCAGCAGTACCTTCGAGTTCATTTCTTCTGCAAGTTTATCTAAGTTTTACAGCATTTCTGCTATCAGGAAGGCTAAATGATTTGGCAGATTACAAGCGCAGCAAATAGCAAAGATTATGTAAAAGACCAGGTGTTGTAAATCAGTCTATTTGACACCACAGTTATATATGCAATAAAGTGAATGAACTCTGCTAACAGAGTGCTATCTGATAAAGAGAATGCTCCTTGCAGGTATTTAGTGTTTAATCCCAGGATAATGGTTTGCCCTGGTTTGTCTAAGTAACATCAGACAGCATCTGGCTGGAGGCAACAGAGTAGACCTAGAATGGTTTGAAACTTGCAAAGACCATTTTCTCACCATTTATTTGTATTGTAATATTTAAAGAGACACAGTCAGAATGCTCAAATCCTGAACTGCAACTTTCTCTAAAACAAGGGTATGTATCCTTTGCATGACTTGAATGAAAACATGAGTAAAAACAGGCTTCGCTATTATTATTATTATTGATATAACACTTAATAGCTTCAGTGAAGTCAAAGCTACAGGATCAGCCACCCAAAAGTCAGAACACTTCAAAAGGGAAAACTGATTTAACAAACTTGGCTTGTGACAATGAATGCTCTTTTTAAGCAAACTAATGGCCAAGGGGTCCCCTTATATCAATCCTGCTTCCCGAGGAGAAAAAAAAATCCCAACCATTCTGCAGAAGTACCAGCACTGTACATTAAGCCACATACAGAAATTCCACATGTATAGATGTTCAACCAAGCAACCAAATGTCCCATCAGTGCTGGTGCTTACACACATGTTCTTGGATAGGTTTTGCCCTCCCAATAAAAGGAAGATGGCACAGGCAACTGACCCTTTAAGGATGGTGATAATTCAGGCTGTCCTCACTTTTTTGGTAATTTGCCAGTGTGCTGGAAGGTCAATGAGCAAGGGGAGAGTAACCCAGGTTCTTGTTAATGCGTCCCCTGGAGTGGATTAGAATGAAATGTCAGACAGTCCAATGGGTTAAAATATACTCAGTCTCGGTGAGAATGCCCAGGTACCTTCCCTGAGTTGGTGGGAGCTTTCATTCCTCTGGTGGAAGGCCCCAGAAATGAGTCTGGGGACACTTCAGGGGTTTTTGATAGTTTATGATCCCTTCCCAGCTGCCTCTCATTTGAGCTGATAATGCCCCATCAGATCTTCCCTGGGGGGAAGGGGGCAGTTTAACAACTGAGGGAGTTATGTAAGGAAGAGCAGTGAGCATAGCAAGAAGCACCATCTCGCCTTACAAGAGCCAGGCTGTGATAGTTCACCTCCTCTGTCTCACCCAGACTAGCACATACACACCAAAAACTCACCTCCTCCCTCGAGGAATGCAAACCTGGCCTCCGCAAAGCACCCTGGCACCTCCACAAATGCGCAAATGTTTTGAGTCATTAATCATTAATAGTCCAGTCTCTCACAGCATCTCAGCAACAGACTGGAAAATAATCTCTTTTTTTTGACACTTCCCCCATGTATACTTTTTCATCTAACTTTAATGAGCTTGAAAGTCTCCATGTTTCATCATGGGAGAAGACAATTTGTAAGGTCTAGAAGTTTGGATTAGAAGTGTAACTATTTAGACAGATAAAGTTTGGTGAAAGTAATCTTATCAAGTCTCCAAAAACTTCATCAGGAGAGGGAACACTAAGAATTAGTGTACAAAGCAGAAGGAAGGCAGGGCCATGGGCAAGAGAATAGAGATGAGAGTAGGGAGACCAGACCAAGGTAAGCTTTGAAACTCTTGAAATGAAGAAGTTTCACCTTTGCTTTCATTGTAGAACATAAAACTCCAAATACAGTTCAGACAGCAGCACAGAGATGCCCAGTCTGAGAGGTTGGTACCACTGGGATCGAGCTGGTACAGCTGGGTCAGAGCAGACCTGGTCAGGCATTGCACAGTGCTGTGACAGCATTCCCTTCACCTCCTCTGTACTACTAAAACAGGCTGCTACAAATTTGTCTCCTCAGCCACTAAAACCCTTTTGGAAATTTTATTAGAAACTCTCAGCATCGGCTCTTAATTAAATAAGTATGCAGTAAAGTTTTTAAACTCTTAATGTAAAAAGAGTTTTGTAGTCTATCACTAAAATAACAGGAAGCATCATAAACCATTATGATTCAGAACAGATCATTAAACATTCACATTTTAAAAACAAAAACAAAAATAAACACAAGATGGCACAGACCCAAATCCCTTTTTCTGCAGTGTTTCTTTTTCACTGCTCCTGCACTGCTCCTGCAGTGCAGCAGGAATACAGCTCTCTGAACACCTACAGGTGCATCTTACTTTGTCCCATGTTTCCAAACTGAATGGGAAGGAAGCCTTTCACATTTTTTTGATGAACACACAAACACGGCTGATACTCTGGGAACCATAAGACCACTTACACCCAGGATGGTTGGTGAGAAATCACCTGAAACCACTTGGTATTCCTTCTGATAAAACCTACAGGGCAATCAGAGCTCAGACAGCCCCACAATGTACAGTACCAAAAAAAGATCAGATTATGCAAGAGTGATGCACAGAACTCATAACTGTGCAGGATATTAGAAAGAACAGTTCTCTTGAAGGTAACCACAAAGCCTACTTGCCTCAATTGGCTGAACAGTGATGTTTATTTATTTAGACATTTGGGATATGCCAATGGATTTTTAATGTTTGTCTATTTCCCACTGCTGGTAAAATATATTGTATTTCTTACATGCTGTCCAATTTTTAAACTACACTATTGTATTTTCATACCATGCAGTCCCATTTAGCTAATAATATCATTTGTTCCTTCCTGAAAAAAACCACCACAATTTCAACAAGTTTGATATTTGGAGGAGCAGGAATCTCCTTATGAGGCAAAATAACTAAACTTATTAGAGTCATAAATACTCTGGCAGTAAAATATATATATATTTCTTTAAACAAGCAGTGTCAGATATTATTTGATCACTATATTTAGAGAGATCTTTTCATTTACAGTCTCTGAAAATTTATTCTTCAACCATAAACATGTAGAAAACACATGGAAGGTCTCTTTGCAAGGTGATGGCATTTCAACAAAGCATACTGGCAATACAGTTTTGTAGCTGTATAGGTTTACTTTATTTAACTGTATATACCAGAGGAAATAAAAAGGTTTATTTTTATACTACTGCTTATATTTTCAACATAAAGTTCAAAGTGATTTACTAATGTTACATGAATTGCCTTTGAATTACAGTACAGTATTGTGCCTAAGTACAAAGCCTAACACTATTTTGTATTCATAAAACACCACCTGCCCCCAAGCACTTTACAAATGCTAAATACAGCTAAAAACACATTCAAGGGGTAGGGAACAGACCCATTTTACAGAAAATTAAACAGTTTATTGTTATGATAGAGCAAATATCAAATTGCTGTTTGAGTGGAACAAACAGGGCAAATGAAAGCAGAGAAAAAACAGATGCACATAAGAAGTGGCCTGAGCAGTCAAAGCACCTGAAACCTGAAGACACCACACTAATGATACATCCTGGGGTTATCTGGAAGAAACAGCTAATCACCCACACCCAAGCTAACCCAAGCTCTACAGGTGAACGGAAGAATTCAACCCAAATTAAAGGGTCCTAAGTACTTTCTGCCATCTTTACTCTGGCATCCAAAATTACAGCATAATGTAATTTTGATGAGATATTATCTCCATGGCTTGTCCTTTCAATATCCATGTACCAACCCACTGCCCATAAATTTGCCTGTTTATTCAACCTGCAGCTTCCACAATATCCTGTGACACCAAGCTCAGGAAGTTCACTGCTACTGACAGACATACTTTTGTTTTCTGTTTTAATATCTTGCTAGTGTTGCCAAGTGCTTTTTTAAGGATTGACTGCAGTTAGTCTCTTTCACATGGTGGCATCTGGTAAAAAACAGCTGCACATTCAACTTATCCACCACCTTCACAGTTTTGCACCCCTGATTATTTTCTCAGTCTTTTCCTATCCAAAGTCACTGCTTCTTGGTCTCTCCTTAAGTGGCAACTGCTTTATTTTGCTTATCAAATGAATTGTTTTGTGCACCATTCATAGCCTCCACTACATCCTTCTTGAGAGGCAAAGACCAGCTGGAATCAAAACATGGGTATAGCAAGACCTATGTGTCCACAAGCTGTTGAGAAATTTCAGAAAGCTTTGAACTCCACAAACCCTCACCACCTGCTCAGAGTCCAACATCATGCGGCCATGGTGTTGATGACTCTTCCCCAGATAAATTACAGTTTCACTCGCTCAGTTTTTGGAGTTGTTTGCTACTGACATATCATTGGGCTACCTGAAAGAATTAGTATCACACACAAATTTATTAGGGCACCCAGGAGATTTTGCTATTCACTTCTCACTCCAGGTCACTGATGAAGAACCAGCCCAGTGGGTTCCTGAGGGATCCCTCTGCTAACTCTAAAAAATGAACATTAAGTCACTTTGCTTGCTATCATTTAATCACCAGTAAATCCCTAGAAGGAACTGTCCTCCAATCCCAAAGAAACCTGATTTCTTTAACAACTTTTGGTGTGGAACCTTGGCAAAAGCCTTTGAAAATCCATACGTCGGAGCTGATACCTCAGATTCTTTCTTCCCCACTCCCTGCTCTGTGAGAACAATCCAAGTTTTGACCAGCAGGATATTTGGCCCAGGAAACCTGAGATGAATATGTCAATGAACATTAGAGGCTGGTTGGGTAGGAAATGAAAGCTGAGAAAGAGAAGCTGACTTTGCAATCATTCCCCCAAAAGGCCAGACATCAAGATAAGGGAGCTTGTCTTTCATGTGTGAACTGCACCTTCAGTGACAAAAACACACCCTGGGGAGATATTCCCATGTGCTGAATGTCAAGACACAAAAACAGAAAAAACCCAACACAGAGAAGGGCAATTCATGAGGCTGAAACATCAAGAGAAGGAACAAGATTAAACTGAGAACGAAAGAAAGGGACTGTGACAGCCTAAGATTCCCATTTTACTTTCAAGCAGGCTGGAACTCAGAGCAGATACTTCACTGTGGGATACAGGAGGAGGCAAATTTAACAGTGCTATATATGTATTTAAACCAACTCCAGGAGGAGACATGCATTTCACCTGCAACAGGTCTGTATCTTCCAAAAGCATTTCAGAATTTCTTAATTCTTAGAGAAGAAGATCAGACTGCAGAATATTTCAAAGCAATTTTAAAAAGATCTGAGACTTTTATTTAAAATATATCACACAATGTAAAACAGAATATATTTATACAGTGTCCTCAGCAAGAGCCTCCTGGAGTGCTGTAAAACCCACACCCACGTAATAGAGAGCTTACACTATCAGAGACTTTTAGAGAGCTCTCCGAGGCAGTATTCACAGAATCATAACCTAGAGAAGGAAAAGACTTATTAGATCATCCAGCCCTCTCCCTGCTGACAGAACTGCTCCCTACAGTGTGCTTCCTCACATTTGTTGCTAACAATCAGCCTCTCACTACTCTCCTTGGGAAGCCATTCCACAGCCAAATATATCTCATGCTATCATTACCATTATTACTTATTTATGGGCCACAGTATAACCTAAAGGGCCTTGATCAGGATCAGGGGGACCAACTCTAGTACCACTTGTAAGAGGACTCCTCTCTCCAAAAGAGCATACAGACAAAAGAGGTAAGTCAAAGCCCAGTGGGAAACATACAGCATACCATTAAGGAGAACAGAATAGTATGGGAAGTGCCACAAATGTTCCATGAATTTTTACTTCAGAGTTTGGTGGGAGGCAAAGGTATGTGTCACGAATAAGAACACGTTTCTGATAGTCACCTAGAGATAAACAAAGAGGATTTTCTTCACCCTATTAGTTATGGCTAAAGATCTGGAATGGTACTGAGAAATTAATCTTCTTTTTTTTGGTGCAAATATACCTTAAGTATTTAAACAACGTTATATTTTTCTATTCTGCTCCAGACTCAGTCAGCATTTATCTGAGCCACATGTATTTTAAACTTCTCTCATAAATCAATACCTCCAGTGTTGCAACAGATTTTGCCACTCTCCTTCCATCTTTGACATTTTTTTTCCAGTAAGCAATCACCCAGAAATAAGCACCATATCCCCTGGAGGGGCTGCACAGAAACAGAGAGGAGATCAGCTCCCTCCAGCACTCACGCAATGCTTGTCTGTGCACAGTCAGCCTTTCTGTTGCTGCTTCCTTGCTCCACAGGTCCCTCCCTTACCTGCAGGTCTTGCAGAGCAGTGAATTCAATGCCTTGTTTTCTGGGGTTACTACCAATTATCACCAAATCTTGTGGAAAGCAGAGTCAGAGATTATAGCCTTTGCACAGGAGAATTGGGAGGGAAGCAGCAGAACTAAGTATCACACCTTTGCTAACTGATATGTGCTGTGCTTGGCAATGCTCTGGTATGAGCCTCCCTCCCCAGCATGGCAAAGAGTAGTAAAGAGCTAAAGAGGACTTGGACTTGAAAGAGGCTGAGGACTCTGGTTTGCCCTTGGCCTTTTGCCTACCAAGCAGTGCCAGTGCTCTAAAGGATACCAGATTCAGCAACAGCATCTCAAAAAACTTGTGCCCTAAGGCAGGGCTGATAAAGAGATTTGTTTTCCCCCCCAGTTTTCACCCTGGCTTCACCTGTGACAGCATCCAAGCAGTTGTCATTACTGAAACAAGAGTTACTGCTGCTCTCGTTCCTCCTTGCTACACAAGCAGGACATTTTCCCTTACCTGCTCGTCAGAGACCAACACTTGCTTTCCTCACCCTTCCACACTCCCATCTCAATGCTCCCAATCTTCAGGTATCCTACCTCTTTGCTCCTGGTAACTCAGCCTTTGTTATTTCCCCACTGGAACCAGACCCTGCTGCCGTGTTACCAACCAGTCAAAGACAACTGAAAGTGCTGCTTCATTGTTTTTGTCTCTGTGTGTTTTTAGCAGCTAAATAATAACTAACTAACTAACTAACTAAAGACCAAGAATAAGAAGCACCACAGATAATTTCTTCTAAGGAATGGCTGCAGGCTGCAGCTGAATTGGTGTAACTGAGGTTGTAATAATTCTAGAAGGGGGAGGGTGAACAATGACATGAGTGCTGGGAAGTAAAGAAACCTTTTAAATCAGATCTGCCAGTGACAGAAGAATAATTTAGAATGACGTTTTTGTACAAAAGAGAGAAATTACAGAACCAGGGAGCTACCACAGAGTTTAACAACCGCCTTCTGCAATCACTCTGTTTGTATTGTCCTTCTCTCCCCTCCCACACACCCGTTTCTGTGTCATCAAGTCTGAAAGCTCTTCAGATCAGAAAATGAACCTTGGTGTATGTACAGCACCTGGGGCCCTGATTCTGCTGTGATATTACATAATAACTTTGCACTTCAGAGCACGCTTAGCTTTTATTCCCTTTAAGCACTCTGTCATCACAGCATATCTTCAGCAAGATCTTCACCCTTTATTGTTCTGGGCCAAAACTAAGCTGTCATCATCTTTTCTGCCATACTTCATCCCCCTACATCTCCTGCCTTAACAGCGTTTCTTTTCAATTTTTGACTCTTACAAGTTTGTCCCCAAGCATCCTTCCCCTCAAAGCAAACTCTAATCCAATGAATCATCTTCAAAATTGTGCCTTTTCTTTTATAATGTACTAAAGCCTCTGACAAAGGGTTGCATATGTAAGTCATGGTACAGTCCTGCACCTCCTCTCTGCCAGTCTCACTGTTGCTCCTAAGTTCTGATTTCTTTTCCTCTTTTCATTGCTTCTTCCTAGCTCGCTTTCAGCAAAGCTGAGACTATCTCTCCCTAGAACTTTGTGGGTATTAAATAACCACAAAATAATTTTAAGGGGCATGGCTTAGGGGAAAAAGAACCCCACCACATACAGCTTGCAAAGTGTATCACCATTTACATGGATTAGCAACCTGTCTTTTTCGCAAGCTCAGTCCAAATTCCCAGCCTGCCAGATAATAAATCAACTTTTTGCTTCAGTTGTACAGTCATTGGGAGATCTGCATAGTTTTAGGTCAAGCATTTATAACCATTTTATGATTCCAAAGTTTCTTACCTTGTCATTTAGTTACTGAACTGTGAGCTTTCATTGACTTTCTAACCATTGTGGCAAGAACTGCAAGTAGCTGTGCAAGATTTAAAACCTCACCGAGAAGAGGAGCAAGATCAGATGGCAGTAATTTTAAGTATATATTGGGGTGGAATCACGACCCTATGGAAACCAATGCAAGTTGTGCCACCATTTCACTGAGGTTAGCTTTCTTCCCTGCCATTCCTTGTGCTGGGTGAATACGTATTGCAAGCTCTCTATTTTACACCCTGGATATAAGATGGCTCAGAATGCTTGGAAATAGTTTATTTTACCATTCTATTTTCCTTTTTTTTCTCCCCTATCCTTGTAAAATATTTTACATACAGTCAATTGCTGTACCTAAACAGCAATTCTTCTTGTGGTTCTGCATGATCCTTCCTCTCCTGCTTGTCAGCTTAATTTCTTCTGCTGTGGCATGGAGTGTGTAATAGCAAATCTAGCACTCAAATTCTTCTGTTTCTTAATTATCTCTGCCCTGTCAGCTATATCAGTGAAAACAAGTTGGCATTAGACAATTCAGATACAAGTAAACATCAAGTTGTGATAATACAGAGTCCTGCATTACTGTCATTATGGAAAAAGCTGTTTCAGGAAGGCTTAAAAAATTAAATAAGCCCAGCACTTCTAAATGGCCAAAAACCTAAGGATATCTAAATTATTCTTCAATATCTTAATCATCCTGGAGAATCATGAACTTATATAATAGCCATTTTAAATGAAAGGTTTGCTGCTCTGCACAGTTACCACTTCCTTTCTAATTGTGAATTAAAGTATAATTTAGGGTGGCTGTATGCCAACTGGACTAGAAAAATTTAGACAGTAACTCTGGTTGAAAGGGGGGGTGGGGGGAAGCTGTTAGATTTCTTTAAGTAATAGAAAATCATTCACCAAGTTGTACTTTAAAACAAAACACTAGAGCTTTAACTTGACAAACTGACTTGAATTAAACCGCAGAAAAAAGTGCTTGCACTGTAAATCTTACAGGGCAAAAGTGATGGTAGGTTATCATTCTGTTTATTAGCATGCACTTTGGAGAGTTCAGGGCAAGTATGGATACGCATTCATTCCTTTTTATGCCACACATTACTGAAAACACATTCCTCATAAATAATTCATAAATGCATTGTCTGAAATTTCAGATTCCAAAAATACAACACCGTTTTCAACTTTATGGTTGCTTGGTCTTCAAAACAGAAACAGACAATTGGATGAATGGACTTCACAAACCTGATACGAACCCATCAGTCAGAACTACACTCCAGAGGTAAATGCAAACATCTCCCAGCCTCTGATCCCTGGAAGAAGGCCATGATGATAGACCCTGTGCTTGTGCTAGCAGTCCCTTGGTAGGGAACAGGGAGAAAAAGGGAAAGGGCAGAAGTAACCGCACAGTGAGGTATGGTAGAGAGCTAGTGAGTTGAAATTGGGTAGAAATACAGAGGAATTTAAATTTAAGGTATATTAACAGTCAAAATACAAAGACTGAATATAGCTTGTCTTGCAAATACCCCATTTTTCAGACCAGACTGCACTACAAACTTGAGCTCTGCTTGTGGTTCTCAGCTTTTAATTGGTATTGCTTTGTTTATGACATAGTAACTGGCATCATCTTTATGCCAGCTATGCTAGCAGGAGAGAGGTGAATAGGTTCTTGCCGTTCATTTAAAGTCTAATTCCTGCAGGGAGCAGAGTGACCACAACTCACACACAAGAAACTGAAGTATGCTTCATAGGCTCGAGTGCTTAGGGTTTATATACACTGTGATCTTGCTGACATTATATATGTAGCTTATACTCAGTTGCTTTTTTATCTTCATACCATGCTCAGAAGCCTGACATCAGATTGCAACTGCTTTTCAGCTAGATTTGCATTCACCTGCTCTGTTCTGTACACAATTTTGGGTGCCTTGTCTAGAGAAACCCTTGGTGCCCAGCTCCTGACAGAACAACAGCCCATGATCTCCCTATGCACCAGCTCTTTGCATGAACTCATTCCCTCCAATTTGCCTAAGAACAAACATTGCAACTGAGCTCAAATACTTGGCATCCCAACACACTGACTGCTTGGGTGCAGACCATATGTGGAAAAACAATGTTCTCATAAAAATTGTATTCCAGTACTCAACTTCTGTAAAACTTCCCACTCGGTGCTCCAGTGTGGAAAGACTGGGACTATCTGTCACTCTGCTCATTTCCAGGTGTGCTGAACTCTCTGGGGTAATATTTAAATCAGCTGAGATTTCATACATCAAAGATGAGGATACATAATTCAAGAGGAGCCACTGAGATAAAACAGTAGCTGTAAAAAATACAGCATGTTGGTGGTGCCTGGTTTAGCATGTCAAAGAGGGGCCACTGCTGGCGAGGAGCCGCATGCCGCCGGCACCGGAGCAGGTCGTGTGGCAGAGCAGGCACAGCCGCTGTAAGCTTCACAGGGACACAGCTACTGAGCAGGTCTGACACTGTGCAAGTACCAGGTTGCAAGGCACCCTACAGAAAAAAACAGCTGTGAGGCACGGCGCACGAGGCACTCAGGCCTGGAGTCCCTTGGCTATAGTCATCACACGCTAACAACCTCTTTCAAAAACTTTACACAGGTGGTAGGTGTCCCACTGAGATAAATTACCTACTTTCAGCTGCTGAACAGATGGGCAGGGAAGTGAAATTTTAGTTTGTTCATTCCCAGCAGTAACTAGCAAAGATGATCTCGGCTGCTGCAGGATTACTTTTCGATAACCACACACCTGTGAACAGCCCATGATTCCGTTAGAAACTACATAAGGTCATTAATACACTACAAAATAAGGCAGGGCACTTAACAGCTCAAGAAACTGATGCTAAGTCCCTCCTTCTCATATTCTTCAGAATATACTCTAGGCTGAGAAAAGCCAGAAAGTGTACAGAGAGGGACCTCAACAGGCAGGATGGGTTCACAAGCACCTCACAACATGCAACAACAGGGAATTCCTGGTCCTGTAGTTTGGGAGGAATAACCCCAGGCACTAGCATATGGCAGGTGTGACAGGCTGGAAGGCAGCTTTGCACAGAAGGACCAGGATACATGTTGTCCTGGTACACAAAAGCCCTGAACAGAAGCCAGCAAAGCCCAGAACTGCTGGAAGGTCAAGAGAGTTGATCCTCCTTCTCGACTCAGCACTGGTGGGACACAGCTGGAGTGCTATGTCCTGTGCTGGATTCTCCAGTGTAAGAGACATGGACCCAATGAAGATGATTACGGCTTCGATGTATCTTGACCAAAGTAAAATGTGAGAAAGCTGGGACTGTTCAGCCTGAAGCAAATGCAGCCCAGGGTGATCTCACCAATGGGTACAAATACTTGATACTGGGAGGAAAGAAGATGGAGCCAGGCTCTTCTCTGGAGTGCCCAGTGAAAGGACAAGAGGTAATGGGCACAAATTGAAATACAAGAAATCCCATTCAAACAGAAGTAAAAACGTTTTCTTGCTATGTATGTGGGTGAACATTGGCACAGACTGCCCAGAGAGGTTGTTCATCAACACAGACCAAAAGGGCAAAGACTGACTACCAAGGGCTGGATGCTGACCTACCCATGCAGTGCAGGCATGATACAAACAGGGAAGCTTAAAATATCACTGCCTGCAAATTAGGAATCTCCAGAAACCAATCCAAACATTAACCAAGAACTTCTGCCCAGAAAAGTTTGCAACTCATGAAAACCAGGATTATGGGAAACCTGATGATATATTGCAACAAGGGTTTTCCCGCCCTTTCCCACATACTTCACCAAATCACTTGCAACTATTCACGTGGAAGTTTGTCATAGAGTAGCCCAAACGCCGTACACATTTTTTTCTTTTTTAATAAGATGGTAATAGCCACACTGTAAAAAACTTAACAAAAAATAGCTTTAGTATCTGCCCTTTAAGCTTGCAAGTATTTTCCTGGCAGAAGTCCTGAGCTAACTTTACAGCAAGACCTCTCAAAGGAAACAGAACTTTAAAAAAAAAACCTCAGAAAAAAATACACTACAAAATGAATGTGACCCAGGGACTTACCCTTCTATGCAACAACACGATCAGAGTGCACAGAGACAGTGAAGTCCGCAGGGCGTGAAATTAAAATTTTCACACAGATACAATGAAGTAATGATACAATGTTACAACCTTGGCACAAAAATCTTCTGGTTTGAGTAAAGTCAATGTCATGTGATGTTACGGTTTGTGCACTGGTAGAAAGGGTCTGTTGCTAAAATGTTCATAAGAAAACAGAAGAAGCAAAGGCAAGAAAACTGTACAGCTAATTACAATAGACCTGTATATTCTAGTGATCCAGATATCCCTTAAGATGCTCATCACAGTCGAATCTGGCTGTCAGTGCAGGCTGAGTTAAGAAAACACACTTTTCTTTCATGTCTAGAAATCTAGATGCTGAGAGGCCATTAGGAGATAAGAAAAAGACTGGCAAGGAAGGGGGAGGGAGAGAACAAGTCTCTTATGAGGTCGGTTTGTTGCCTACAAACGAGGTAGATATACAGGTTCAAAATTCCAAGCATATGGATAAGAACAGGGATGCACAGAGCAATTAACAGAGTCAAGCAGAAGCTGGGATGAGCAGCAGCTGGAGCACTGTTAAAGTCCTTCTAGGAATTGCTTCACCTGTTACAGTAAAAAGAAAAGGCAGTGCTGGAAGAACACTGGCTCCTCAGCAAGGACAAGGTCATCAGAACAAGAGAGGAGCTTGAAAAATTCCAGGCAGAACTAGGCACAGGGGCGCAGACACCTTAGAAGACTGTGCCACATCAGAGTGGACACCTGCAAAGCAAGCAACCTCCATACTGCAGATACAACAACACAGTCCCACAGGAAATCGCCAGATAATCTGCAGGGAGCAGGCAGCATTTTATTTCTAAGAGTATGGAAAAGTCTCTCATAAATCATAAAGTTGCTCGCACATTAGGATGTTTCACAGAGACCTAAAAGACTGTCAGACATGCATGTGTTCTATAAAATATATTTACAGGCCTGAACTACGGCAGGGAAGAATCGGAATTCAGTAATCCTGCTCATCTCAAACCACAATTTTGTGATCACAAGCACAGAAGCTAATGCATGTAAGAACTATTGGCAATGAATTTCCAGTAACCCTTCTGGAAATGTAACAGAGAAAGTCAGTCTAACAGTGCAAAGGTCATTCCTTACAAGACATGTTTCTCATCCTACTGATCCAAGACGGTACACACAGAGAAACATACACCCAAATGTGACTTAAAAACTTCAAGTCTTCAGCTTATTATTTTTTTTTAAATTTTTCTCATTTCATTCCAGTGATTTCATTAGGTTAGACTTCATCTTTATTATAAAATAATCAGAACTGAAATGTTTCAATAAACTCAATTTCTGTTTTACGTAGTAAAAGATGATTCAACGCAGATGAAGCAAAAACGAAAGTTAAAAGTACAATGGCATCAGAGGCTTTGAGAATATACTTTAAAAGCTGTTAAATACATAAATTATATATTAGTATTCTAAAATGTCTTTGTTTTTTACAGAAAAAGAAAGACTGTATCAACAATTTTTTTTCTTAGAATAATAGAATAGCTTGGGTCAGAAGGGACTTTTAAAGGTCATCCAATCAATCCCTTGTAATAAGCAGGGACATCTTCCACTAGGTAATTTTCACTATGTTCTCCAGCAGTATGGAACAAAGCAAAATATTTCAAAACTTACAGGTGGGAAGAAACAAAGGTGAAGAACAACACTTCAATCACCACCATTAAAAGAGAGACACGTAACTTTGCACAGAGCAGAAACAAAGATTATTTTCAGTAAAAGGTTTGATTTTCCATCATATTTCCAAATTTTTTCCCTCCCAACACACACAGACTAAAAGAAATCTTTTTTTTTCCCCCTCAGAGGGCCATATTTTAAGTATCATCCCAAAATAAATCAAACTTAACGTACATGGCCCCAAACTACTGGGGAGCTAGAAACATGTTGCATTGAGAAATTTAAATGTTAAATATACTCAGGATCTACAATTAAATAAATGGTGAAGAAAATCACCAAGATACTGTTTTCCTTAAATATTATCTAAAAGTTGATGAGATTGCTTCGGTGCTCTAGTCACACCCATCACAAAGCCAAACTTAACAGTGATCAATAGCATGTGTTTTTAAAAAGGAAATGGGGCCTAGGAAGAAAAAAGTCACACCTGCAGTAAAAACTGGTGCACTCAGCCTGAACAAAGATCTGTAACCAGAGACTACAACATCATCTCTGTTTCCTTCAACTCTGTATCAGAAAGCTACAGGCATCTTACATGATTCAGGGTTCCCCAAAGTAAAGCCTACAAAACAAAAACATATTCAGTTCAGCAGCTCAAAGTTCAGTATTCTTTACACTGAAACACCACCATTACTTTCCCTAAACAAATGTGGAAGATACCTTGGCTCTTTCATCACCCTACCCAGGAAAAAACAGGGCCCAAACCTTCTGTTAATATGTCCTATTGAACTCATGACAGATATGTAACATTGTAAGATTGAGACATAAGCCCAGATATAGGGTTTTTCCCAATGAGAAATATCTTAACAAGGATGATAAGAGACAATATTTTTTTGAAATTAGATAGCTATTTAAAAATCATTATTATAATCCATACATTAAGGATGACTTTAAAAAGCTGTATAAATTAGAGAAAATGACAATAACAATCTTGAAATACGTGGAGTTAAGAAACACAATAATGATAAAAGGTTAGGATACAAGCTCACTGCTGGTTTCTGTCTTCATTTACATCCTCTGAATGTGCCATCTCACAACTCTGTCTGATGCCCACCAGTTTTTCCAGCAGACAAGACAATAAAGAATTGCTCCCTACTCATTTTGTGCAGGTCACTTTTGATTTTATGAAACTCTAATAGTATCCTAAACTCAGCCACCTCTTTTCCAAGCTGAAGAGTCCTAGTTGTGCTGTTCATTCCATAAAATCTCTCCCACATCTGGGAGCCATCCACTGCACTGCCCAGATGTGACAACCAACGCACACTAACCATTACTGAGCAAAAATTTGCTACAGCAGTCTCTCACTTCAGAAGTGGAAACAACATAAAAATGAGAAAGTTTGTTAAAAATAATAGTCATATTAGGGCTCCAAAAATGGAGATTCAACCTATGGAGAAAGACTTCAGACTGATGAAAAGGAACCTTACCAGTTTAAGCAAAACTGTAAACTGTCATCCAGTCAGGTCTAAATAAAGAAAATGGAACAAACAAATTGCTAGCTCAAGGAAGGAAAAAAAAAAACCCACAAAACTAAAACACACAAAGAATTCCAGCCAAAGACTAAGGGTTATTCTGCGGAAAGCATTAGGTCCAATAACAAATCCCGGTTTTAAGTATATAGAATACACTAAGTTTAAGTTAAAGCTAGGAGGAAATGAAGTTACAAAGGAACAGGATGATAAAGCCACAGCGGAAAAACTGAGTGAGATGAACATGCATTCACCATGTGAGAACTTATGAAGTTTCTGAAGCTACAGAGGACACAGTGCAAGACCTGCTTGAAGCTGAAATGTCCTGCAAATAAATTAGAGAACAAATCGACATGAATGAACAATAATGAACTGCTGGGATCCGCTGGTACTCACTCAAACTTCTGAAGGAGCTCAGGTATGAAATAGCTGAACTATTAATTGTAGCATGTAACTAATTGCCAAAAACTGCTTCAGTTCTGGGTAAATGCAGGAATTTTTTTTTAAGTGATCTGGAAAGATGCAGAAATCTACAAATGAAGAGGTCTAATGTTTAGAACAAGCAGAATGACAGAAATTATCGTAAGTAATCAATAAACTTAACATATTGGCAGAGACTTTCTAGTAAGTCTTCATTCACTGGGGACCTCTACAAGATTCGTAAGATTATTATGCCTCTAAAAAAAGGAAAATACAGTTTTTATAGTCTGTCTGGAGTTCCAAAATCCCTCCAGCCAATCTATTACCAAAGACTTAACAGTTGACATAAACTAAGAGAAAAATCCATTAATGGATAGATAACTCATTAAAACTCAAGAAATTAAGAGAAAACATTAAACTTGGCCTGCTGTAAAGTGGCCAGAGAGGTCACCAATGGAGCCTCACAGAAATCTGTTAGGGCCTGAACTCTTTAATGCATTCACAAGTGGCCCAGAGAAAGGATAAATAAGGAAGAGACATTTGCTGATGATACTATGCTATTCACAGTAGCTCAAAGAAAAGCTGGATGTCTTTATTGAGGCAGAAAACTAGAATAACACAAAGGCTTAAAAAAGTACATTAAAAACTGGAAAAGGGACAAATCAGACACTATAAAGCACAGGTTACTGTCCTTAAGTGACAGGGAGGCAACAATTCATTTTTGAAGCAGGCAACTCATCAGCTGGAAATAACTGATGAAATACCTGAGAAGACAGAACTGTGTCTGCCTGCTGAGACCATCCCCTGACGGTACTTCTGACTGGCAGGGATGGGACAAGAGTGGTGCAAGGCCCTGCTCAGACCTAAAATCACTGCACTACCACAGTCACAGGTGTTCAAGTTACAGGCCATCACCAGGTCCAACAGTTCAAAACGGAACTCTGCAAAGCCGCCAAACTTCCACCACCACAATTTTTATTGAACATGTTACCACACACCACAAGCTCATGTGGTGCTGAAACAGATGCTGCATGTTCACAAGCAGGCATATACACTCCGTCTCTCAGAGTGGAGGGCTTTATATCTTTGATGCCGAAGCCCTTCGATTTATAGTGCAAGCATTAAAAGTATATTAATAATCAGGGCAGTGACCATGCAGCACACAGGTTAACTCTGCATTTGCCTCCAATCCACAATGAAAACATGAACGACAAACAACTTATTTTTAGTTCAACAAATTCAGCTACAAGAGGAGTAAGGTGTCAGTGCATGTTACTCCAGGCTTATTTTGCAGCTCATGGGATAACAGGTATCACCAAAAGGATATTTAGCTGGTTCTAAAGTAAATCATAAAAGGAGCTGAGGGTAACTAGCTCAGTAGTCTCAAGATAAGCAAGACTAATTCCACCCTAACTACACCATCATCACAGTTAAACATCATTATTCATGGATCAACCAAGCATTGAGATGTGCTGGGGCAAGATCCTGCTCTAGGGAGTTGACAGCCTGAAAGGGCTAGGAAAGTGAAGGAGAGAAGAAAAAGTGAACTTATTAACACATAAGCAATATGGTGGAAGGATGGAAGAGACATCTTTTGGGATAAAAGCTTCTTAAAGTAAGATGCAATTATCCTGCATGAATTATTCATCAATTCTTCCCATCTCAAAAATAAAACAAACCTCCAAAAAAACAAGAGGAAATGCCTCTGAAAGATGAGAAATTACTACAGTACTAGGAATAGAACAGTTGCTTAGAGAACCATGAAGACAGGAATCAGGACTGATCTTACTTTGCCAAGCTCTGTAGAAATTGCCATCACAATAATTCTAAAAAAGTTTTTAAAAGTACAAAGCGGAACACTTCAAGGTATCAGTGCAGGAAAAAGAGACAGTAAAATAACTTTTTTTGACAAAGGAGTAGAGGAAAATACAGAGGAACTTGAAAATATTTTGAGGCTGTTTTCATTGCTGTGATTACAAATGCAAACAGGAATCACATCCAATGAACCAACACTCTCTTAAGATTTAATGTGGTATTTGAGAAACTGCAAATGCACATGGGGAAAAATTGTAAAAAATAGTAATTAAAATAACAATGAAAATGATGCAAAGAGTTAAGTCAGTTTCATAACATGATTTGTACTCTATTTTCCTTGGCTTATTATTACTTTCAAACTACAATCAAGTTATTGTCATACCACTGAATGATGGAAACCTTGCCAACTACTTCAAAACTGACACGTTTTCTGTTGCACTGAGCATTCCCAGAAGATATTTCCCCTCATTTTAATACAAAATCTTGTCAGATCCATGGAGCTGCAAAAAAAAATGTGTAAAGGATATGTAGCTGTAATAGACCTCCCCCAACTAGTCAAGTTTGGAATAAAAGACGATCAAAAAAGACTCAAAGATCCAGTGCTAGATTAATGCAAATATCTGCTTGTTTGCAAGTGTACTTTTTGATTAAACTGGCATACATCAAGTACAATTAGAAGGGTTATTTATAACTAAGAAATACATAATTCTGCATTTTAATGAGGGTGACAATTACAGCCAACAGTTGGTAATTAACATTAATCCTTTTGCACTGCGAATCAGAATTTCCCAATATGATTTTCATTGTCAGCAATGGACACACCGAAACTGTTATTGCAAAGTAGCTATTAGGTAGGCTGCTTTGACACAAATAGGTGTTCCTGTTACACACAGTAAAGAAAGAAGCCAATGATGTGTAAAATTTGATAACCTCAGACGTAAATACAGAATGTCACTTCAAAATTTACTTGATGCCTACAACACAAAATATAATCAAGGCTTATTATTTTCATAGCTGAACCCAATTCCAAGTTTCCCAAGAGCCAGACTTCACAGGTGAAATCTGATTTCAACACAAGCTTGGAATCTCCTATTGGTAAATTTGGTTTAGATCCTAGCCCTGGATTCACATCTGCATTTTCCCCCAAGGAGACTTCAAAGCTTTCAGTGGTTGTAACCAAACAGAGCAGAGAAGGAGGAGCATTTGCCCAGTCGGTATCAGTTTCCAAAGCAGAACTCTAGAGCCACTACTAAAGACAGGAATAATCACTACTGAAGGATTTGCAACTGTAGCAAAACCTTATTGCAAATTCTTTCGTTAAGCAGGTTATCAATAAAATTCTGGTTCTCAAACGCACTGAATTTTAAATCCCAATCTTCCCAAATTGCTCTCACATACTGCTATTCATTGAGTAAAAATTTCTCTGTAAATAAGTTCCATGTCTATAATAAATGTTGAACCTGTTAAACACTTCTGTTTCTGATATCTGTAATCCTCAAAGAGATGATTTAGATTTGCTATGTGTCTCTTTCCAAAAGAGAAGGTATTTCTGGTTTAGCCTCTCAGCTGTTGCCTTTGCAGCCAGAAGCAACAGAAAACTCTTTTCATACTGGTCTTTAATAGGAAAAGAGACCTGGTCCAAATCCTATCTGAGGCACAAGATCACAATGCAGCCAGTAAATGAAGCCTCTAGAAGACTGCTGAGGTGCTCACCACCGGGGTCAGGCAACTGGAGGGGGATCAGTGCCAGATATAAGTAAATGAGAAGGTAGAAAAGGAGAACTGTGAGCCGTAAGCCAAGAAACCTACAATGCACTTCTTACAAAGAGCTGTAAAATTCACATTTATTTTGTAAGTACGAGATAGATGGGTTATTTCTACATACAGAGGTGCCCAACTAAAATCAAGATAAGTGATATTAATGTCCTATGGTCAGTATTATTGAACCTCGAAAGCAATAAAGTATGAGTCGATAAATATTACATTTGCAACATAGTTAACATTCTTCTACTGTCTCTGGCACTTATTACACATTGTAACCGCAAGTCTACAATACATTATTCATATTTGGGGTGTCACTGAGTGATGGATTGCTGTAAGAGAGGCTGTCCTTTAAATAAATCAACAAATAAAAATGCAAATGTTAACATTTTCAGCCACAACTTTTTCCATCTTGAATGGGGAATGAAAATTTCACATTATATCGACAGCCAGCAGAGAGAACAATTAACAACCTACACTGTGAATAAGAGAGATTAATTTGCCAATGTCTGGTTTTATCACTTGCATATGGAACTACATTGGACTTTTTGCACTGCTGGCTTTCTCAGGGAGTAGGCAAAACTTGCTTCTCCTACCACATTCAGAAACTAACTCACCACCCCACTCGAAACACACTTTTAATCTCTTTAAATGTTCCAAAGTTAAATCTGGAAGGAAAGTTTTCTGCTCCTTTTGAATCCTGAGTGGTGTCTGATCCTAAGGGCAGAAAAGCAATTCTATTCTTTTGGCAGTGCTTGCTTGGTCTCTGCAGTATAAGAACTTCAGACATCGTCTTAAGTTGATATCCATATTTAAGCATCCCAAATGCAAAGATGTGAAAATGAACTACTACGTAAGGAAGACAAAAGCTTGAATCTCCTCACTGTCCTATTTCCTAACAATCAGCACAACAGATCTACTCCTGACTATTCCAGTGTGCATTATTAAGTATACAATCCTGCACATTGTATTTTACATCAGATATTAATTTGCTTAAAAGTCCCTGAATACACATTCACCTGAGATGTGCTGGGCAACCGGGTAAATAGTTTTGTTTTCAAAATGTCCCTAAACACAAATTTACACAATACAATCTGTTTATAGGAACTCAACAGGCCACTGTAGTCTAACAGATAATAATACAGCTCAAATACAGCATTCATATTGCAAGAAGTTCTAAATCACTTATTTTAATGCCTACAAGAAACTTTGCTCCAAGACAATGCATTCAGCAAGTATGAAAGCTTTGATTTGAAACTACAACCAAAAACCACAGACTAAATGCTGAAATCCCAGACTATCACACAGTCCCTTAATTTACCTAACTGTTCTTAAATTCACCTTGTCCAAAGTGAAAAATGCTACAGGAGAAATATCTGTTTCCATGGTGAGCGGAACAGACTTCACCTGCGTCTTTTTAAGTCTTAACTTCTGCAGTGTTATAGGACTTACTGTGCCAAACTCAACACTACGTGGGGAGAGCCTGACAATTGCAACAGGGCTGTAATCAAATTAAATGGTATTTCAGAATGTACAATTTATAATTTCCTTTTTTTTTTCTGAAAATAGCTGAATACTTTAATTTAGAGCAGTTTCACTTCTGTATGCAATACAACATTTATTTTGCTGAATTCAGTACCTGGTTATAGCTAAGGTAAGATCTAGTTTATGTAAAAACTTCTTCACTACTAAATGAAAGCATCAATATGCCACTACTTCCCCTGTACAGCTCCCCTCCAGTTCACCAGAAACACAGACTCTCTCTTCCAGGCAAACACTAGTTACGAAAAAATGTACCTGATCACCAAAAAGGTAACACTTAACACAATCAGAGTAACCATGCTTTAGGAACAAACCTACTCTTCCAAATTTGCCCAGCCCCAATCTTGCCTGTGATATCTTTTCCCAAATATACTGGCTTTGGTCTAGATAAATGAGCACATGGAGTAGAAAAGTTTTCCAGACCTGCTGCGAACATAATTTCCAGGGCCTCATGCAGGTGTAGACACTTGGCTTAAGAACACTGGAAAACCAAACTTGCAGTGTTTGGCCGTGTTATGGAAGGCAGCGACAGGCATGCACAGAAGCCTGACAGGCAAACAAATTCACACTATTAGCCCATCTGCAAGATGCCAGATAAGGAAATGCTGGGGTTTTCTTTTTCTTTCAGAGATACAACCGAAATCACCTTGTGCACACTCATCTTGCAAGTCTGGTCCTTCTACAGGTCTAGCACTAAGGCTCTCAAGGTTTACATCTACCTTCTAGGGACACTTATTTCTTGCTCCTGACATGATTTATTCCCAGACAGAGAAGAAAGTAGGACTGCAGCAATTCTTTCTCAAGCAGGAGGTAGCTGTAACACACTGAAGCCTCCAGCTGAGCCCTGCCAAGGCAGGCTATCACGCCAACACATCTTCTACCTGCCATGCCTGCTTACCCAGCCAGCCCTTCCCAGAAGCTGTGCTAGCACCCTGATGCCTCTCACTGCCAGGGAGCTTCTGTCGCTTTCCAACACCTTCTCTCTGGCAGGCTTTCCACTGCTGCTGCAGCCGAGTGCCAGGGTTTGTGCTAGTTAAAGCTGGCACAAACACAAGTTGAATCTAGTCCTATAAATTTAAATAGTCAAAAGTAATTAGGTTTACACGTACTGCTGAATAAATAAATTTGCTCTTAGGCTAGGGCTTTGTGTTGCAAGTTTCAGATCCGTGCCAACTGTTGTGGTTAAGCTGTTAACCCCCCCAAATCACAGATCATAATGAACATGCTGACAAACCCTAACTTTAGTGGCACAAAAGCAGCAATAATTCTCAATATTGATTAATTTAGTTAGTTAAACCTGCAGTCTAAGCTTATAACCATTCTGTGATAAATTGAGACTGACCTGCTGCCCAAGCAGGTTTTTTGATGAAGGACAGAATCAGCTTTAGGTCTCCCCAGAAATACTTGTCCATTTACCACTTTCAATTAGAGAAGGCCAGGAGTAAGAGAAAGCACAACATGGCTGTTTAACCTAGTCAATTACACCTACAGCAGTAATGGTGAGAAAGAAAGGGAGGAAGCATGGGAGAAAGTGCCTAGAAACACAGGATTTTTCATCAACCAGTAAAATAATACTTTAAGGATGACAGCTAATCAGACTCCTTTTACTGATCACTTTACCTGATATGATTTCTAACAGCATATTTCAACAAATATTTTACTCCCCTCTGCGGAAAAGAATAGACCATCAATCCTCTTGAATAAAATTTCTTTTTCTGAGCAGTCATCATATGATGTGCATAATTATATCTACTCCTCAGTGTTTGAATGGAATCTCAACTTAGCACTATTAGACAGTATCAGGCAGTATCTTTACACATGCTTTATCTCCTATGACTGGCTTGCAAAGGTAACCATTGCTTCTAGGAGAAATGCTTAGGCAATCTTGTGGTTTCTGTTAGTTTAAACATACAGCTACTTGTGGGAAACAGCCCGATCTAACTCAGTTCTTAAATCCTCCAAGAATTATCATCCCTTCCATCAGAAGAAAAAAAAAAAGTGTTTCCATAGCAAGTAAGTACAAATTTGTCAATATTGATAGTGGTTTCTCACCTATTATATATCGCAAGTTCCCTCAGAAGATAGAAATAAACTGCCAGCTGCTGCCAAGAATACAGGGATGATATCAAGCATACATTTTCCAAGTCCACTGGGCCAAGAGAAGATTAAATCTGACTCTAGCCCTCTCATCCTCCAAGAAACATTTAACTCTTCTCATGAATGGTTGCACATTCCTGTTACTCCACTGCACTGTTATCTAACTAATGGTATAAAATACTCCAAGTTCATATTTCAATCTGCTTGTATTTTGTTGCTTAACTGAAGATTTTATTATGAGCAAATGTGGGATATGATAAAGAAAAGCAGGGATTGTATTACGCTGTTCTTCTAGCATTTACCACTAGAAATGTAATCCTGCCTAAAGAAGGCAAGTTGTTTTCAGATTCGTAAGTGTAACAATGCTGCTTTCAGTTTTTTCATTGGAACAGAAGTGATAATGCTGCTTTTCCCGTGCATTTAGTGCAGATATATAGTATAATCAGGAATTGCTGACTTAATGTGATTTTGTTGCTTGTCATTAAACATAAAATAACTCTCATACAAAACATTTTAAAAGAAATGCCATTTGATAAAAATGGGGGTGAGGGAGGAGGTGGGCAAATGCAGAGGGATTAAAATCTTCAAGTGGATGTAAAACCTAACGAGGTTAACACTGTCCATTCAAATTATTTACAGAGGTATTTAATGTGTCAGGACTTGCAACATAAAATGCTTTCTGTTCAAAATCTAAGTAAAATTAAATGTTAGAACTTGGCATATTCTTGCTTTTCTTATTCTAACATCCAACTTAAGGCTTACTATAAATGTCAAAAGGATATGGCAGGTTTTAGTTTATATTATTCGGCTTGTGCTAAAATGGAACATCACAGAAATTCAGTCACTTCCCGGCATCTAGGAGAATTTGATAGTTGTGTTTGCAGAATCTTAAACCAGAGATTAGCCAGCAGCTTACCGTGAAGGGTCATGCTGAATCGGTGATATGGCTGTGGTTGCAAGCGCTTTGCTGCTGCCCATCAACCCAGGAGACATGGCTGAGTCCTTCCTAGGTCCTGAAGTTGTCCCTGTGGAATGAAGTGAAGACAAGCCAGGCATCAGAAGCTAGCGATTTTGGAATGAGACGTTTCTCAATTCTGCATTATTACAGAACACTGGGACAAAAAACTGAAACAGTTTTTGAGTGACAAATATACATAGAGAAATGACAAAGAGCCCATCAGTTGACAGTACTATGCAGAGCATCCATTTCAGGACCATGCAGAACCAAATCTGTAGAATAAGACACACTCTACAGCCTCCATCTTACTGCCCAGAGTTTGACAGACTTGCACTGTTACAGTTTCTTAAGTGGCCCACAGGATTCAGCTGGTTTCACAGATGCAGTTCTCATGACATGCTCTAAGATGTTAGCTCTCCAAGTGTAAATATCACTATAACAGTATTTTTGTTTTAATAAAATAGAACTGAGAGTCCATTCCTTCTTCCTGCGTCCAAATAACTCCTGAATTACAAAATAATCTAGGCTAAGAGGTGAAGTTTGGAGGTCGTGTAGTTCAATTCTCCACTCAAACAGCATCAACAGGTTTCAGGCACTTCTCACATTAGGTGCTGAATGTCTTCACTGATAGAACCTCTCTGGGCAACTCCTCTGGTCCCACTGTTTGACCACCCTCATAGTGAAAAATGTTTCCTGTGCAGCTAATCAGAATTTTCTGAGTTGTGACTTTCCCCTGTTGTCTCTTGAGCAGCTGATGATGACTTCCAAGAAGCCCCATTCCCTCTTCCCAACACCCTCCCCTTAAGGCAGCTGAAGCAAGAAGGAAGATCCATGCTGAATCATCTCTTCTTAAGGCTGAACGCACTCAGCTTTCTCAGCCTCTCCCAGTAGGTCATATGCTTCAGCCCCACGGCTGTCCTGGCTGCCTCTGCCAGACGTCCTACAGTTTGTAGTGCTGTCTGTGCACTGTGGAGTCCCAGACTGGACACAGCACTTACGGACACAGTCTCACAGAGCTGACTGGAGGGAAGTGTCATTTCAGCACTCTGATTACCACAGTTGTGTGATTACGGCCCAGGAAGAGGTTCTGTTTCTCCATCACACAGGCACATCACTGACTCACTGCTGTTCAGCAGGACAGCCCACTCTTTTCTGGCAAAACTGCTTTCAGGATTTCAAGATTTCAAAACTGCTACATGAGATCAGTTCAACCCAGTTGAAGGAACTGGCATTTCCCTTTGCTGAACCTAAAAAGCGTTCTGTCAAACCTTTTTCCCAACCTGTTAAGGTCCCTTGAATACCGCGCCCTGTTCTCCAGCACACTGACTGCCTCCTCAAGCCTGCAAACTTGCTGAAGCTGCATCCTGTCCTGCTGCCCAGGCTGTTGATGTTAAGCAGCTAACCACTACGAACTGGCTGCCAGCTGGACTGAAGACAACCCTTGAAGGCTGCTGGTCCAGCCAACTTTTCACTTGCTCACCTGAGAACTGAGTTTCACCGATCAGATTTAGTAAGACAAATAGCATACAGGTAAATGAGAGGTAAAGGGCAATAGGAAAATTCAGAGCTATCTGGCCTACCACACAAAAGCCTGTGCATTTGGGTTTTTTTAATCTAGCCTAATTAGTTGTGTGCAACCAACGTCACTTAACTAAAGAGTTAGTACAGGAAAAACTAAATATCAGCAAAAATTGAAGTCAAAACAGTATTTAGCTCTTTATGTAACCCTGTGATGACCAAATATTTCTCAGCTCTGTGAACAGCAGCATTATCTATCAGCCATGCTGGAACATGAAGCAACACAAAGTTGTAATTCCAGCTTCAGTGCAAAATTTACAGATGTCCAAAGAACTATTTAAAACACTGCGTTGATCTAAGATTTATACAAATATATACAATTTAGTAAACCCACACATTTTAAGATGCACTTTAGTGAGGCTAGCAAAAAAATAGGTTATCCCCCTTCTATAATGAACTGTGCTTCAGCACCATGCAGTGAAAAAATCGTGCCTAAGAAAGAGTTAATTATTAGTGAAGGAAATATCATGGGGATATATGCTGATTGTGTGTCCCTGGTAACTTGATAGTGTGCCAATCCATGATGAGAAGAGTGGGTATGCGTATAAAGACTGGAAGCCTCTTGCTTAGAGTTTTGACTTTACAATCGAGTAAGAGATATTTAGAAATCATTTCATGTGACAGCGGAATGAGGCAGCTGGATTTTAAGAAACTAATACCAAAGTAATAAAAACTTTGTTAACATGGGAGAAAATATTCAATTGCTAATACAAGAAAAGGCTGGCACACCATCAACATACTACATCCACAGAAAATGAGATGTATTTCTGTGAAGAAAGACAGTATATGGACTCAGAAGTGGCCAACACAGCCTCAAGGGAACTGTTCAAAGACCCAAGTTTGAAAATATTACCAGAGCTAGAAACAGAAAACAAGAAAAGGAACTCAGCAGGAATTTACTGAGGCTGTTAGGCTGCACAGACATAAAGCAGGAGCATCAAGAAATCCCGAATAAGTGTATATATTAAAAAAAAAATTTAAAAACACATATTGGAAAAGGCATGCAAGTCTTTTGAGGAAAAAGAAACACTCAGGAACAAGCAAATATATAAAGATGATTAAATCAATAATATTCCCAAAAACGTCCAAGCTACTAATTTTAAACTATATTATGAGAAAAAAAATCAAGGAAGGGAAAATTGGTAAGTAGAGGATAATGAAGACCCTGTTGATGTATAATACCTGCCTATATAAAGATGATGAAAAGAAACTACCAGGGGAAGAAAAAAGATACAAAGTCTTTAGTCTGAAGGATATATATTTCAGGGCTAAAGGGAATTAGTTAATGAATTTATGAAGTGACTGGTAATTATTTATGAAAAGTCATAGAGAACTGGGGTGATACAAATGACAGCAAATTAATTAGATTGCAGGTGTTAGGAGACAGTACGAGACTGGAGACATTGCAGATGATCTAGAGAAGCAAGAAACGTGGAAAAAGAATAGACACATTTACCCCTGGAAAAAAGAAAAAGCTCTTACATAGTGTGGTAATTTAAATCCTGACACCAATGGAAAGAACCTGGAGCAGCAAAGAATCACAAAAAAACCCCCAGATATAAGCTTGCAAAGCAAGCTACCCCCAAAGCAATTATAAATGTCTCCTAAATGGTAATGTTAAGAAGACTATTTTCAATTTAGCTAACTTGGTACAAGAATGATTTAAAGTAGATTAAAGTATCATTTGAGAAAACTCAAATAGCCATATATTTCTGCTTGAAAAACAGACAACTAAAACATTATGAAAATGGGGAAATACAGCAGTCTATATTTTAAAAGCGTAAATACTAAGAATGAAGAAATATGGTTGAGGCTGGTTCAAGCAGCAATGGAATGAAAGTAAGCAATGGGAAATCTAGGTTGATAATCATAAAGGAAATCTTTATGACTTGAATAATAGTAATATTCATAAGACTTAACATTTATATAGTACTTCACATCTTCAAAGCACTTCACTAATATTAACTAATTGCTCTATTCAATTGTAGGGAAGAGTCTTCCCTCAAGGGAAGAAGCTCCAGATCCTGAATCCCTAAGAAGCTACGTTAGAAAAACTACTGAAAAACAAACACTATCTAGAGAAATCAGCCCCTGGAAAAGTACAGGGCTAAAATGAGCTAAAATCACCTTCCTTCTCTGGCTTTTTCTTTTACATATGGAAAGGAAACTATGCATGCTATACAACATCATGCAGATGTTATGTCCAACAAGAAGGAATAAAGGGAAAAATAGTTCTTTTGTTTCAATGCAGAGGTGTTTCAGGAAGGGTTCATAAAGAAGAATGCTTTCAACAGAAATGTAGAGAATTGCCCAATATTGCACAGTGCAATGGATGTAAGTTTCCCAGCCCCATAGCAAAATTTTCTAGAGGAGAAAGGAAGACAAACACACATTTCTGTACTCCAGTGCTTTTTAACTAGACAAGTTGTTAGATTTTAGTACACATTGACATAGCTGGTGGTGACACCAATAAAAACAATTTACTGCTGAAAGGATCTAAGACTTCAGGATTGCTTCAACTGCTTAAAGTTTTGCTGGTAAAACTAGAAAAGTCTGACTACAAGACACAAACACCTGCTAAAGCACAGGAATAAAAACTAAGGAGCAAGCAGAAACAGAAGACAAAGAAGCAACAGTGAGGGAATAAAAATTGATTGCCTAAGTTGATCCAGTGAGTTTCTACCCTGAAAAGAGAGCAGACGTGACCCTTTCCACTCCAGGAGGTGAAGAGACCACATTAACAGTGCTGTTCTCCCCATTACTCACCATCATCAGGGAGACAGAAAACATGGATTTGTTAGGAAATCACCCTTTCCAAACGCACTGTTGTCACAGCAAGCGAGCAGTCCTGTAGGCAGGAAAGCCTTCCACCACTCCAGGATGGGGACAGGTTCCTGATTAATAATTTTAAACTTGATTCAAGTGCCTGTGTTGCTCTGGAGAGACACTACTACTGATACAGCCACCATTCCCGGTGGGACAGCAAGGGACCAGTGCGCCTAAAGACCCACATCAGCACCGGCACTGCACTAAGGTGTGCTTGGATGGAGTCACCACCCTGGAGAACATATAATTTAAATAGACCAGACTGATACAGGCATGAGAAAAAATAAACCTCTGTAGCAATAGGTCAGCATCTGATGGTCAAGCAGTTTTCAGCTGAACATTTTTCTGTATACAGCCTTGCTGTGTTCCGACCAAAAGGCCACCTTCAGGTATGTGGCTAAATGACATCGAGTTCCAAGCCTCAAGATATCACTTTGTGGACTTCATTCCCCTTTGTCATACTGCATTGAACCAGAAATCCCAGGTCAGCAGCAGATGGGAATATCCAGCAAAATCAGGGACAGAGCCAACTAAGTCCAGGCTATCCAGAATTAAAAACCCTGATATTGTGTCCCGGTGATCCCCTAAGAGGGAAAAAACACTTTACAAGTATGTGTGTGTGCTTGCTAAAGGAGTCCAAATATATAACAGAAGCAAGCCAATTAAAAAGGTACTAAATACAGAAGACTTCAACTTCAGTGATTAGTGCTAGGTAATTTGCCTTGTGATAAACAACCATTCAAATCAGTAATAGACCTGAGGTTGCTCCACAGCTTGAAAGCATTCCTCTGAACTTTATCTGCTATCACAGCAAGTGCCAATGTTTATAAGTCAAATTTTGCCATGCAGCTCTACACCATAAAAGCCAGCAATCCCAGTAAGTGCTTGCAAAAGATGCCCACCATCTTCAGAGATCATGCTGACCACTACAATCACTCAACCAGCATAGGTGCAGCTCAGCTGCTATGTGCAATAGCCTGATGCAGCTTCTAACTTCTCCTCAGTCCCACAAAACGAAATGAATGAAGGACAAGAGACTAGGATATTTTCCCCTGAATCTATGGAAAATAAATTACTTTTTGGGGACTATCCCCATCCAAGGAACAAAAGCCATCATCCAGCTGTGAAAAATCCTAGTTTCATCACTACAGCATAGAGAAGGAGGGGGGTAGAAGGAAGAGGAAAAGAGAAGAAAAAAAAATGATAGCTGAAAAAAACCATAAAAGAAAACCATCAGTGAAAATTGCCCCTGAAACTTTGCAGAATTGTAACGGCTTTCTCTTGCTTAAATTGATTGGTGTAGCAATGTTATAAAATGACTATTAGGATTCATTGTGCACAACAGAAAGTGTGAAATGTCAGCAGACTATACAGCAAAAGTAATGGGTCCTGAACCCCTGTTAGTCAAAAATGATTTTGTTTCAAATTAGAAATTGATTTTTTTGGACACAAGCCCTTTACAGGCTTCCAACTTTTGTAGCTGTGCCTTGGAAGAGATTAACCTCAGCCACTGTTTGGGTCCAGGCTGATGATACCCTTTTGAAAGTTTCTTCACAGGGACTGCTTTTTAATGTTGGTACGGTCTTAACCAATAACACAAGTTATTTGTTCCTTTGAGAACTGCACCACATTTCTTCTCATTTTGCCGTTTTCTTTATTTTTATGCTGACATATACAGCAAACTGGCTGACAAGTTAAAATAAAAAATAAAAAAAAAAAAGCTAGTTCATAATTGAACCAAGGATTATGTTCAAGACTAAGCAGTGAAACATCCAAGCTGCTTTTGTTCCCAACCTTTTCTCTTCTTAAGAGAGAAAAGATTGCTTCTCTGCTCCTTATGTGGAGGCACTAAGCTAAGGGCAGGATAGGTTCTAGTACAGACATCCCTGTCTAGTACAGACATCCCTGTGTGGCAAAATAGCAGGTTGTGATGGTGAAGTCGTCAAGGAGGAAAAGAATGCTAAGATTACATTTAAAGAGCAAACCCCACTGCACTTATTGTCACTGCCTTTTGGGAAAGTTAAAAAATAAATCATCAAAGGAGCTTACTGAGATTAAGGGGCTATTTTTTTCTCTTTCATCAGGAACAGCAGACAAGATCACCATTTGTTATTTAAAATATTTTTTTATTGTTCTAAATGGAGCTACCACCTTGTCTTAGGTTGTTTTCAACACTTGCAAACCTCTTCCTTTAATTGTGCATTTTACTGATATCCATTTGAACACATCAGCACACTCATGGTGCTGCAAAGAGTATGCTTCCCCTTACCTTTCCTGGACTTGGTGCCTTCCCTCTTGGTCTGCATTAGAGGGGTTTGCCCATCATCCACGTTTGCACCAAAGCCAACCATTTTCTTCCCTGAACTGCTCCCACGACTGCTCCCCGGTTTTCTGGAGCTTTTGCTCACTGGAGGTGTCCTCAGTAAATAATCTTCATGTTTCAACACTGGGACACTGGGAGGAAAGAAAGATCACGCTGTTACATGATGCATTCAGCCCATGAACACTGCACCCAGCTCTCTACCCTACTTTTACTCTCCAGAAGCACAAACATCATGCTGCTGGTTGAGCTCTTGTTGAATCCATTTATAATTTCTGAAAGCAGGACACTCAAGGCTTGAAGAGTTACCAACCCACTTTATCAGGAGTCTTTGGTTATCAGCAGCCAGCAGCACTCTGACAACTGTATTTGGAGTTTTGTGGCATTGGGCACATTCCTTAAAGCATTAGGTCCTGGATTTCTTGAGTGGTTAGGACAGGACCAGTGGGATGAAGACATGCGAAGTACTTTGTCCAGCAGAATGGGCCAAAACTGGAAGAAAGAGTACTTTAAAAAATGTTCACTTTGCTAGAATAAAGGGGAATCAGAGAAGATTACGTGAAGAGAAATCTGAAATTTTAGTTTGCAAAAGGAAAGCAGCTCACAGAATCACTTTTATTGGAAAGGACCTTTGAGATCCTGAGTGCAACTGCCAAGACCACCACTAAACCACATCCCTAATTGCCACGTCTACGTGTTTTTTAAAAGCCTCTAGGGATGGTGAGAAAAAAATGGATGAGAAGAGTGGAGACAAAGAGGTGAGATGAACGAACAGAGGTACTTTTAAAGAGGACAGAGAATGTATGAGCAAACTGGTGGGAGAGCATCTGGTGCAGAAGTGCAGCACTTCAAGCAAAGTAAGAAAAGAGAAAGTTAACCAGAATCATTATGGCTCAAGATGAACTTCAACACAAGATCATAAACACTGCATGGATAGAGGCAGGAGGCAAATCTGGTAATGGGGAGCAATCATGACCTCAAGCTCTGCAGACACAGGCATCTCAAAATGTTCTGGGCAGACAGGAGGCTATGAAGACCCATGTTTCTCTCAGTAAAGACAACCTACTGCTTTCAAATTCTGCTCTCTGGGAAATAACTACTGCTTTAAATGACAATCCCCAACATACGTAAGTCGTTAGGCCCTGTCATAAAAAGCCACTTTATAAAAGAAATTAAAAATATAAAGAAGTATCTTTGTATTATCCACATGAAATAATACAATTATATTGATCTACTTGCAATCATGGAAGTGACAAACAGCTTTCCTAAGTTATCAGAAGATTAAACAAATCTTAACAGCTGGACTCTATGATCCTAGAGGTCTTTTCCAACCTAAACCGTTCTATCTTTCTATGATAAATCTTTTTCCTGTTTAAGCACCAATTTTACATTGGCAACCCAAAGACTGTCGCTGAGCTTGTATTAGTTAGGATACAGCTTCATGGAGGCTGAATCACAAGAATCTTTCACCTAAAAGCTTGCACTACTGAAGTTGCTGTAGATCTGAGGGAAAAGCAGGAAATGATAGCTAAATTAAAAGTTTCACATCAATGTGCTGCATAAGACATTGTTTAATAGGGCCCACTGAGCCTGTTGGACAATTAGAATTACTCCTGTATTATTAATGCAGAACAGTATATAATGGCTTATGACCTATAATAACTGACTGAAGTGTTGGATATAACTTCTCCAAATAACCTCCGTTTACTTTAGGGCTTCTAACCGTGTGACCACTAATAATACTGCAAAGTGTTTTTAAAATTTATGGTGGACTAAATTAGTATCTTATTTGAATTATATGAAATTATTAACCTACTAATTCCTGCAACCTCAAGAGCAGCAAGAGGTGGTTTTGGATCCTAGCAACTGTTTAAAGAGGCTTAAAGGTGTAATACTTCACCAGATTTCTCTGACAAAACAGGACCTGGTATCCCATTTGCCTGTATTTGGATGATTAACAGCATTAAAAAAACCAGTGAGGTTGTCACTATTTGGATGCTTTTTGAGTTGTTTAAAGCACATTTGATTACAGCATACAGTCCTCATATGAAGACAGTGACCTCTGGCTTGCAGATAAGGAGGTGATTACTTGACCAGTTCTTCTGAACACAGTATCTTCCACATGGTGCAGTTACCTCAAGAATACTGAGTTCTGTTTTAAATAATGCAGTGGCAGAGGCAATTCAAACAGAAACAGACACCAAGAAGAAGTTACATAAGCTAAGGCACAATGAATAACAAAAGTAAGTGTATTTGCATTTATAACCGCAATAAACAATTAGTTAGAGCATTATTGTTTAGTATTTAATAGAAGACAGCTCATGCTAAAGTTTTGCTCAGGTAAGGATAGAGTCTCAAATCTTAAAATGACACTTAATCTGAACAGCGTGCAGACCAAGGAGGGAAAGGGATAATGCAGAGAGATAAAAAAAAAATCAGTAATTAACTATCTACCACAATTAAATGAAGAAAACATAAGGAAAAAGAAAATCTGTTTCAGAACATAATTACTCATTCACCTCTGGAATAATTAGTAAAACGAATGATGTGACGACTGCAACCTGGAAATTTAAATTCAACATATGGTCCAAAGGAATCAGCTATTTATATCTGGAGAGATTTAGCAGCAAAAGAGGTTCTTCTCTATTTTCAAATCCAACTACCCATCGTGTCACTCAAAGGCACCATGGTTAGTAGGACTTCCTGCAGGGCACCACAATATCCAACGAATTTTCATGGCACTCCCTGAAAGTACACAACAGAAAAGACTTTCTAAATAAAGACTTTAATAACCTAGCTACCCTGCATACCAAGGCAGGAGATGTAGTGCCACCAGAAAAGAAGCAAGTCTCAACACTGCTGCCTCATTATGAATATCCAAGTACACCATCACCAAAGGAAAACACACCTTGAACATTCCTTCCGTCCTGTCTGAGCTTCATATCGCGATATCCCTGCTGAGCGTGAATGGCAAATTTTAAATGTCATTCAGGACCCATTGAACACTGCTAGTATTTGCATTCCTTAAAAAGTAGAAAAACATTAACCTTTTGTTTTATTGAATTAAAATGCCATGGAAATGCTGATGTAGTCTTCAGAGACTGAAATACTTTTACAAAGAAGAATAGCTGTCATTTATTAGACACAAAGAACAATTACTTGATAGGATGCTTTCTGACAAAAAGCAGATTGGTATTCTCATCATAGAAAAGGCATTGTAAAAAAACCCGGCACAGACCTCTGAGACTTGAATAATTTAAAGCTGCATTTGGTGCAATTTGAATTTTTCTTTAGGGAGGCAAAGTTAAATACCTTTAATTTGTTCTAATTATTTCAAATTTGCAAGTTAATTATGGCTGATCATTAAATAACAAAAAGGACTATCGTCTCCATAGAGTTTTACCTCCTACCCTCTGCATTACTTAAGCTAGATTTTAGTATGCATGAATTAACTTTCTAAATAATCACACGGTTTGACTAAATGGCTCAGTAAAATGAGCTCTGATCCTCAGAATAAGCATTAATGGACATTAGAAAGGCTATTGGGACCCATGTTACTTACATTATAAGTATTTTTAATGGGGTCTTATTTACTAATCTTTATGTACTGCTCAAGTTAGGGCACCATATAGATACATTACTCTGCTTTAATAGAGGAAAGTCAGTTCTTCAAGATACTAAAATAAATGTCCACTTAGAGCCAACTAAATTCATTTGTAAACTAATGCAGGAAAACTCTGATAGAATATAACTTGTTTTAGCTGCTGATCCTGATGAATCAATCCAACATAATGGTAGCCCTGGTCTGCAAATGGAGTTTTGCAGATCTGTTGAATCGCTAAGCAACCTAAGCAGCTCAGGCTCTTGCCAGAGTCATGCTTACTATCAGCATGTGATTTACCTCGCCCACGAGGTTTCCTCTCTTCCCTGCTCCACACCCAGAGCTCAGCTGACTGGGTTCCCAGTCTTTGGTCCCAGATTTGGATGCTCACCTCTCACTGAACTCTGATCTTTCCGTGCATTTTTCAGTGCGGATCAGTGGCATTCAGAGAACAAGACTATGGTGTAACTACTCAGAAACCCAAAACACGAGGCAATTCATGCCTCCAGTATGTATGTTCAACAGATGGCTGCCTTAATGGTACCCTACTGCACTCTGCCGAGGCAAGGGCTTGTGAGTTTAACCATTATCAAACTAACAGATTGCCGTGGTAGGTTAGCTCCAAAAGCAAACATGTTGGAATGTTATTTTCCTGTTCCGTAATTTCTGTTTTAAAAATAAAATAATTAACAGTTCATGTGTGCAATCTGCTGCAATTATATCAGGCCAAGAATGCATAACACTTAATGATGCAAAACTGGTGATAAGTAGACAACCCAAGCAATACGTTTTTGTAGCTGGAACCTGAATTGCCATTTCAGATGCAGTTTGACAAACAGGCTGAAAATTGCTTCCTCCCCTGCCACTTTGGCTGGGAGTGTTTTCCAGCCAGATCAGATTCCAGAGTCAGCTCAGTATAAAGCAGCAGCACTATAAGCACTGGGACAAAGGATAAGATGTCAGGATCTTCTTTTCAGCAGGGGTCCAAATTTATATCAGTTCACATCAAGCTTGTTATCAAACAGCACTTTTGAAAACCACCCGTTCCAAAGTGGGGCTGCTAGGGAGGTTGTCTGCCTGCATAGCAAATAAAAAAAATATTTGCAGGAAGAAGCACTGTAGGCTTTGGATGCGTGGATCTGAAAACAAATGGCAGTGGTCCACTGAACAACCACAACTCTTCCAGTCCCCTCAAGTGGAGCTGAGGAGAAACACGTCAGAATGTACGAGTGAGCAGAGCAGCATATGGGAACGAGGAGGGAGACTGGTCTACTTGCTACTGCTTTGTGCAGGATGTACAAATCCACAGGGCAGCTGAGCAGAGCTGGAAGGGAGGTAAGAGAGTTGCAGGTGAGGAGGAGAAGCACAGTGTGAACTTCAGGGCAATCTCTCATCCCTGAATGCCATCACCTTTCCTTTCCTCCCCACAAAACCGATCTGCTCGCGTCAGCTGATCAACAACCTTAAAACCACACTCTTAAAAAATCTAAAGCCTGAAACACAGAACACCAGAGAAAAAGAAAAAAGCTTAGCATTTTTTCCTCCTTTTAAGAAGCAAGAAAAGTCCTATTCTAATACAGACCTTGCAGACCACATTCAAGCCCAGAGTGAGATTTCAAGGGCCAATTATGAAACCTGGCATTTGGAGGCTTATGTTAGATGCATCAGCATGTTAATGGCACTGCTGGGATCCAGTGAATGTCAATAAGAAACAGCTGCTTTCCTTTCTAGAAAGCATGTGCCATTTAAAGCTTTGAGATCACAGAATCAAAGAACAGTTTTGGTTAGAAGGGACCTTTTAAAGGTCACCTGGCCCAATCCCCTTGCAATGAGCAGGGACATCTTCAACTAGAACAGGTTGCTCAGAGCTTATCCAAAGTGACCTTGAATGTTTCCAGGGATGGGGAATCCACCACCTTTCTGGGCAACCAGTACCAGTGTTTCACCACTCTCATAGTGAAACATTTCCTCATCGTATCTGACTCAAATCTGTCCATTAAGTTAAAAAGCATGACCACTTGTCTATCGCTGCACACCCTGTTCAAAAGTCTGGCCCCATCTTTCTTAAAAGACCACTTTAACCACAGAAAAGGTGCAGTCAGGTTTCCCCAGCACCTTCTCTCCTCCAGCTGTCTTCAGGAACACGTCCATCTCCCTTCTCACACGTTTTTTAGGCAAGAAGCAGGAAGGCAGGGACAGGTAGGGAAGCACTTCAACAGTCAGTGAGAGTTCTGGAACTGAAATATAAATATTATCAAATCTGCTTGTAATAAAAGGATTTTTCATCACAGAAAATAGACAGTGATTGCCTACAATCTACATGTTATTATGCAGACAATATATTGCTGAGCTGTCATGCAGAGATTTCATCTCTTACAGCACTCTTCAGGCTCAATGCCCTTGAATCCAGTAATGCCCATGGCTGTGTCAGGTTTCTCTGTTGTTTTTCGGGTTTTTTACCCCCCTGTTGAGCTCTCTATCTTGAACTTACTGCATTTGGTTTACTTATCTGTCATCTTGGAGGAGCTATACCAGTACCTGTGCTAAAAATTTTTCTGTATTTGAAGCTGTTCCAGGGTACAGCAATCCATAGCACGGCTTCCCCAGACCACTCTTTCAGAGGCCAGCTCCTTCCCCATTCCCTCAGTGTCTGGTGCTCAGATATTTAATTCCGCCAGCAAGAATTGAGGCCATGTATGCTCTTAATTAGCAATGACCTATTAGATCATACCAGCCATAGGTGAAACCCTAGCCCCACTGAATCAATCAGAATACTGTCTTTATCTTCAGTGAAGGCAGGACTTCACTTAATATATGTGGTTAGAGGTCCATTTGTAGCAACTATTAAGCCAAATTTAACCTAGAATTATATTCATGCCTCCCCTTTGAAGCTTTCTCCTTCCTCTGGTTTAAGTCCACTACATTTCAACTCCCTACCAGCACCCTTCCAGCATACCTGAGTTTTCCTAACAAACAGCAAAATTATAGCTGTGATTACTTTTCTACCTTCTTTTCTGAATTCAAAGAAAATTCTAGCATAAAGGTTTTCAGACAGTCACAGAAAAATGGCCACAGGAAACAGACTGGCCAAGCTTCAGGAGGGCAAAATGCTGTGATTGTGTGTTTGGCCTTTCTTATAGAGCAGAGCAGAGCAGCTGTCGTTCCAGCAAACTCTGCTGTCAGCCTTCACAAAAGGAAGTCATGTAAATGTCAAGTCACAGGTATAAAAACAATCCTTCCAAACAGTGTCTGTATATCTGAAAAGCCTGCCTGGCTGTCACCAGTCAAAGCACCACGAGAAATGATGCAAAACCCTGTTTAGGACAAAGTTTTTGAACCAAATCTAAACTTCTTCAGTACATCAGGCAGAATCGCTCTCTCCTTCAGAAGGAGAATCACATGCTCTTCAGCAGAGTGAATGCCAGTCTTAGTGCCTTATCCAGCATCACTAGCATTTGGCTGAGAGCCAGCCCCAATCACAAGATACCCATCGAAATGCCATATGCAAGCTATCTCCTGAACAAACATGCCCCAAATTGGATTGCAATTTGGTTGTGATAAAGGCATAGAAGAACAACACATCATCTCTTCTCAACTTGGCTCTCCCAGAACAAAAGGCTTCACAGTAGATGGGCTGCATTTCAAAACAGGCTGTGGCAGAGAGGGGTCTGAGTGTGCAGGTAACCACCTTATGTTTTTTCTTTGCTAAGACCATCAGCACACAAGCACTCTCTCCTCTATAGAAGTTTCCAGACAGGCTGATAGGTGTTGATAACAGCAGCTTTCAGTAAATGAGCAGCAATTGCAAAATCCCTTTTTCTGATCATGGATCACATCATGGAGCAATCTTTTGCTGAGGGAAAGTGACAATACAGCAGACGAGCGACACGATGAGAGTTGAACAGTAGATACTCACAGGGTTTTCAGTATGCCCTACTAATAAGACATTCTGAAGAAATTCCTAATTAGAGCAATAGATATTTAAGATTGCACTTTTTTGTGCAGGGATTAAGAGTTATACATGCACAGAAAATCTGGAGTTTTGGAGGATCAGATCGATTAAAAAAGATATAACAACTACAGTTGCTTCTATTCATTGACAAAGTTATACCTGATTGATGCTAAGTTTCAAAACTCAAGATTCCAGTAGGATAAATTTTCATTCCTGGTTTCTAAGTGAGGAAATGAAGGAACAAAGTTTCTTCTCACAGCAACAGCAATGAAAATTAATAACCACTAAACTGGGCAAATACACACACTTCTAAGGATCTTGAGGTGACTTTCTGGGTCACTGGCAGCTCCCCTGGTATCAGGGAACATGTTGCAAGGAAAGCCTTTCATAAATGCATCAAATTCCATAACAAACACAATCAGAATTTTTATACTGTCTATTCTTCTGAGGCTGCAGAATCTGATTTCTCTAACCAGGAACCATTACCCCCGAAGATAACACAGCAGCACCCTTGCAGGACCATATTTTTCCATTAAATTTCTGTCCTCTTATTCTAATCACCTTTATCTGCATCACAGAATGATCGAAATAAGCATGTTAAGCCAGGTTACTACAGGTTTTTAGAGTTATAGGTCTGTTAGTGTCAAAGTCTTACAAATCTTGGGATTAGTGAATCTGGAAGCTGCAGTGTTTTTCTCATTCCAAAAAGTCATTTGGCTCCTCTGCCAAATACAAACCTGACGTGGGTTTTGATTTTTGCTTTATAATGATAAAAATAATCATGTTAGAATTTTGCCCGGTCTGTAACTACAAATGTACGTGGCATCCTAAATACTCTCATAATACAGCATCTTTTAAAATGATGTCATACACTATCCCAGATCAGTTAGAAACACCCTTCCTGATGCATCTTCACACTTCATTGGCCTTTTTTCCATGATTAAATCACATCTGTGGGACATGGTCACTCTATGATTAAAGAGTATACTAATGATTTACCACTACACTAGTACTCATCCATATTATATTGCTTAGTAAAATGAAAACACTGAGATTGTTTATTGATCTGCTTTAAAAAAATCCTATAGCCTGCAATGAAGTAAATAGAGAAGCTGAGACTTTAGACTTTACTCTGATTAGTATATTACCATGCCGAACAGATGCAGATTTGACAAGATAGCTGCTGGTAAAGATTTAAAATAACAACTTTAACCACTTCAGTTGCCTTAAATTCACTGAAGTTACATATTTCACAGAGCATGCTTGATGGCTAGTGACTGAAAAATCAAGTATTTATTGCAAGAGCAATACAGACTTAGATGCCTAAATAATGGCATACAACTATAAAAACCATGGCCTGGGCCCCACACAAAAACCAACACACTAAAGATTTCCTTTCAGTGTATATATTTTATGTGATTTTGACAGCACCACCAAATATTGACTCAACCAGGATGTTTACGGAACAGATTTAAGATGTTTTTGCACTTGTATTTAGAAAATATTCAGATATAATAGAATTGAAACCAGACAGAAACCACTGCCTCACTAAAAGGCACATACCACTGAGATATTTATTGGCATTGTGCTGATGTCCAGCATCAAGGGAAAGAACAAAGGGAAGAGATCCTGGCACAAGGCTGTTTGCTGTGCAGCTTTGGGCTCAGGGCTGCCAGCTCCCAGCCTCTGGAAACCATCTTGGTCCAGATATAATTGATTTTTGCCATCTTAGAGCTACCACTATTGATTTTTGGGCATGAAAGTCTACCTTTGCATAAGTTTATTACAACCTGGTGGAAATGTCTGTCCAGAGCAGATGCCATGAGTGCCACTCTGACACTATGACATGGGTTCAGGGGTTTGCATTATTTGTGCTGCCAAACCATCTCAGCCCTACTGAGTCCACAGCTGGTATTTAAACGTAAACCATCTCTCAGAGACATTGTTTGCTCAAAAAGGATGCAAAGATGTAAATGGAGATTAAGGGAACACAGAGTTAAAAAGAAAAGAAGGATTAACTATGCATCGATCAAACAGAAGGGCATGTAGTTATACAAAGAGGTAAAACCTGGCACTATTGATGGAAGACTGAAGACACTTGCAAATTGTTTTGTTTCAAACTCTTGCACGTGCTAGAAGCCACATGAAAATGTTTCTACAAAGAAGAGCTGATGACTTGTCACTGCAGTTGAGTTCTAATGCCTTTCTCCTCAGGTCACCAATGAAATCCTTTGAGCATAGTGTAGATTTTAGGTCGATTTACCAGACAGAGACCATCTTTGTGATTAGTGTGAAGAAACACATCAGTCTGAAACTCACCAAATTAGGATTGAGGGTGGGGAGGGAAAA